>CM026200.1:2576687-3031687 GCA_014839995.1 Xenentodon cancila | reverse complement strand
TGCCTCCCCAACTTCCCGGGTGCGTCTGATGAGATCCGAGATGCGGGGACCTGTGGAGCAGCCCCGAGCCCGAGTGCAGGTCTTCCCTAACGGTGTTTCTCTTCACCTCCTGCGGCTGGGAGCTAGGGGGCCACGGGGAGCCGGCCTCTGCAGCCGCGACTGCGGCCGCAGCTGCTGCGGCTGCGGCGTGAGGCAGAGACGTCACCCATTGGGGGGCATGGCTCAGCATGTGTCCCCCGTTGCTCGCCACCATGGCTGATGGCATGAAGTCACTCTGCACCATCTTCACTGACGGGTCGCCTCTGTATCCTCCAGACACCGTGGTCACGGCGGTGCCGCCCGGCTGCATGCTGCCACCTCTCCGGTCAGGGTGAACTACCGAGCCGGACAAAATCCTGCTGCTGGCGAGGTATGGACTTGAGGTGGCTGCTGCCATCCCCCAGAGCATGTACCTTGCGGTTTTCTTCTGCCGGTTAATCAAAGTGTCTTTTTCTAATCCTTGAATTACTTCTGTTTATTTCGAGGTGAAAAATTTCCCCCCAGTTTCAAAAAGAAGTGCCAAATCACTCCATAGAGACGTATACAATAGTCTTAGATAAACCCAAGCTTGTTGGAACCTGCGTGGAGAGTGGACTTATTCTTGCAATCCATTGGGACAAAACGGTACTTTCAGAACTTTTGTTCTGTCCCGAGAGCTGCGCCGTGCGTAATCCTCTTAGGAAGTAGGGAAAAAATAACCTTTGATGTGTGCCAAACTGAGAAGCTGTGATTCTTCAGCTTTCGTCTGATATTAAGGTTATAAGGGAAGTGAAATGATACCAACTAAACCCATAAAGCTCCCCAATCCATTTCCCTGCATCCGCTCAATCCGGTGCGTCTTCTGCAGAGCGAAGGAGATGAGTCTGAGTTTACTTTGTGCCAAGCCTGCGTTTTCCTCTCCCCGTTTCCGTCCAATGACAACAGAAAAGCTGTGCAGAGCTCCAGCTGATTGGACGCACAGGTTTGGAGGAGCTGGTGCTTCTCGCAGTTGGTGAACAGAGTTCTTGCTTCGGGTGAAAAAAAGCAACAATTTACTGACAAACAACTAAAGAGAGAAAGAAAAAAGTACATGTGTGTGTGAAAAACTTGAGCAAAGGATAAACGATGTGCTGGTTAGACAACAAATGTAAACAAAACAAAAAATGTAGATATGGGTTACTATTATTATTAATATGATCATTTTTATTATTGTTGTTGTTGTTCGAGCAGCTGCAATGACATAATAATAGTGTGATTGTCGTGTTCTCATGTCTCATGTTTATTTGTGAGAGCAGTTTGAACCAGGGCTTGAATCAGACGGGTTTTGGACACACAGGGGGGTTCGGACGCCTCCTGCATATCAATGCGTTTCCTCCTTTCACATGGTAACGCAGAGGCCTGAGCTCTGGACAAAAACTTCCAGCAATGTGATTTTTCCATCCTGAAAAACACACACGAACCGGTTCTGCTAAAAAGTTTCCACTCTGGGTCAGTTTTTTTTTTTTTTTTTTTTTTTGGTACTTTTAAACACGTCGTGGGGAAATTTCTGCTGCGTGTTTGCTCGGCTTTTACGGGCCTTAAGAGAGAAAACGGCATCAGCCAAGACACATGGAGTTTTGTGTTTAGAGCTGACAGCCAGGTGCAGTCCGAACTTGCTTATAATTTATGTATTTCAGCAGATTTGTATTGGATCTTGTCCAAAAGGTAAAGGAGGTAAAGAATAAATAAACTCAAACCTACCTAGTAAGAGCATTAAAGCAGCTTTCAAATTTATTTATTTTATTTTTATAATGACAGAGATACTGTAAGTTAAATAAAACAAACACCAAACTAATACAAATATCCACAATAATGTGTCCCCCAAATAAAATTTTCCAGTGAGGTTGTTATGGAGCTCCTTTTAGTTTAGTTTACGGTCACCATAAACTCACAGTAATGCAGATGGAATTTATAATCTGTTTAAAATCCTCGTCATTAATATTTCTATTAAGAGATCATCTGGCCAGAGCGTGCAACATCCTTACAAGAGTCCTTTTACTGCAGAGAATATAACAAAAAACGCATCTCCCTAAACGTAATTCTTAAATTGGAAAGTGTTTTCTTGTTCTATTTGTGGACTCCCAGCTGTCCCTGGACAGGTCGCCAGTCCATCACAGGCCCACACACATGCAAATGAGACCAGACACACTCATCTTCACTCATATGCTCCTTTTAGAGTGAGCCATCACGGGGTGGGGGGTACCAGGAGTACCAGGGGCCGCTGTCCAGGCAGGAAGCCCCCAGCAGGGACTGAACCCAGAAACCTTTCTGCTGTCAGCGGGTAGAGTTGTCCGCTTCACCGCCGTCCTTCAAAATCTCCATACCTGCATGATGACGGAGGACAGTTTTCTTTTCTAGAGACAGAATCATTTGATGCATTAAATGTCCATATCTGCTGTTTTATTCTTAAAACTCTGGTGGCAATCTCTGAAAAATATCAATGACTCAACTTCGTAATTATACGCCAATTATCAAGAGTTTATACATTTTAATTCCTGGACCAAGTTGCAATTATTAAATTATTCACAGAAGCTTTAAAAAAGTTTTTTTTTCTTTTTCCTTAATTGACTTATCAGTCAATTAAGGATATTATGTGGGTTGCAAATCTGTAAAAAAAAAAAAAAAAACCTTCAAAGTAGTGTGAAACATTTATAAATATAGAAAAAGAAATACAAAGGAGTTTGTAGTCATGTACGTCAGCAGATGTAAATGGATGTAGATAGCAGACAAAAATGACTCCAGTAAAGTCTTGTCAAAGTGCTCTCAGCACTCTAACTATCTAAGTAATAAACTGCAGATAATTTCTCATAATTGCATGTTTCACTTTCATCATGGGAACCGTCCTCGCGGGTTTAAAGACCTGCAGTTAAACATGAAAGTAAATAAATCAGTGATTCAGACAAAAAGTTCATGAAATCAGTACAAAAATCCTGGAAATGAGACAACACAGTGACAAGTTTTAAATTCAGAGAACTCAAAAAAAAAAAAAAAGAGCTGATTAATTATTACACAGCTTCTAGAACTTGTTTACTATCTACCCGCGTTCAGTAAAAGCAGCAAAACATGCAAAGAGGCTGCACAAAAGCACCACAGCGTTTGGCACGCTTCGAGCCCACCAGCATAATGTGGAGAAAACCAGACGGCTGAGGCTCGGCACTAATGTTTTTCATGTGTTGTGCTGCCTGGTCACAGCACCGGCTCCTCTATTTGTTATTCATGAAGGAAGCTGGGTGAAGAGGCCTTCTTATGATGCACATTTTTTCTCGCCGCTCCCCCTCACCCACCCACCCTCTCCGTGGAGCCGCTCCACGACTAAGAATATGATCTGTTTTTGTTGCAGCAAGTGCTGCAAGTAATCTGCCGTAATGAGCATGACACCGTCAACTAATTGACATGATTGTTCCTTTAAGATCAACCTGTAATGCCTCACAGGGAGACTCCCTCCGACTCCCTCCGACTCCCTCCGTCTCCCTCCCTTCGCCCTCCGTTGAGTCTTCAGTATGCAGATCGGCCATTTCTGTCCCCAGGCTATTTTCTTTGGTAGACTCTTGAAATATGTAAATGTTTCAAAAAAGAAAACCTTCATCTGGGCTCCAGAAGTTTTCCATACAGAGAAACAGATGATTTTTCTCTGCTTTATGCTATTTTTTGGTTAAGTTTTCAGTCAAGTATCTGTCTAATTTGAATAAAAGAAAAACAAACCAAATAGACAAAAATATTTTTTCAAGGACAATAGCATCTGTTTTGTCAACATATTTATCAAGTTTATTGACAGAAACTACTGAAAATGCCTCTTGTTCATAGAATTTGCCTGTTTCCAGGCGGTTCTGAAAGACTTGAAACCTCTTTTCATTGATTCCTTTCACAAGTGTGTGTTTTGTAGACGGTGGAGGAGCTCTGCAGCGAGCCGTGCAGTCTCCTGCTTTCCGGACGCGCTGTCTGTCGACGCCGAACACATTGCTGAGAAAACAGAACTTAAGTTCATGTGAGTACGCTTTATATTCCACCTCTTCAGTGTCATCCTGCGGTTCTGATCATGAGTGCGTTTGACCTTCAGCGCTGCCTGAGCGCAGCATGAATCCCTATAAAACAACCGCCTGCTGTGTGTTTAAATCAGAAGCAGCGGCGGCCGCAGAACCAGAGGGAAACTAGGAGAGAGAAACTGCCGTAGTTGGGCTGCACAGAAGAATGAAAAGCAAAGGACATGAAGGGAACTGATCAAAGTATATCCATCTCCAAGCTCTGCTCATCTGCAGAGGATGAGAAATGTGATCCAAATATGACCAGCAGAGCTCCAATTTGCTGAGGTTTGGCCTCATGTCTTAATGCACTGTGACGTGATGTTTTAAATGGCTCTTTAAGGAAACAAGGGAGTCTTCACATCATTTATAACGGAGGGAAGTTTTAGCTGTCCAGTTCCAAGATTATGTGGTGGAACCGCTCTCGGACGAGGAGGGCAGTGGCGTTCACTGCCCTGGATCAGCTGTTGGTCCCCTGCTGTGGTTTAAAGGATGACCCCAGCGGACTCACACACCGGCTCAACGCTGCTGTCAGCCGGCTCATTATGTGCCGACAAGCACTAGTTAATGTGCGAAAATGACTTTCATTAATCCCAACAGATGATTAGAAAGGAGCCGAAGTGGCGAGGAAGCACGGAGAGAATCCTGCAGGGAAATGGTACGGCGATATCTCTCTTTCTTTTTCTTTTTTCTGCGTGTGTGTTTTCCTGTGTGTAGCCAGGTGTTCGCAGGTGCAGGAAGATGCTCAAATGTGCCTTTCTCTAAGTATCTCTGTCCATTAACATAATGGTGAGAGGTCTTCTTGGAACGATGGAATAAAAGCCGATGATTAATGTTTATGCCGAGCTAAACTCGGAGAGAGGAGCGACATCTGGGCAATCACAGGGAAAACTGAGAAAAGATGAGACTTTGGTGCAAAACATGCATTCAAAGTCACAAGCTATGTGAAAAATATGGTATGAAAAATATGTAAAATGGGTTAAGGGGAAGGAAGATTTAGATTTCTCATCTGCTTTTACGTTTTAACTCGTCTCCTGAGCAGATGTAGAAAATAGGTAAATTCAGTGCTGCTGTACTTCTGGTTGTTTTGAGTTTTCCTACACTTGCGTCTAATTTTTATCCATGTTCTGTCCCTAAAGTTTTCCTGTTGAGTCCATCTGCAGACACTATGACAGAGAAATTTAGTCAGGAAATACCTGCCGATCTCCAGCTTGTAACTCCGGACAACCGTAGCCCTGTACCCCGGCGCGTTCCCGAGCCAAGTCAAACAGCCGGTGTCCCTGAAGGCCTGGCCCGGCCGAGTCTGGCTGGCCCTGCGCCTGTCATGAATGGAGAGACCTCTCTCTGAAGCGCCTGTAAGGTCCGCGTGGTCATAAAGGCTCTCTGTAGTTGAAACGATTCCTCAGGTGGGTTTGGAGGGAAAAAAGGAAGTATCACATATTTAGATACCGAGTGAGTGATCCGCATCGTTACACAGAAGTCCAGTTCCTCGTGGATCACGTGTGCACAGCAGGTGTTACAGTTGAGTTTGCTGGTTACATCCAATAATAAATATAACTGCAGAATCGGGACTTTTGTATTTCGTAGCCTGAGGAGCCTGAACACTTTTTAGTTTCTTCCCTTGTAAACTGTGGTGTTTAACCTACAAATATAGTATATTTAAATTATCAGAGGAATTTGAAAACATTATAATAGAACTTTTTTGTATCAGTTTGAAGTGTAAATCACCTGAGATTTATGCTGGTGAATAAGTAAACACTAAAATATCTTTAGCTTGTCCTTAGAGGTTTATTCGGTCAGTCTGAGGTGCACAAAGCCTCGACATCAGAAAGCCCAAGTCTAGAAAAAGTGGATCATGATTTTTAAAGCTGCCAGCTGATTATTATACACTGCTTGGAAACCCTCCCTGGACACTACTAAAAGTCCGAGTGTTCTTAGCGCTACGTGTGTTCCTCCTTTAGTAAAGTGGGCGAGTCAGAGGACCTGAAGATTTATGAGCATGTGGATACTTCAGTGCAGCCGCCACCGGGAAGCTGCGACTCCGCAGACATGACTGACGGTAGGTTTATACTTCCAATGAAAAACATCACCACACTCTGAATTTTAAACCAGTTTGCAGGGTGTCTTTTATTAAGATAATGCTGCTTAAGGATCTTCTGAATATGAAGGACCTGGTTCCCGTAAATCAATTTAAAGAAGCTATAAACACTTTGCTATAAACACGTTATGTTTGACTATAAAAAACAACTCTGGTTCAACCTGTGATGACCGATTCTGATAAGTTTATGTTAATTGAATGTATACGATTGTTTTTGCTTCTTTATTCATCCCTGCGATATAAAACTACTTTTTCTATATTGTCTGTCACACTGTTGTTTGCACATAAATAAGCATTGATCATGTTATTGATGACTCAAACGCAGCAGCACTCGATGGCGGATCCCTCTGAAGCTTTGGGTTTTCCCTCGTTGATGCCGTCACCAAACTAATATTAGAAGAAGAATCAGAAATCCAGGTGTTTGGCAGGTTTGATGCCTTTTATCTTGGCCCCTCTGTGATAACTATATGTTTCTGTGGTGCATATAAATATAAATAACGGCTGTGATATTAAGGAAGGGCAGCTGCTGCGATGCAATATAGAAAAAACACACGTAACTGCAACGCAGACGAGATTCGCACGTCCCAGCTCTATTTCTGAGGTCGGAGTTGTACTATGACCAGTTATGTCTGACGGGCCAGCGGCACGCTGTAATCATCAACCTTTAGAAGTTGAACCCGCGGGTCAACGTTTGTGTAAAGACCTTTTACTTGAGACATTTTCACTACGCTATGAATTCAGTTTGTATTTTTTGTTAACAAAGCACTGATGAAACCGCTAAGTTTAGTGCTGATGATTCTCATATTTGTTGATGCGTCATAAATGAACATAAATCCAGTTTTGATGGCAGCCGAGCTCCTTTGCGGACTGGTCTAGCACCACCTGATTCCCAGTTTTCCACACAAAATGATCGTTTTCATCCTTTTAGTTCATTTCTCATTGAATTTCCCATGGATCAACACCAGGTCCTCATTTGGCAGCTGCAAAATTGATTTGAGACAGTTCCTGAGTGAACGCAGTCAAACACGTTTGAAGAGCATCCCCGACTTTGAACTGTTAACATTTTATGTTGAAATATAATAATCCAGCATGGCGTACCACAATCCACGTTCAAACACCTTTGTATAAAATGATGATCCTTTGGCGTATTCACTGAAGAGCAACAGATGAACGACGAAACGCTGAGTAAACAGACAAGAATGTAACATCTGCGCCTTGAAGAGCCAGAAACCGACGAGATGTATGAAAGTGAAGAAGATGCAGAGGAGCAGATTTACGAGCAGCACTGTGGTCCTTTTAAGAGAACGGTTTAAAGTTGTTTGTCTTTATGATTAATGGATAATGTTTTTCTTGTTTCAGCCTAAAAATACTTTTCTGAAGCACAAAACTTCTTTGTCAACCCTGAAAACAGGTCCACAAAAACGGTCTTGTCTGTTAGTAGCATCATTTAGTATTTTCTTTATTAACAGTCCACTCTTTATCTTTGAAATGTTTGCAGTGTTGCGGTTTTATATAGTTAACTTAGAAATAAAATATAGTTAAAGTTGTAATCCATCATTCATTTTCTTCTGCTTATTAACAAAGTTTAACACATCACACTGATGGCACATTATTGTGTCCTCACCCCATCCTCACCTCCACCCCCACCCTCACCCCATCCTCACCTCCACCCCCACCCTCACCCCATCCTCACCTCCACCCCCACCTCCACCCTCACTCTCACCCCCCCGTCACCCCGACCTAAAATGCTTGCATACACCTGACACAGATGACTATGTCACTGACTTGTGCAACCTTGGTGACAGGCTGAACACATACTTCACAGGGGTACATCACTGAATAAAGTTTGTGAAAGACTGAATTAAGGAACCAGAGTGGCCACCACAAAACGCTGACCTCAATCCTGTAGAACATCCATCCATCCATTATCTATACCCGCTTTATCCGTTTCCGGGTCACGGGGGTCTGTCGGAGCCTATCCCGACGCATATCAGGCGAAAGGCAGGGGTCCACCCTGGACAGGTCGCCAGTCTATCCAGGGCCACATACAAACAACCAATCACACTCACATTCACACCTAGGGAGAATTTAGAAAGATCAATTAACCTACACTGCATGTTTTTGGACTGTGGGAGGAAGCCGGAGTACCCGGAGGAAACCCACGCAAGCACGGGGAGAACATGCAAACTCCACACAGAAAGACCCACCGGGCCGGGAATTGAACCGGGAACCTTCTTGCTGTGAGGCAACAGTGCTAACCACTAAGCCACCGTGCTGCCCCTGTAGAACATGTGTGGGCTTTACTGAAAAAGGCCTATGTGAGCAAGAAGGCCCACAACCTGACTCAGCTCCAGCAGCTCCGTCAGCAGCAAAATTACAGCGAGCTTGTGGAGGGCAAAACATTCGAGCCAAGTGAAACAGTTTAAAGGCAACTCTATCACACACTAACCAAGTGTATGTAGACTTTTCACTTTGAATAAAAACACTTGGATAAAAAATAAAACCAGTGCTTGAATTTCTGAGACCTCTGTGCCACCCCCATAATCAAAAAAATTGAATAGTTTTATACGGTTAAAAAAAAGTAGATTTTAGGTAGATTTATTTTAAAGGATTAAAAGTATCTCTCATTTTAAAATTTATGACATTAAAAAAAGAATCTCAGATCACTTAAAACAATAAAAGCTTCCTGTCCTTTCCTTTAAGAATCGGAGAGGAAAACACTTTAGTGTCTTTCTGTAAACAGTTTGTAAACATTTGTGCACAACTGCACGAGCGAGTCAGGTTTCAGAGCAAGCAACAACAGTCTTAGTCTTCACTTTTAGTTACGTTTGTTTACAAGCATGAGATTTTAATTTGAAAGGGTTGGTGATGGTTTTTATTGTTCTTAGGGGACGTGAGTTTTCAGTTTTTTAAAGGATAGTTTTAAATCTGCTGAGAGAAAGTTTCCTCTGGGGTTCTGCAAGGTTCTGTTGTTAGTCCACTTACTCTATAAACGTTTCATGTTCCCTTTAATACCATAAAGAACCATAATAAAGCGTACTGTTCATGTAAAGATGAGACAGAGGTACATTTCACGTTCCTCTCATGATCTGACTGCTCACAAACTAGTAAAATGTATTGATTAACCTCTGGATGTCCAGAAACATTTTACAACCTGAATGGAGACGAGGTAAAGTAAATGCAATAAGTTAACTAATTAATTCTCCCTATTTCTCATTGTTTTCTCTAAAAGACAGTGAGCATGTCATAAATCATAGGATAAGGGTGTGATAAAAGCATAAAAGAAAAAAAGATTCCTGCTTTTATATTTAGCATCGTAGGGCGCCATGAAGCTCTTTCTAAACAGGTCAGGTGAGGTCACCTTCGTCTCAAAGCAACCGTCACTAAGTCTGCTGAAATGTTTGAGTTTCACTTCTAGGAATTCAGGTATAAAACAGAAACCCCTTTAAAATGTTCTCAGAAGTCCATAAAGTGTTTAACAATGCTGACCTACAGAACATTTTAGTGTTGGGCGATCATGTAAGATTGGTATTGATCTGATGCCAAGTTGATACGGGCAGGTATCGCCGATACCAATATGATACCATTATTTGTGAAAAATCAAAGTGGATGTATCATTTAATTGCTAAATATGAATTAATTTTTGTGTTTTTGTGACTTTTTTCCTTTGGATTGTAAATTAGTTATAATCCAGGATTGAATCTGGGCAAAGTTTTTAGGTAAATAGAAAGAATCTTATCATAATAAAAGTTTTTGGTCAGAAACTACGAAGAAGATGTAGCAAATTTTTCATGGGCGCAACCCACGTACTCAGCTCCGCTGCTCATCCCACAAACGTGCATTCCTTACAAATGTGTTACAATTTTAAAGGCAAATAAACAAGCTTTCCAACGGTATAAGAAGTATTGCCAAGAAGCATCGTTACAACAAAGAAATCATCTACCAAACACAAATGTCCTTACTTTTTACGCTAAGTGTAGTAATCAGACAGTATTACTTTCATAGTTGACAGTTAAGGGTAATTATATTCAATTAAATCTGAGCCATATTATATTCAGTATAACTGTTCCAAATAGTGAAAATCTATTCACTTAAATAACACTTTACAATGGAATAAATGTTTCTCTCCTCCTCTTTGTTTCTGTTGCTTGTTGATTTCTTTCATATTTTTTTCATACGCTTGAATAAATATGTTTATTTTATTTTATCTTACTGCCTTTTTACAATTTATACAGTTTGCCATCATTTCATTTTCAGCCTGAAAATTTAGCCATTTAGCCTCTTCCTCCGCTGATCCTGCTTGTTTGTTCGCCTGGCACCCACCGCGCCACCACGGGCGCCACCGCCGGCGCCACCATGGCGTCACTGAGTCATGTGATGTCATGACGTCAAAACACAAGAGGAAGAGGAGGAGCAAAGGATGCTGCTCTGCTGTGACAGTTGCGAGACCTGAAAACAGACGCAGACCACCTGGTCGTCACTGTGATGAGGTCACAGCAGTGCATAAAGGAGAGAAAGTGAAATTAAAGTATTGATCACATTAATCAATCGATATCAGTACCAATGTAGATATTGGTATCACCAATACAGGAGTCGACCCGCCCACCACTAGTACATTTCTGGTCTGTATCCTGATCAGGTTTGTCAAGATCAGGTCTGTTATTTTTAAGTGATTGAGATATCACCGTTTTAAATCAAATACATCTGGAAAGAAGTCAGATACCTGGTTCAAAGGTTTCAGGTTACATTTACTGAAGAGGAAAAACCTTGTGGAGGGTTTTTACAAAGAGACTCAGTGGGATCTGATTCTTCCTGGAGCAACAAACGCACAGCATTTCCACTGCACGACCATTTGAGGCCTCTTTGATTGGCGTCATACTCAGACTAAATACAGACAAGTGGAGGTGCCAGTGCTTTCTATCAGGCATAAACGTCTCACCTGCATTCACAACAATCCAGGGAAAAGCAGTGTCAGTGATGAAGGGCGCACCGTGAGCCTGTGAGAGAGCGTTGCTGGTTGCAGCGCTTGACTTCCCACCCCTGAACCGATGTCCTGCGGACCCAGCAGCTCGCCGTGTGCCATCAAACTCCCCCCAGTGCTCACAGCGCACGAGCAGGATCAGAGACGACCTTGGCATGCGCGCAACAAAAACACAACCCACTTCAGCGTCTGTCTTTGATGTGAATTATCAAAGACCTCTCTCCTCCTCTCCCCACTGGACCAAAGGCTACTATTGTTTTTGTTGTTGTTATTGATATTGTTTTCCATCCTTATAGCACAAAGCAGCCTGACCATGACTCTGATGCTAATACGGAGGTGGAGAGGGTGTTTTAATGAGCTGCCGAGCAGATCAGAGGGGCTCCGGGGGCTCCGGGGGGCTCCGGGGGGGAATAGGTAGCACTGAACATCAAAACAAAGCCAGTGCTTCAGCCTCTGCTTTTCACCAGCCGTGACCCTCAAGTGCAATTTAGTGATGTAACGTAGATATTAAGACTTTGTGTTGCAAAACAAACAGTAGAGAAGTAAAATCCGATTCAGGTGTTAAACCAAAACTGATGCAGAACTGTGGATAACCTGCTCACTATCAGTCACCTACTCGCTGTTACTGACCGGAAATAAGCGAGTCTCAATGACAACAAATCAATAAGCAAATTTGTATTTCTGGATGAAGTAAACATCCAGGTTATTTACTTTAATTACATTTAACTTTAGCTAAATATAACAAAACTATCACAACTAACACATAGAACGTCATCTTCACGTGCCCAAACGTGCACTTTTACCTTTCTAGTCTAGTCTGTGAACTATTTCACATTTAATGTGAGAGCAGGTTGCAAAGAATGAATAAATAAATCATAAGTGATGGGACATAAGAGAACACAATAGAGATAAAAGGAGAGACACTGAATGCTTGTGACTGATCAGGATCGACAGCTCCAGACTGGCAGCGTGTTCGATGTTAGATCCTCCTGTTAGATTTTCCTGCAGGACAAAAAGCCAACGTTCCCTTTCTGACTGGTCAAATTCTTCCTTTTTCCAGGACCCCTTGAAGAAGGCATTTACGTAGGGAGAAGCCTTCAGCACAGCTCTGAACACATTGGGTGACCATGTTTCAGTGGTTTATTTATGCATCATTATTCAGGAACCAGAGTAGCGCAGTGTTGTAATCAAAAAGCACAACTGTTTCCTTGCCCTAATAAAAAACATTAATACGCAGTTTTGGTTCCTAAACTCTCACTTAAACCTGATGAGGACTTCTGATGCCCAAGCATGACCAAGTTACAAGTGAAACCAAAAAATAAACAGATGGAGTAGACCATCAAAGTTTGTTTTGAGGTTTCTTTCCCCTTATTTAGTTGTCTTGTTCTCGAAAGCAGCAAACGCAGTCTTAGAGGAAGGTTAGAGTTCAACATGGAGAGCAAAGCAAACTTGAACAAAACAGATGGGAGGAAGAGAAATAAAAGACTTGTTTACCTTCACTCCCCTTCTTTGTGGAGGGGTATTTATTAGCTGCTGTGTAAATCAATCAGCTTCTTCTTAAAGGCCTGTCAATTTAACCATGATGTCTGGCAGCCTGACATCACTCACTGGATATTTAACTCGAAAGCCAATTAATCATCATGATTAATTCACTTGCAAACCACGTTGAACTGTTCAGCTTTACCTCATGGAGTATGAGCCGATTTCTCCGGACTTCAAAAGAGAAAAAGTGAGAGAATGAGAAAGTCCCGTTTACCTGTGATCAGCTTCTCCAGACACCGTTTCAGCTGCAAGTCCACAATCTGTTTTCTGCTCCACCAACGAAAACGTGGAACAACAGCTACTGAGCAAACACTGCACTTCTGAAGAAAAAAATGCTTGTAACTGGGAATGCATGTTAAAAGAAGTTTGAACTGTGACTTTGATTGCGCTTATAATGAAAAAAGTCCACTGTACAGAAAGGAAATCTGTGCTCCACACTGGTTATGTGCAGCATGACTAATATTTTCCTTGTTTAACTTAAGATTTCCACATTTTCTCAATGAACAGAGAGAATTACACACTAGGACAGAGGAATGTGAAAGTGTATTCCATTCTGTACACTATCATTATCTTCTAAATATTCAGCCGTAGAAATGGAAATGACCTAAACTGTGTGCAGAGTTACAGAGAAAGAGGTTTCTGCTATCAGCAAATGAAAGGATGATTTTCCTGTTCCTCCATCATCTCCTATTATTTCCTCTGTTCATTCACCGAAGCATGGGACTTTTTAATCCATTCCTCTAGTTCCTCTGCTGTGATGGATTGTGCCAACTCTGTGCAGTTTTACAACAATATTCTAGTTTTAATTTTACAGTAAAAGTGGAGATAATACAGTAGGTGCTGCAAAAGAAAAACCACAAAGTCATGTTGCCCTCCATCGTAAATCATGAAAGCTGAGTCAACAAAGTAAAGAAGTGAATGATTCATGACAGCGAGCGGCTGACGGATGACTTCCCGTTTCGGCTGTTATTAGGAGCGCTCATTATAAGGCACAGGCATCAGATCAATATACAGTATCAATCAATCATAATCCTATCCCCCTGACAATGGGGATCCACTCGGAGAACATTCTTTAGTTGCTGTCTAATCAGTTCTTAGGAAGCAAATGATTCGTGTTAGAGTGAAGCTGAAGTGTAAAGAAAGGAACGACTGTGCTCTGTCTCGGTTTTGCCAGAGGCCAAGAAGTCGTTGTGTGATGCAGCATCTGGTAAACACATGTCATGACTTCGATTTACAGCTGAAGGACACATCGGCTGGGCTGAACACGTCTGAGTCCCATCAGCACCAGTTGAACCGGGAAATGCCACAGTTACGACTGCAGAACTTAACATTTTATTGCAGTAATTAAATGTTTTAGCAAATTATATTTAGGAAACAATTGACTTTTCTCCAGCCATTTTCAAAATCATGTAGAGTATGTACTGCCTCCTGGCCCGGTGACGTAAGTATGTAACATGCCACATGCACAGAACCACCAGATCCCGGTCATGTGACTGATGTGACCAGCATCTGCTCTAGGGGTCATAGTATAAAGGTGTGAGGTTACCTCAGATTATGGCGCTACCGATCACCTGACACAAAGTTAAATCTCGTGTCAGGTAGCAGTGTCACATCTTCGTAACCAGGAGATCTGAAGATACTTGCTGTGTAGCACAAGATGTGAAGTTCTGTAGCACATGAGTAGATTTCATGCCATTTCCAATTAAACTAATCAGAAGTAATTTCATTTAATCTTACCCTACGGTGCATGAACAGTGTTCAACAGTGATCATGATCATCAACAATAAAATGAGACTTCTCCTGTTTACACTGTGATTTTAAACCTGCAATTGCAATTTGACCTCATTACCAAATGTATTTTTACTTTTAGATTTTGTACATATCCCTCCAGAGCATAATTAAATTCCATATGAATCCATCCCTTCAAAAGGTGGTCATTGTTTCAGGGCCGGTCCCAGGATTTTGGTGGCCCTAAACAAGACTTTGTTTATAGCCTCAAAAACACTCCAAGTGCACCGACTCACACACACTGTACTTTATTGGGAAATAAAAATATATTATTTAAAATTAACTTTCATATGGAAAAGGCTTTGAAGAATATGTTTATGTGGTAAATAAATTGAACTGAACCCCAACTGGGACCCTTTTGATCATGTGGCCCTCCTGTTAGCAGTCGTGGCCGTAAACATTTTATATATATATATATATATATATATATATATATATATATATAAATAAATAAACTAGTCTAAAATGCCAATCGAGTCAGAAAACATCTGCATCCAGGAAAAAAGAAGGTAAATGATGCCTTTGCCAAAACACTTTTTACTCTGCCAAGCAGAGAAAGAGAGAGAGAGTCTTGTTGTAACAATCAGTGAAATTGATCACAATTTTTCATGAGATGCATTTAAGAGAATTGATTTTCTCCACTTGCAAAAGTGAAACAAAGCATAAAAGTGTGGAGACTGTGAGCAACTATAGTCACTGTACCTTTTATTCTGAAAAGACGTTGTTTGGAAAAAATGTAGGAAAAAAAATGCTAGAAAGAAAATCTATAAAATCCTGAAAGTAGAGTATTTTGGGCATAGAAATAGTCCAGCTTAGTCCATCTTTACTTGTTTAACTTCAATAAAAGTTACCTTACAGTTTTTAAAAAACAAAAATCTCTTTGTTGGGCTTGAAGTGACAAGTGGGGTCATCCTCCTTCATCCAAACCTGTCTTTGTACTTGATTGATTGGTACATGAATCCCTGGGAAACCTTCCTCCCTCCAGCTGGTAGTCCAAGACAAGTCAAGAGACATGTACGTCAGAATCTGTGGCATTGGTTCTTATTAACACACACACACACACACACACACACACACACACACACACACACACACACACACACACACACACACACACACACACACACACTCACACACACACACACACACTTCACATGTCTGTTAGATAGGTTTTTAGCTCATCCTGTCATTAAATGCCCCTGGAAATGGTTATGATTTAAACCATCATGAGTCCGACTTCGGTTCTTTATTTCACATCCTGAGCAGGTTTCTTCTAGAGACAAAAAGACATGATTTCAGAAGGCTGTCATCTAAAGTTTTACTTTGACGCAGAACTACTTCCATTGACTGTCTTGTTTGAAGTTGATCAATAACATTAGAACTCTTTTAATTAACTTATCCATCTCTCTTGATGGACCTTCCCATTACACACAACTACACACAACCACTAGAAGAAACCTCCCACTGAACCAGATTCTGCAGTAAACTGTCCACTACGCAAGCTTGAGCCTCTGTTTGAAGAGCAGGACATGAAAGCAACTGCAGACCCTCCACGTGGGCTTGTATCGGATCTTAATTAAAAAGCCTTGCATATTATTTTCTGTAACAAAGGAAAATTTGGGGGTTCATTTAAATCCAATTAGGCCTGCGTTGATGCCTCAGGAGATGAGGCAGTAATTGCTGTTTGAACACGAAGGTCTTTGTTCTGGTCTCCAGTAGAAAGATAAAGGCAATAAGCACACAATGTGGAGCGACTGGAGATGGGACGAGCTGTGAACTTACAATGAGAGGACGCAAACACACCAAGACCTCGTAACAAGACAATTAGTAGCGGGGAAATTGTTCCTTGTTTTGTGTTGATTGAACCCAGTGTGCTGCAGGTGGTACTGAAAAGTTCAGCTGAGTTAATTGCTTCAGTCATATTGCCTTCCACCTCATGCAGCGAGCCTTACTATAATCAAAGTGCAGTCTGTTAGGGCATAAATTCAAAAATGTTCTAATGTGGCTATCATCTATCTCTTTCCCTCACACCTTTATCCACTCGATGACTAATGAACTCTTATTTTAGGAAAGAAGGCGCCATGAAAAGCTATCCCACCGGGCTTCTCCAGCCCAGTCCAAGGGAACCTCACACAACTGCTAACGCCTTCTTATGAGCTTTAAAATAAAAAACGCTTGTCTACATCGCTGAAATTTGGGGGGAAATAACTGCTAAGGTGAATATAAAACAGTGCTTTTCTGTATGAGCGCCTTCTTTTCACCTAACATACAATAAAACTCACTGGTTGAGGTTTAAGTCGTTCCACTTTAAACTGCTGCAGATGAAACCTTGAGTCACTAAATGAGCTCTCCTTGTTTCACATCATCAGGAACATCATGAGAAGACTTTGCAGAAGCTGCCAAAGACCAACCACCTGTAGTTCTTGGTAACACTAAAAATCACGTTGTTCATGACTTTAATTTGCAACCAAAATGACAATTGTTGGTGTTTTTAATCACACAGAAACTCCGGACTGCCGTGGCTGTAGCGCTCCAACTTAAGCACTATATCCACGTTCATCAAGTTTCTAAATTATGATGCCAAAAATCTATTAGTATGTTTATGCGAGCACATGAATTAAAGGCGGAGGAGCAGATCATTTCAGCATTTGTTTAGCTTTTGTTGGTTAAAATCTATGTTCTGAGGCTGCAGCGCTGAAGAAAATACTCCCGGTTGTTTTACTGAGGCCGAAGGAAATGCTTCGTCTGACTTTCTGCTGATCAGACAGTGTTTTTGGGTTTTTTAATGTCACAAAAAAATTCAATCCACATATTTCATGTGGGTGTAGATATGAACATATAAATATAAATCTACAGTTGTGACTGTGAGTTGCAGCTCTCATGAGGTTCTTGGGTAAATGGTCGACACCACGCTTCTAAACACTGCTAAGCAACTTCTCCTCATTCACACAATTGATCAGTGATCAATTCTTCGGATCCTTTTATCCAAATTCAAACATCCAGTTATCAAAAATGTCTTTGATGTATCAGTGCAAAGATAGTAATCTTACAAAGATCCTCCGCTGAACTTCAGGTGAGCGCGTGATCGTATCTGGGCTGAAATGAAGCGATACATGTTTCATTCATTTGTCAGGTTCGTTTTACTCAACGTTATATATCTTTTAATGAACCATATGTACATTCATACACATATAGCTCCAAGAACCGTGACCAGATTCTTTCATATGCAGAAAACCTTCCTGCGCTGCATCTCTTTGTCGCTTCAGCGCTGCGATGACATCCCGCAGGTGAAGCTGCATTTCGGTTAAAACTCGTTACTCAGTTTGAAGCCGCCACCTTTCCAAGTAGCTCTCTGCCAGCGTTGCTTTGGCTCAGGACGTTTGTCTCTGGGAAACGGAGCAGAGCAAGCCACCAGAAAACTGTTCAGGTCACATCTGCTGGGGCCAGAGGTCACATGATGAAGGCTAAAGGGCACTTTTCTGGCTTTAGGCCAAGGTCACAGTGGCAGAGGTTGGAGTCTTAGTTTAGCCCTCATCCTGCCCTTGGCCTTGAGCAGATCAATATGAGCAGGTTTGCAGTTTGCCTCGGTCAAACAATCAATGAGACATTTACATTTAGCCCAGTCACTACACACATCCCGGCGTCCTCGTGTTTCCTTTCCTGTTGCTTATAGTTGTATATGCTGCCTTTTGTTTCACAACAGCTCCCAGTCTCATCCTGTTCTTTTCATTTCTTGTTTTCCAGGTAGAGGATCATGTATCATTTCATTTTTAGAGATCTGAGTTTTGCTTGAGTGCCCTCCTCAAAATCAGGACTGATTTTGTGGCGCTCGTCCTCTTTGATGTCTAGTCATTAGAGTTGTTTCCCAGACAGAAGACCTATTACTATTACATTATTGTAATAGTGCTGAAAAAAACCCAACGCAGAACCATCTCTACAGTATCCCTGATGTTAAGTGGACGCCTGCTTTTTAGGAATTTGGGGAGGTGATGCTGATGATTGTTGTTCTCTGCTGTCGGTTGCTAGTTAGAGCTTTTTTGTTGTCAAACATATGTTTAAATAGAGAATAACCAAAACAGAGCTGACACTTACATTCACTTATCACTCGATTCTGCAGCTCCTCTGATATTCAAAGCTTGGTACAAAATGTTATTTTCACGTCAGACAAGTTTCAGATGTCAGATGACAAATGGTCCAAGTTGGAGTGTAATCAGTGTTTGATCACCAGTCACAAGTGACTGAGGGCTTCAAAGATGTGGTTTGTGGCACAAACACACTCACACATTTCATTACTTCATATACTGATACTCATCTTCATATGCTTTCATCTTCAGGCCTATAACACATTCCCATTTTCCGGCAAACACATTTAAAGTGTGTAACAGTACGAGGTTTTCATTGTCATCCTTTGTTTTTTGTGTGAATATTCTCCAGAAGTGATTTGCTGAGGACATCTCAGGCCTGCAGACAGGCCAGTCCAGGAGCCAAACCCCGGTCTTCCTCCGCCAGGCCTTTGTGATGTGTGCTGGATGTGCTTTGGGTGGTTTTATTGAAGCAATGCATGGATGTCTCTGGAAAATATTATGTCTTGAAGGCAGCATATGTCACTCTAAAATTAAAAAATACTTTTTATAGTAAAAAAATACTTTATTAATCACAGAGGAAAATTTATTAAATAAATAATTAAAGGTGAGAAGAAGTATAGTATAGTGTTACAGAAGTAACACTATACAATGAGTTTTTATCATATGTTGATCTAGTCCAGGCACCTTTGAACCCAGAGAGTTATTTATTTATTTTCTTTTACAGTTTTTTGTTGTTTTTTTCCTCATTGATAAGCTTTAACTAACATTTGAAATGGGAGCCTTGAATTTCTGTTTTAAAATGTTTTCCCAACGTGATTATTTGCTTAGTGTGTTATAACAAATGTTGATAACATGTGATGCGTTGAGTTGATGAGAAGGGTGAGTTGGGGGATCGGACGGAGAAAAGGCTCGTTAAATTAAATTTACTGGTGTTTTCAGATATGGAATTGTGAAAATGTGTAGAAAATGTAAATGTTAAGTGAAAATATCTTCTCATGAGGCTGTTTGAATCTTCTTCATCAACACAGTGGGTGAAGTAAAATGCATCTTTGTCTATAAACACCTGAAATTACAACAGCTCGCCTGAACGGATTTCCGAGTGGCTCGGTTTGCTTGAAAGACCAGTCTTTATCGTCCCAGAGTTTGGCTTAATCTGACTTGTGTCTTCATAGACAGAACATATTTTGCAGACACTGGTGTAATATGGAAGATTGATATTCAGTCTGCATCTGCCAATGTAGACAAAGCAGACTGCAGTTGTCACATCCCAAAACATGATTTAGGAATATTTTAAGCTGTCAGTGAAGTGAATTCAAGCAACAGAACTGAAGACTTTTTTAAATAATAGACTTACCTGTGACGATGTGATTTCCACAAACATGCAGCAAGGTGGGTTGGTGGTAGTCTCGCGGCTAGAAGGTTCCTGGTTGGAGTCCCAGCTTGGGCCTTTCTGTGTGGATTCTGCATGTTCCTCCCTAAAACGTGCATGTTAGGTTAATTGGTGAGTATAAGTTGCCTGTGTCTGGCTCTGTGACACCCTGGCATCCTTTCCTGGTATCCACCGGAGACAGCTGAGATGGGCTCCAGCGGGCCCCTGCGACCCTGAACAGGAAGAGGCGGGTACAGATGATGGACGTTAATGGTCAGAACTGGCTGGGTCCCACCGTTGGCCACTTTCATCCTTTGTACATTTTTGGGACGTCACAGACCTCTCCTTTAACTGACAACGATGCCGCTCTGTGTGTGACTCGCTGAAAACAGTAATTGGTTCGCACATGTTTTTACTCAGAATCGGCATCTTATACAAAGAATAATCGTAATTTCATATAACTGTTTCTCATCCAGGCAACACGTGGATCAGTGGTGAACCGGAGGGTTCCTGGTTCGTCTCTCAGCAGGAGTCTGTGTGGGTTTTCTCCGGGTACTCCGGCGTGCTCCACAGTCCAAAAACATGTCTGCCAGGTTATCTGGTGATTTTAAACTCCTGTAGGAGTAAGTGAGAGTGTGACAGGCTGCAGCAGATCCTGAATCGAAGTAGGCGGGATTGATAAGGGAGGGACGGATGTTTCTCATCCATCTACTGACTCTTCAGCTGTTTTGGTTACCAGCGTGCTAAAGCTTACTAGATTATCTTCCTTTATTTGTATTTAAGTCAATGGCCAGGCTCATTTTTTTAATTAGGTTGATTAGCTTCTCATTTGGCCTCTTTTTTTTCCTCCTTCCATTTTGCTGCAGATTGTGGGATAGACCACCGCTACCAACTCTGGACTCGACTGTTAATGCAACAAATATCTGGGAATGCCAAATATTTTTGTTTTATTTGCCTTGACAGTCTGACGTGATTAACTTTCCTCTCTCTTTTTTTTTTTTAATCGACTTCATTCTTTTTCTGTTTTGGCCGGCCTCACTCCGGCCATATGTTGCTGCTATCATGAACTGCTCTCCATCATCTGTAGCTCCTCTGTGACATTGGACATTTAAACAAACTGAAGCTATGTTGTTTGGACAGTGTTTCCTATTAAATGGCCCTCCCTTTATATTCACACATGGTGCATTTTGAGTCCCAGAGCAATTATACACATGACTACACTTGAAGCTAAAGAAACAGACTGAATCTTTATCGCCAGCCAAAGAGCAGCAGCATTCGTGAGTTCAACTGAGCCACCTGCTTTCTGTCCTTGTGTCACCATTCCCTGTCAGAGAAGAGGATATATTATTTTTCTCTAATCAAATGACCAGAATTCAGAGGAAACTTAACGTGGTCTTCAATTAGCATTTTGCAATTCTTGCAAATTTTCTCCACCATCAGAGCTCATGTAATTATTCAGTCCTACTCTGTCTAGTAAGTTTAACATCACGCAGAGTGACAATGACAGGAGAGCAGCAGCAAGCCGGCTTCTGCAATCACCTTCAGATTTCAGCTGTAATTTACCAAATTCTGATGCTGGCGGTTAGCACTGCTGTCTCACAGCAGGAGGGTTCCTGGTTCGACTCTAGACGCCGCTTTTCTGGGTGGAGTTTGCATGTTGTCCCTTTAATTGCGTAGGTTCTATGGCTCCCTGCAAATACATGTATATGCGCCCTGTGATTAACCGGCGACCTGTCAGGGTGTACCGCTGACAGTCCCCCGGGCAGAGTTCAGTTGTACATTGGTGTTCACATAGTGGGCTTTTGTATTTAATTATAGTATAACTGATCAACTGAAACCATCGTTTAAATCAGTGACACTCAACTGGTGGGTTGCAGGTGTTTGCCTCAGGTAAAGGTAAAGATGCGCCGTGTGAACAGAATGCACAAGAATTGGTATTTAAAATATTAACACAAATATGACTAGCTGATCAGGAGCAGCAATATGACCATGCAGGGCTGGGACAACAGTCCAGAAACCAGTAGGGTTTGTAGTTCTGGAAGAGGAGAGCATCCAGGTTAACTCCAAGGAGACAAGGAACAAATGGGTCCAGGAGGGTAGGTTTGGACTAACCAGATAATTCAGTAAGTTTCCAGTTAGTGTGGGTATGAAGACAGATCCAGGAACAGCAGCGCATGCTCAGAACCAAAGACACGCAGAGGTACCAGTTTGGGTCAGACAAAAGGGTCCAATAAACAAACCAGGTCCGTGACAATAAAACAAGGGGTTGCAGGCAGAGCCACTGATGAGGACGACGCAGAAGACAGGTCCAGGAAGAGCAAGTATGAGTCAGAACCAGAGATATGCAGATGAACTCAGGCAGAGGTATCAATCAGCACCAGGCAGAAAACACAGGTCCAAGGAAAGGTCATGTTCAGACTATCTTGCACATCAACTGTGCAACTGGACTACAACCCCAATCCAGCAGACAATGAGCACTTTAGGTAGGTAGAAAAAGTTTTAAATAGGAAAAAGAACAGGTGAGACTGATGAGGGTGATTACCTGGCAGGGAGAGGTGCACAAATGTGAACTCCAAATATGGGCACAGACAGCAACTCCTAATATGGGCACAGCCAGGAACTCCAAATATGGGCACAGACAGGAACTCCTAATATGGGCACAGCCAGGAACTCCAAATATGGCCACAGACAGGAACTCCAAATATGGGCACAACAAGGAATTCCAAATATGGAGGTATGGGAACTCCAAATATGGGCACAAACAGCAACTCCTAATATGGGCACAGCCAGGAACTCCAAATATGGGCACAGACAGGAACTCCAAATACGGGCACAGCCAGGAACTCCAAATATGGAGGTGTGGGAACTCCAAATATGGGCACAGCCAGGAACTCCAAATATGGAGGTATGGGAACTCTAAATATGGGAACAGACAGCAACTCCTAATATGGGCACATCCAGGAACTCCAAATATAGGCACAGAAAGGAACTCCAAATATGGGCACAGCCAGGAACTCCAAATATGGAGGTGTGGGAACTCCAAATATGGGCACAGCCAGGAACTCCAAATATGGAGGTATGGGAACTCTAAATATGGGAACAGACAGCAACTCCTAATATGGGCACATCCAGGAACTCCAAATATAGGCACAGAAAGGAACTCCAAATATGGGCACAGCCAGGAACTCCAAATATGGGCACAGACAGGAACTCCTAATATGGGCACAACCAGCCAGGAACTCCAAATATGGGCAGAGACAGGAAGTCCTAATATGGGCACAGCCAGAAACTCCAAATATGGGCACAGACAGGAACTCCAAATATGGGCACAGACAGGAACTCCAACTATGGGCAAAGACAGGAACTCCAAATATGGGCACAGACAGGAACTTCAAATATGGGCACAGACAGGAACTCCAAATATGGGCACAGACAGGAACTCCTAATATGGGCACAACCAGCCAGGAACTCCAAATATGGGCAGAGACAGGAAGTCCAAATATGGGCACACCCAGGAACTCCAAATATGGGCACAGAAAGGAACTCCAAATATGGGCACAGGCAGGAACTCCCAATATGGGCACAGACAGCAACTCCTAATATGGGCACAGCCAGGAACTCCAAATATGGGCACAGACAGGAACTCCAAATATGGGCACAGACAGGAACTCCTAATATGGAGGTATGGGAACTCCAAATATGGGTACAGCCAGGAACTCCAAATATGGAGGAATGGGAAATCCAAATATGGGCACAGCCAGGAACTCCAAATATGGGCACAGACAGGAACTCCAAATATGGGCACAGACAAGAACACCAAATATGGGCACAGACAGGAACTCCAAATATGGGCACAGACAAGAACACCAAATATGGGCACAGACAGGAACTCCTAATATGGGCACAGACAGGAACTCCAAATATGGGCACAGCCAGGAACTCCAAATATGGGCACAGACAGGAACTCCTAATATGGGCACAGCCAGGAACTCCAAATATGGGCACAGCCAGGAACTCCAAATTTGGTCACAGACAGGAACTCCAAATATGGGCACAGACAGGAACTCCAAGTATGGGCACAGACAGGAACTCCAAATATGGGCACAGACAGGAACTCCCAATATGGGCACAGCCAGGAACTCCAAATTTGGTCACAGACAGGAACTCCAAATATGGGCACAGACAGGAACTCCAAGTATGGGCACAGACAGGAACTCCAAATATGGGCACAGACAGGAACTCCCAATATGGGCACAGACAGCAACTCCTAATATGGGCACAGCCAGGAACTCCAAATATGGGCACAGACAGGAACTCCTAATATGGGCACAGCAAGGAACTCCAAATATGGGCACAGACAGGAACTCCAAATATGGGCACAGCCAGGAACTCCAAATATGGGCACAGGAAGGAACTCCAAATATGGGCACAGACAGGAACTCCAAATATGGGCACAGACAGGAACTCCAAATATGGGCATAGACAGGAACTCCAAATATGGGCACAGCAAGGAACTCCAAATATGGGCACAGACAGGAACTCCAAATATGGGCACAGCCAGGAACTCCAAATATGGGCACAGCCAGGAACTCCAAATATGGGCAGAGACAGGAAGTCCAAATATGGGCACACCCAGGAACTCCAAATATGGGCACAGAAAGGAACTCCAAATATGGGCACAGACAGGAACTCCCAATATGGGCACAGACAGCAACTCCTAATATGGGCACAGCCAGGAACTCCAAATATGGGCACAGACAGGAACTCCTAATATGGGCACAGCAAGGAACTCCAAATATGGGCACAGACAGGAACTCCAAATATGGGCACAGACAGGAACTCCAAATATGGGCACAGGAAGGAACTCCAAATATGGGCACAGACAGGAACTCCAAATATGGGCACAGACAGGAACTCCAAATATGGGCACAGCCAGGAACTCCTAATATGGGCACAGCAAGGAACTCCAAATATGGGCACAGACAGGAACTCCAAATATGGGCACAGCCAGGAACTCCAAATATGGGCACAGACAGGAACTCCAATTATGGGCACAGTCAGGAACTGCAAATATGGAGGTATGGGAACTCCAAATATGGGTAAAGCCAGGAACTCCAAATATGGAGGAATGGGAAATCCAAATATGGGCACAGACAGGAACTCCAAATATGGGCACAGTCAGGAACTCCAAATATGGGCACAAACAGGAACTCCAAATATGGGCACAGTCAGGAACTCCAAATATGGGCACAAACAGGAACTCCAAATATGGGCACAGACAGGAACTCCAAATATGGGCATAGACAGGAACTCCAAATATGGGCACAGGAAGGAACTCCAAATATGGGCACAGACAGGAACTCCAAATATGGGCACAGACAGGAACTCCAAATATGGGCACAGGAAGGAACTCCAAATATGGGCACAGACAGGAACTCCAAATATGGGCACAGACAGGAACTCCAAATATGGGCACAGCCAGGAACTCCTAATATGGGCACAGCAAGGAACTCCAAATATGGGCACAGCCAGGAACTCCAAATATGGGCACAGACAGGAACTCCAATTATGGGCACAGTCAGGAACTGCAAATATGGAGGTATGGGAACTCCAAATATGGGTACAGCCAGGAACTCCAAATATGGAGGAATGGGAAATCCAAATATGGGCACAGCCAGGAACTCCAAATATGGGCACAGACAGGAACTCCAAATATGGGCACAGACAAGAACACCAAATATGGGCACAGACAGGAACTCCTAATATGGGCACAGCCAGGAACTCCAAATATGGGCACAGCCAGGAACTCCAAATTTGGTCACAGACAGGAACTCCAAATATGGGCACAGACAGGAACTCCAAGTATGGGCACAGACAGGAACTCCAAATATGGGCACAGACAGGAACTCCAAATATGGGCACAGACAGGAACTCCTAATATGGGCACAGCAAGGAACTCCAAATATGGGCACAGACAGGAACTCCAAATATGGGCACAGACAGGAACTCCAAATATGGGCACAGGAAGGAACTCCAAATATGGGCACAGACAGGAACTCCAAATATGGGCACAGACAGGAACTCCAAATATGGGCACAGCCAGGAACTCCTAATATGGGCACAGCAAGGAACTCCAAATATGGGCACAGACAGGAACTCCAAATATGGGCACAGCCAGGAACTCCAAATATGGGCACAGACAGGAACTCCAATTATGGGCACAGTCAGGAACTGCAAATATGGAGGTATGGGAACTCCAAATATGGGTACAGCCAGGAACTCCAAATATGGAGGAATGGGAAATCCAAATATGGGCACAGACAGGAACTCCAAATATGGGCACAGTCAGGAACTCCAAATATGGGCACAAACAGGAACTCCAAATATGGGCACAGTCAGGAACTCCAAATATGGGCACAAACAGGAACTCCAAATATGGGCACAGACAGGAACTCCAAATATGGGCATAGACAGGAACTCCAAATATGGGCACAGGAAGGAACTCCAAATATGGGCACAGACAGGAACTCCAAATATGGGCACAGACAGGAACTCCAAATATGGGCACAGGAAGGAACTCCAAATATGGGCACAGACAGGAACTCCAAATATGGGCACAGACAGGAACTCCAAATATGGGCACAGCCAGGAACTCCTAATATGGGCACAGCAAGGAACTCCAAATATGGGCACAGCCAGGAACTCCAAATATGGGCACAGACAGGAACTCCAATTATGGGCACAGTCAGGAACTGCAAATATGGAGGTATGGGAACTCCAAATATGGGTACAGCCAGGAACTCCAAATATGGAGGAATGGGAAATCCAAATATGGGCACAGCCAGGAACTCCAAATATGGGCACAGACAGGAACTCCAAATATGGGCACAGACAAGAACACCAAATATGGGCACAGACAGGAACTCCTAATATGGGCACAGCCAGGAACTCCAAATATGGGCACAGCCAGGAACTCCAAATTTGGTCACAGACAGGAACTCCAAATATGGGCACAGACAGGAACTCCAAGTATGGGCACAGACAGGAACTCCAAATATGGGCACAGACAGGAACTCCAAATATGGGCAGAGACAGGAAGTCCAAATATGGGCACACCCAGGAACTCCAAATATGGGCACAGAAAGGAACTCCAAATATGGGCACAGACAGGAACTCCCAATATGGGCACAGACAGGAACTCCAAATATGGGCACAGCCAGGAACTCCAAATATGGGCACAGACAGGAACTCCAAATATGGGCACAGTCAGGAACTCCAAATATGGGCACAGCCAGGAACTCCTAATATGGGCACAGCAAGGAACTCCAAATATGGGCACAGCCAGGAACTCCAAATATGGGCACAGACAGGAACTCCAATTATGGGCACAGTCAGGAACTCCAAATATGGAGGTATGGGAACTCCAAATATGGGTACAGCCAGGAACTCCAAATATGGAGGAATGGTAAATCCAAATATGGGCACAGCCAGGAACTCCAAATATGGGCACAGACAGGAACTCCAAATATGGAGGTATGGGAACTCCAAATATGGGGACAGCCAGGGACACCAATGATGGGCACAGCCAGGAACTCCAAATATGGGCACAGCCAGGAACTCCAAATATGGGCACAGCCAGGAACTCCAAAAATGGGCACAGACAGGAACTCCAAATATGGAGGTATGGGAACTCCAAATATGGGCACAGACAGGAACTCCAAATATGGAGGTATGGGAACTCCAAATATGGGCACAGCCAGGAACTCCAAATATGGAGGTATGGGAACTCAAAATATGGAGGTATGGGAACTCCAAATATGGGCACAGCCAGGAACTCCAAATATGGGCACAGCCAGGAACTCCAAATATGGAGGTATGGGAACTCCTAATATGGGCACAGACAGGAACTCCAAATATGGGCACAGACAGGAACTTTAAATATGGAGGTATGGGAACTCCAAATATGGGCACAGACAGGAACTCCTAATATGGGCACAGACAGGAACTCCAAATATGGGCACAGCCAGGAACTCCAAATATGGGCACAGCCAGGAACTCCATATATGGGCACAGCCAGGAACTCCGAATATGGGCACAGACAGGAACTCCAAATATGGAGGTATGGGAACTCCAAATATGGGCACGGACTGGAACTCCAAATATGGGCACAGCCAGGAACTCCAAATATGGGCACAGACAGGAACTCCAAATATGGGCACAGCCAGGAACTCCAAATATGGGTACAGCCAGGAACTCCAAATATGGGCACAGCCAGGAACTCCAAATATGGAGGTATGGGAACTCCAAATATGGGCACAGATAGGAACTCCGAATATGGGAAGAGTTGGGTAACTGGAGACAGAGTGAGAATTGTGACTAAAGGTACATTTTTTTTTACTCTTTTAGAAGTGCTTCTCAATTGTTGCACTTTTTAATTTCATGTTTGTGCTGGAAATCACTGTTAATTCTGTAGAATCTGGGGTTTAAACTGCACCATCTTTTGGTTAAATACATTTGAGTTTGGGTTCCCAGCTTGTCATCAACGGGTTCTGGTGGCTTCGGAAGCCAGTTGAGAACCACTGCTCTAAATGTGTCTTTAAAAATACAAATATAAAATAGAAATATGTCACTTTTTTGCGGACCTTTCAGATCTACTGTGTGGAATGTTATTATTAAATATTCTGCCAATCAAAGACTATATTTTAAAAACAAAGATAAACATGCTCCCAAATGAGAGGCGTTGGCCTTTCACAGTCATCTCTTCCTGATGTTTCCAGGTCTTTAGCAGAAAACCCTGCAGCAGCATAGATGAAGGGAGGGCTTTTGAAGAGGAAAGAGATGTTTGAACTTGCTCACTCTTTTCTGCACCCCAGCGGGAAGTATGTATGAGGAGGGGGGTTATATATTATTTAGAGTAAAACCTGACATTGTTCCTGATCAGGGTTTCATCGAGAAACTCCTCCACGTGGAAAATCCATGTCAGAGTGTACTGTAATTTGTGCAGTGACATAAATGACGTACTAGATGGCTGTGAAATAATCTGCAGTCTGTGGGGAGGTGTTTTAAGCATTAATGTAACAGAACATATGAATATCTTTATTATGTCGAAACAACAGGGACTGCTGATTTAGTCAATCCCTAATTAAAGTAGAAACTCTGAGCAGTGTGCCTTTCTGCTGTCAGCAAACGAGCCGTAGCTAATATGGTCTTTAAGTCATTAGCAGCTCTGATTTGTGGCTGCAGCTCCTTGTTTGCAGATCAGCATCACCCAGTGGAACAGCTTCTCCCCTCCAAAGACAAAAACCATCATCTAATCAAAATGATGTTATACCGTTACAAAAAACAAACCATTACCCGTTATGCTTATCATCTAACACACATGCACTGTAAATGAGATTATTCAAGAGTTGGAAAAAAAGGACCGAAGCTCCCATAAATCTGGCCTCGTGTGAAGATGTTCTCATGCATATAGAAGCATCACTAAACACTCAAATTCCACACATATATTTTATTTTCCATCTTTTTCTCATCAAGTTAAAAAATTAAAAGGAAAATCAATGTCTTTGAGTTTAACTGCTAATGGTAAAGTCCGTTCTCAAATTCAATGCTGTTGGGTGTCTTTGTTTATGTCCATTTAAACTATATAAAACCTGCGCCCAAAATAAATTAATCAAATAGTTATTGGAGAAACATTAGGCTCTTTAAGCTCTTTTTGCTGGTACACTTTGCCTGGGTTAAAAGGAAAGATGAAGAAATACTAGTGCTGCAGATCCGTGAGCATAAAGAGGAGCATAAATAGATGAAAAGATTATTTTGACCAGTGTTCTTGAACCCTGATCTTCAGGGCAACAGTCCTGGATGTTTTAGGTGTTGCTCCAACACTCCTGATTCAAAAGACTGGATCACCATCAGCTTGGCATCAAGGTCGGCACAAGTCTGTCAGTGGTCCACTAACCTGAGCCAGATGTGTCAGAGCAGAGCAACATCTAAAACGTCTAGGACTGTGGGTCTTCAGGACCAGGGCTGAAGAACAATGATTCTGGCTGTTCATGATGATGATGATGATGATGATGATGATGATGATGATGATGATGATGATGATGATGGTGAATGATGTCCTGTCAATGCAGGACTACCTCGGGTCCATGTACCATTTATTATTGACGCATTTTTAACTGACAATCAAAAAATGAAAAATGAAAAGTGACTAATAAATGAAAATCAGCTTATTTCACATACTTTCAATTTTATGTTTAAATCAAAACCACAAAATGAAGAAATGAGCCACAGGACCAAATTTGATTTTAAAATGTAGTGGTCACGTTTGCACGTTACACAACGACTCCACCAGCCTTAAATGGACATTAAAGCTGCTTTGATGAGTACTCTAACCTTCACTTGAGCTGTTTGGGAAGTTCTTCAACTGGTAAAAGAAAAGAAAACATTTCTGTGCTCCCTGATTGAGATTGCAGTGAAAAATGGAGTTTGCATGTGCTCCCCGTGCTCATGTGGGTTCTCTCCAGGTACTCCAGCTTCTTCCCACAGTCCAAAACCATGTAGGTCTTGATTGATTGATGATCTAAATTGCCCGTAGGTGTGTGTTAGAGCATGAATGGTTGTTGTTTTTCCCCGTGCATGCAGGGTTGCGTCAGGAAGGGCATCCGGCGTAAAATTGGGCCCAATCAATGTGCGGACTTTGATCTGCGATGGAGACGCCTCTGAACAGAGGGATTAAGCTGATGGTTTATGATTGGTTGATGATGGCGTGTTCATATATAACTCCTTATACAGTGACACACAGATTATCAGCATGAAAACGGGCTGCAGGCATGGCAGGCTTTTTGAATAACAAATTCACAGAAAAAAAATAAGAAGTCAGGTTAACCTTCAAGCTGCACTGTACTTCAGTGTAAATATCCATTCAGAAGATTTACTGTCCTGCGTTAATCGTTGTGCAGAGTTGGACAAATGCCACCATGAGACGGTTTAGCCTGCTTCTTCCCCCACCCCTTCTTGTCACCGCTCACATCTACAGTCAAGACAATCCATCATTGTGGCATATGATGCAAAAGAAGATATTAAACTCACTGTGAGAAAATGTATTCCTTGGGACTGAGAGTGAAAATAAAATGCTGCTTCAGCATTTAGTGAAGGTTAAAAAGGAGAAAACTGCAGGTAACACCCCTTCAAATTTGCCATCTGAATTATTTATTCAGTTTTATTAAATTTATTCCTATTATATCACATTCTGACCTTCAGTTGAACAAGATGCACACTTTATTTACTGAAACTGCTATTTCCTAAATTTGACTAAAAACAGTTCATATATTGTAATGAAGCAGGAAAAAGTTATATTTAATTGCATAATTTAATTTGGATCCATTTTTGTATTCAAAGATAAAACTGTATTCTTGTTATAAAACAGAAACAAATTACAAAAAAAACCACTTGTCTGCAATATAATTGTCCACTTAATTTGCTTAAGAAACGCTTTTACATGGCCCAGAAATACAATGGACAAGTTCGTTTCCAGTCGCAGTGTTTTTTAGATCATCTGAGCCATGACAAGGAAAATCATCCATTGAAGTCTTTTAGCATTTGCTCATTCTTTGAAAAATGAATCTGAAATCCATCCCCAGATTCAGTCTGTAACAGCTCACCAACTGTGAGGCCAAACTGTTCTTTGAATGAGAGACGGTTCGGGGAATTGTGTATTATAGCTCGGAGGGCCAGAGAGACAAACTCTGGATAAAAATGGGCTTTTTTTTTCCTGCAAAATCACAACCACATATTAGAACTTTGTGCTGAAGCCTGTCCCAGCTCCTCACTGAAGTGGGGGTGTAGCCTGGACTCACACGTCCAGCTTCTTCACCTGTGCAGCACCTTGTTTGGTGCCTCACTGTGCCGTGTCAATGGCTCCAAGGCAGAATGGCGGAACACTTTGATCCACAGCCGGTAGACGGTTGTAGCAGAGGCGTGTTAGAAATAACATAACATAAATTATTGTCTACAATATGTACAAACACAAAGACAATGTACCAATGCGCTTTTTATCATGTCCCGCCCAGACTCCCTGATCACGGCGTTGCTCAGGCGCCTCTCCTTTGGTGCGTCCGCTGTAACTTCCACGTTGGTGTCTTTTCGCACATCTGCCACCTCTATGACACGTCCGCCCACCGTAATGCCCAAACTACAAAACCTCACACAATATCATCAACCAATTCTGCTTGTTCCTTCGGCTAAACACATAGGGTCTATACAGAATATATGGTAAGAGATAAGAGTAAAAAAGAACATACTAATCTTTATAAACAGAATAGCAAACCAGGTGTTACGTGGCATGAACAACGAGTTAACAAATAGATTTCCTTTGAGTGCTTTGTCTATGAAGGTGTTTTTTTGACCTGGTGCTGAAATTGTAATCTGAAAGAAATATGCAAAATCTCGTCCAGTCTGTCCCTGAGGAACATAGGTTTTAAACAGTTCAATTATTCCCTCAAACATTTGTTGACGAGAATAGTTCTGAGAATTGAAAACACCCAGAGTTTGTTCTCGGATAAACTAGGTTCATATTTAATAAGGTAGATGTGTCATGTGCCGATATGCATACTATATGGCAATATTCCCCATTTACACACAGTCATCACCAATTTAACGGCTCAAAAGTAAATCAGAGTTGCATCCGACACACATTTAAATAACAAATAAATCAACAAGAGCCATAAAGACAGACTGACTGACACACAGAACCCCCTTCATTCACCCTGAACACGTGCTGATGCCAAGGCCTCCTCAGAAGCCTGTTGCTAAGGGCAACCCGTTCAGCCCCTCTGTCTGCTCAACAGATGCCCTTATGGTTGTCCCAGAGGCTCAGATGTCGCCATGCCAACAAGCAGGTGTCCTCTTGTGTCATGATGCGACAGTATGTTCAGAATTTGCCGTCATGTTTTCCTGAGAACGGCCTTCGTTCAGGAGAAGACACCAGCACCGCCGAACTCCCGATGCAACGCCGCTGGCTTTTAAGGAGTTTTTTGTTTGGTTTGTTTTCAAACATTTGGGCTGAATGTAAATCTCATGGATTTGAATTCAAGTTTCGGTGACTGTAAGAAGCTGAAGGATCATGGATGACTGAAAACGGTCTCAAAAACCCGTCTGAGTGAACCTGAGTCGGCAGGTATAACAAGAATAGTTTCCTTCCTATGTGTGCATTTTTTTAAACTTGTTTTTTTACATATATACAACTGTCTTTAACAAGTGAACTGTATGTATACAACAACAATGAGGATGATAAAACATCCAGAAGCATGAAAGATAACAAAAAGCTTCAGACAGATCAAAACAGAAAAGGGGTATGTTGGAAATTCATATTTACTTGCAGATTTTCATAAATCTGCAAGTAAATATGAACATAAATCACCTCCTTACTAAAAACCTACTCTGTATTCTGGAATATAAGAGCATACGCTTATGAAAGGCAAGTGATAGCAAGCTGGCTGCCTCTCATTACTCATTAATCAGCATAAATCTGCACCAGGGACCACCATATAAGGAGGTGAAAGTTGCATCCTCAACCTGGAGATCTACCTGTGGACATGGCACACAACAAAAAAGAGAGAAGAAACATTTTTATGATGCAGAGATAGAGGTCATTTTGCAGAAATGAAGCAAAGAAAAGATTAGTGGGCTACAGACGTGACGGGGGCTGGCAAGACACGGGCCTGGAGAGAGGGAATTAATGTAGTTAATGTCGTGTCATCAACCAACAAAGCGTTCGAGAGGTGAAGTGAAAAGGGTTTGATATGAAGTAGAATGCAAAAGAGAAAACTGTTTCCAACATGGACATACATGGACATACCTCTGCTGCAGACAGCCACGTTTCTTTATCAGTGGAGAGGACTCGTTATGAGGAATCGTACCTGATGGAGATGCTGGTCTCCACAGGAGTCAACAGGAAACCCTGAAGGTTATTTACACATGTTATATTATGTGCTATATCACTTCGCATGGCAGCTCCCAGGAGGTGTGTTGCAACATGTTTGAACACATATTCTAAGTAAAGATGGGTTGTAAAAGGATTTATGGTTCATTAATTTCCCTAATTGCAGGATATTTACAGACAATGTGGAAGGAATGCACCCTTATGAGAAAGCAAAGCCTCGGAGATGGGCTCTCCTGTCTCAGGGGTTGAGGTCACCATGGTGGTTAAGAGGCTCCTGGGTGGCAAGGGTTCAAGTGTGGAAGAGATCTGCCCGGCGTTCCTTAAGGCTCTGGATGTTTTGGGGTTGTCTTGGTGGACAGACCTGTACAACATTGCATGGACATCGGAGAGATTGCTTCTGGCTGTTCCCTCTCTTTAAGAAAGGGGACAGGAGTGTGTGCTCCAACTGCAAAGGGATCACATTCCTCCACCTTCCTGGTACGGTCTATTCCAGAGCACTGAAGAGCACAGTTTATCGGGTAGTTAAACGTCAGATTCAAGAGGAGCAGGGTAGTGTTCATCCTTGTTGTGGAATGGTGGACCAGTTCTGCACCTCTGGGACTCCAGTGGAGGTTCTCCAGGAGTATGAGGTGCTGGAAATTCCTTACACAGGCTTTCCGGTACCTGTACTTTTGGAGTTTGCGCCGCGTTGCCAGCAGTAAGTCCCTGAGAGGAGGAGCTTAAGTATCTCGGGGTCATGTTCACAAGTGAGGGAAGAATGGAGCGGGAGATTGATAGGCAGATCAGTGCAGCATCAGCAGCGATGTGGACGCTGCATGAGTTTGTGGTCAAGAAGAAGAAGCTGATTCAAAAGGCAACGTTCCTACCCTCACCTATGGTCACAAGCTGTGGGTAGTGAACCAAAGAAGAAGATTATGGATACAAGCAGAGTGGGTTTCCTCTGCAGGGTGTCCGGGCTCTCCCTTACAGATGGGAAGAGAAATTCAGTCATCCAGGAGGAGCTCCGAGTAGAGCCGCTGCTGCTCCACATCGAGAGAAGCCGGATGAGGTGGTTCTGGCAGCTGGTTAGGATGCCTCCTAGACACTTCCTTGGTGAGGTTTCCTTGGCATGTCCCACTGGGAGGAGACCCTGAGAAAGGCCCAGGAAACACTGGAGGGACTAAGTCTCTCAGCTGGCCTGGGAACGCCTTGGGACCCCCCCCAGATGAGCCGGAGGAGGTGGCCGCTACTGCCCCCACAACCCAATCCTGAATAAGCGGTAGAGGATGGATGGATGCAGGTTTTTTTCTTTTAGGTTTTTTAAGGCCAACAGACTTTTTACTCTTTGTGTGGCTCCAATAATTCAGTCTGCAGACAAAGGTAACTTTCAAATATCCAAATACCATATATATATATATATTAATGGGATGCAATAAATGCAAATATGTATGTTTCTAATTTGTCATGTTTAAACATGTTTTAAAGGAATTTGCAAGTTGTGTGTGTATATATATATATATATATAACATATAACTCATTCATGTTGTAAAGTAAAGCAACATTCTTGTGCACTCCTTATTGACACAGGCACGATTTGTGGTCGGGGACTGGATCAGATTTTATTTGTACCACAAAAAGTTCAGGGATGGTAACATTTGGGCGTGAGGGAGCGGATTTCGATGTTTCCTCAAATGCATGGTTTACGCCTTTTTTCAAGGCTCTGCACTTGTGATCAAACATTCATGATGGATTTTTCAACCAGGTGTAAACAGAGCCTGAAATCTTAATTTCACACTTTTTCACATGTTCATTTCACACTTATTTTTTTGTTTTTTAAAACTACCAATGCAAAATATCCTAAAATATAATCAAACACATTGATTAATTTACATATTTAAAGCAAACCTTCACTAAAGGCTTAAATAATATTCAATTAATCAGATGATCAACGGTGGCTATATTGCAAGTTTCTGGGCTGTAAATGTATCATAAATGTTTAGTTTTACTTGAGTGTTTTAGAATATGTTATTATGTTAACAGCATAGTCTTTATTTGTATTATTTTATTAACCTTTATGTCAGAATAGGAATGCTGGATCTGTGTTCTGTTCATTCAGGTTTCAACAGTTTGATGCTCTGTGTGAAGTTTAGTCTCTGCTGAAGGTCAAAATTATTTATACAGCACATTTAAAGGTGTGACGGTAGAAATAGTCTTAGCAGTTCTACTCTTTAATGTTACACTGCTCCAAAGAAGGCTGCCAGCGACTGAAAACACGCGGTCACCTTGAGTTTTAAGTCTGCATCTGGGAACATCAAGAACCATCTGACTGGAAGATCTCAGCGCTCCGACAGGAGGGTGAACGTGAACAGGCTCAAACAAATATGACGATGCCAATCCATTTACAAGCTCAAAAAACAGCAGTAAAATCTTCAGATCTATTTTAAAGCCTACAGGAAGCCCGTGGAGGGATGTCAGAACTGGAGGGTTAAGTTCATGTTTCTGGTCCCAGGTCAAGAGCCGAGGTAACTGAGAACTGAAGCTGAGAACTGAACAACTGAAGCTGAGAACTAAAGAACTGAAGCTGAGCACTAAAGAACTGAAGCCGAGAACTAAGAAACTGAAGCTGAGAACTGAAGCTGAGAACTAAGGAACTGAAGCTGAGCACTGAAGAACTGAAGCTGAGAACTGAAAAACTGAAGCTGAGCACTGAACAACTGAAGCTGAGAACTAAATATCTGAAGCTGAGAACTAAAGAACTGAAGCTGAGAACTAAGAAACTGAAGCTGAGAACTGAAGAACTGAAGCTGAGCACTGAAGATCTGAAGCCGAGAACTAAGAAACTGAAGCTGAGAACTGAAGAACTGAAGCTGAGCACTGAAGATCTGAAGCCGAGAACTAAGAAACTGAAGCTGAGAACTGAAGCTGAGAACTAAGGAACTGAAGCTGAGCACTGAAGAACTGAAGCTGAGAACTGAAAAACTGAAGCTGAGAACTAAATATCTGAAGCTGAGAACTAAAGAACTGAAGCTGAGAACTAAGGAACTGAAGCTGAGCACTAAAGAACTGAAGCTGAGAACTGAAAAACTGAAGCTGAGCACTGAACAACTGAAGCTGAGAACTAAATATCTGAAGCTGAGAACTAAAGAACTGAAGCTGAGAACTAAGGAACTGAAGCTGAGAACTGAAGAACTGAAGCTGAGAACTGAAGCTGAGAACTAAGGAACTGAAGCTGAGCACTGAAGATCTGAAGCCGAGAACTAAGGAACTGAAGCTGAGAACTGAAGATCTGAAGCCGAGAACTAAGGAACTGAAGCTGAGAACTGAAGAACTGAAGCTGTGAACTAAGGAACTGAAGCTGAGAACTGAAGAACTGAAGCTGAGAACTGAAGATCTAAAGCCGAGAACTAAGGAACTGAAGCTGAGAACTGAAGAACTGAAGCTGTGAACTAAGGAACTGAAGCTGAGAACTGAAGAACTGAAGCTGAGAACTGAAGCTGAGAACTAAGGAACTGAAGCTAAAAACTGAAGAACTGAAGCTGAGAACTGAAGCTGAGAACTAAGGAACTGAAGCTAAAAACTGAAGAACTGAAGCTGAGAACTAAGAAACTGAAGCTGAGAACTAAGAAACTGAAGCTGAGAACTAAGAAACTGAAGCTGAGCACTGAAGATCTGAAGCCGAGAACTATGGAACTGAAGCCGAGAACTAAGGAACTGAAGCGAGCAGTAAGATGATAACTCTCAACAAACTTTATGTTTAATTGCTTGATATTAAAAGCTTTTATTGATCTCTTAGAATTAGTAATATGTGTGATATGGAAAAAAAACAACAAAAGTAGACTTAAAATGTCTTTTTTTTCGCGCAAATTAGGTAACTTTAATTAAAACATGAACTTGAAATCTGCTTAAACAAGTTTGGTTAATATGGTAATGCCAGTTTAATTTGTTAGCATCTAAAGATTTGTTTTTACATGATTTGTTTTGTACATTCATCCTTGAGGAAGTCATGTGACAACTCCTCATTGTTTTATTTAAATGCACACATATTCATATTGTTAGTATGTAAATCTTCAACATGAGGGCACAGATCCTCATTCATGTGTGTGTGTGTGATTATTCATGTCATTCAGAAAAGTGATTAAATATTCCTTATACCCTCAGAGCAGCGAAACAAATGAAGCACGGCTTCCCTCTAACAGGAGCTGACAGATCTTTTAAATAATGTTTATTTATCAACACTAACATTTACAGGCCTCCTCAGATCCCTCTGGCATGTGACTTCAGCTCCCTGGAGCCCGTCGGTACCTTCTCTGCTGGCATTTCCTCTGTACTTTGTTAAACTTTTCAGAACTTTGCACTCTGTTTATGCAGCTTCTGTCAATTCAACTAACAAGAGAGATATTGGAACTAGAGAGACGTTACGGAGGGAAACTGTGCAAGGTTGTGTAATATTAACATGAACAGAAAGAAGAAAGAACTGTTTAAAACGTGGAACACAAAGTGAATATGTCCGACAGTGCGAAGGGAATTCTGGTAGCTTTAACCCAAATTACAGGATCAAAATTAAACCCCTGAAAAAGTGATGCAGAGATTTTCATGACTAAACAAAACCTTTGTCTTTTAAGTAATGGCAAGTAGAAAGGCAAGCAAAATGGCAATTCAAATGTATGAATTAATAAATGAATATATGAACATATTCATTAATCATCTGCATGGAGATAAATAATTCGCTGCTTCCTCCTCTCCGCACCATCCGGAGCTCGGGATGTCATTATACTTGTATTAACTCCACTTTTACCATTGCAAAACCAAATGCACCGCACTCTCCTCTCAGGATTTTACTTTCAAGGAATGTCAGTCTCACTTGAGGTCAAAGGTATAATTTTGCAAGTTGAAACCGGTATAAAAGCTGGGCAGCGGCAGCAGCAGCAGGACGAGGACTCGTGAAGCCGGGCGGCTGCAGAGGAGCAGCTACACAGCGGTAGGATTACTGGCTCTTACGTTCCTGTAAAACTTCCCCGTTTTCATGTCTACGCTGCTGCAAGATAGCAGGTAACATTTTCCTCTAAACTACTGTCACTGAACTGTATTTCTTGTTGGCTTTTATTTCCCAGCTTGCTTTGGGTCTTTCAGTTCTGAATTCTGGTGCTGCACCAAAATTACAGTATTTCTGGTGTAAATCTTTTATATTTACAGTTAAAGCAACATTTCCAGCTAGAATTAACTTTTAATCTTACAGCTTAGGCATCCTGAATAAGTTCGGAACAATTTACAAACATTTCCTCTCCTCAGCAGCCTTTTTTTTAACCTCAAGCAAAAGAAAAAGATCCTTTTCCTAGTCCCCGTCGTCGTTCCTTAGAAATCAGGACCCGAGTCGCCTGGTAGCTGTTGGACACCACCCTCATTAAGGCGACGTCTGTTCAGATGTAGTTCACGTGTTAGTAATGGGTCGCGTTAACTCCGCTGTAATTTCAATACATCATTTTCATAAATGTTGCTCTAATGAATAAGTGCCGCGTATGAAGCAACTCTTATGAATACACATGAAGAGGGAAACAAAGAGAGCAGAAATCATTTGAATAGTAACATTAGAATTGTATAATTTTCTATTAAATATGGTAAGCAGAGCATGTGCTTGTTTATTTTTTTAATGCGTTAACAGACACTGACATGTTTAAGACTAACAGAGATGACAGTCCCCTCTTGAAAAATGCCATTAATAAACATGTAGAATAATAAAACGGACTCTTGAGGTTCAGAAAAATGAAACGAAGCAAACTTTTACCGTCTTCGTCACGCAATCAAACTCCTGCTTTTTAAAAACTTTCTTTTTTAATTACTGGTTTGATTTTTAATTTGCAATAACAATAATTAAAAAGGAAACAATAAAAAAAATTAACTTTATAGCTTCAGTAACTAGAAAGGTTTTTTAGTTTTTAACCTTTGTATTTTAAAATACTTTAATTAAGTCAAGATGAATTTTGCATTCCACATGTTTAGATAGAAATGTGTACAATTAAACAATCAATGTGCATTATGTTATTTTTAAAAATTATTTACTGCTAATTGTGAAAAAGGTGAGAGAAAAATCACTTCAGAGGAATAAAATGTCACATTTGAGCATAACATGTTTTTATGTGTCACTTTGTCAAATGAAGGTGCAAATACAGCTTTATTGTTCAAAATGGGACAAATAGACGCGGTAACCAACACCTCGTCTTCGTGACTTTGAGGTCGCGACAGTTACCTCGCCAATGCCGAGTGTTAGAACGCCGCATAAGAAATTATAGACGAGCGAAACTTGAATATTCATGACCTAATCCATGGGCTGTTTCTGCTGAAGCAATAATTAATGGCTTGAGGGGGAGTTAAATCTACAACCTTTGAATGCTCAAACACAATAATATCAAAGAAGGAAAGAACAAAGTGTGTAAATGTGTAACTGGTGGCTGTTGGTGCAGTTTGGATCTGTAAAATAGCAGGGGAGGTGAGTTCTGTACAAACTATTTAACAGCCAGCACAGAAAAGGCCTGAAACGGAGTCTCACACGCTCAGTTACCAGTGCTGAACCAAGTCTGTCTTTGTTTAGGACTTGTGAAAACATATGTGCTAACAGAAATGAGTGAATATTCAGCAGGAATCGCGGCTGAAGAGTCCCAATCATCTCCTTCACAGTTGCTCTGGCAGCTGAAAGAGAGCCGGCGTGCCGAGTGAGACACATTAGCATGCCTTTGAAACAAGAGACCTTGTGTATGAACAAGAGCTATCCATATACACGCTGGAATGTCATTTATATGCACGAACCGAGGTGTGAGGCCACAGGATGTTAGAGGGCCGAAGAGAATCCACTCGATACAGGTGTGGCTTCCCCAGCCAGCAATGTAATAACTGTTTTTACACCAGCAGTCACATTTACACATCGCTGAGCTTCTCTGGACTTTGTTGAATGAGTCCCGCAGCAGAAAACACGAGGAATATAAATAATTGGATGATTCTCTTTTAATTTTTGTTTCTCACCAGTGATCTTTGAACAATTTGTTGTTTCATGAAATAGATTTTGCTCATGTTTTAATCGCTACACCGCTGTTCGCGTGACGACCTGAGTTTCTTTTCGTGTCACTGCCACTGCTGACCTATGCGCTCAACTCTCTGAATTATGTATGGTGATTATGCGACGTAGTCCTCTGAATTGTAAATTCTCACAATTATACAGCCCATTGTCTATTCATAATTTCAAAACGAATGGGAAATTATGTAAAACTACCTCTAAAGAGGAAAGCAGCGTGTAATATGACTTGCCATATTGTTCATGAAATTCAAATACTTTGTTTTTTTCTGGAAGTTGAAAGTAATCAGATTTAAATGAAGTACGGCTTGCATGTCATGTGGGATTATGATACAGTTGGAAGATAAGCTATGATAATGGCACTACATGCCATGAGGTGAGCGCGTTCAGGAAAAGGCTGCTTTCGAATTAAATCAAACCTCGCTGAAGGTTAAATATCTTTTCTTGACCAAATAAGTGAAGGGCCTGTCTCACGTTGTCTGCCTTCGCCTGTCTTGAAGCTATTTCTCATCACCTCACACAATAAACCAAATAAACCTGCTTCAAACTTCAAATGTGATGGTTGAAAAATGATTTAAACCCAGTATTTAACCAAAAACTGAGAAAAAGACAGATGTAATGTATAACTACAAATAGTTCAGCTATTTAAGGACTGAAAAATCATTAATTAAAGATTCAAAACCTCGAGAAAAATCTTGCATGTGTATCGAGCACCACAATGTTCAGCTCCTCGTGCACGGCGGGTCGCGGCGTGGGCTCGTGAACACTTCTGAAAACCTTTATCGCTGAACAAAGTTCATTGTTGCATCCATAATGTATGTTACAGCTCAGACATCTAAACAAACGGATAAACCAATAAACCAGAGCCAGAACACAGATTATTGAAGATGGATGTGGTTAAATTAAAAGGCTGCGATGAGGTCTGATGAATAAAAAACATCAACTAATAGAGACGGGCAGCCGTTCAGATGATGTCGTTTTAACGGGCGAAACTGTTGGTTTCAGAATGTCAAACACTGTCCTCAAATTACACCAACACGGCGCCACGCTGAGACCCAAACGGGTCTGCTCGTAATCGCGGCCTGTCAGCGACGAAGAACACGCGTCGCCTTATGAAACACAAAAGACCAGGAAGGTCAGCGCTTACGGACGTGTGAAACAGAAGGAATATACTCTCTTTATTTTTAGGTTTGATGCATTTTTGTTATGAAACATAATCCGGTCCTCATCAGGTGTTAATATTACATAACTATAACATTAAAAATATGTTTCTATTTAACAGAAACTAAGTCAAAATGCAGAAACAGTGTGTCTATAATTCATGAGCTTCTAAACACCTAAAATGCCTAAAACGTTTGGCAGGAAGCAGCTTGAATGAATCGTTTCCCGTATGAAGCCGGCGGCGACGTCGGTGCCTCGTCGTTGTGGAGGAATCTTCGGTCCTGGCTGCTTCAGTTCGCTGATGGCTGCCAGCATTTGTTCCCACTCTGCTCTCTTTGGTCACTGTGGGCGCTGTTTTATCCTTTAGACTCACGTTTGACTCCTGGACACTCAGTGACTGCAGGGTGACCAGGTCATGTGTCTGCAGAAAACCATCATCACCGCTCTGCTTCATAGCTCGTATTGGGGGTTTTTGTTTTTTTTTTTTCACCTGAAACCTTTTTTTACTGAGGTAAAACTTTTTTTCTGGAAATCCTTTTAAATGTGCCATGTCTGCAGTTTGTTTGTTTTTTTTAACTGTGCTGTCATGAACTTTAATATTTAAATGCTAAGACTTCCCACATTTCAGGTTTTCTTGTGTGTTTTTTGTTTCTCTGAATGTTGCAAGGTCTGACCTAGCGTAGAACATGAAAGGATGTTTCCTCTCTGGAAGACTAAAATAACGGACTCAAAAATGTTTGGACATGGATGAATGAAACTCTCCCAGATTATTATGCTGCTACGGTTTCATCGCTAAGATCCCTGCTCATATCTTTCCTCTGTGGCATTGTGTTTAAACACACATGAATACTTCAGATCAACAAAAATCCAGAACATCTACTGTTAGTGTGTCCACCTCGGTGGTTACGATTGCTCATATCAAATGCATCAAGTGCTTTGATGAGCAGCACCAGACCCCCGTCGTTCCAGTAGAAGCAGCTGAAGTTTTAATGTTTTGGCATCTTGACTTTGCATTTGTTAAATGAATAATACAATGGTATTAAATGCTGCTGCTGATGATGAAGATGAAGATGATATTTTAAATGTCCTGACACATAAAACCTTTGAAAGAAGCTACTGTTGTCCACTTGACTGTATAACAAACAGGAATTAAGCATATTTCCACGTATATGTACATCTTGATCCGTTTCAGTCTTTTTGGTTGATAACTCTATAACTCTATAACTCTACCATTGGTACACCGAGTCCAGAATGCAGTTTATCCTAGTCGCTGCTAAAGTATCTGTATGTTTGACGGGTAAAACTGCTCCATGTCAGACGTAAAGATGATGTTTCATGGCCTTCTGAAGACCCAGCTAAAGGTTGACTATGCTTACTTCGAGACAGTCGGGATTTTGGAGACTTTTAGGTGTATGGTGTATTATATCCACATTAGGGGAACATGGGGAAATTACATGTTCTTTTAGAGGTGGGTGGGGGTGTTTTTCTTTCTCTTTTATTTCTTTTTCTTCTGCGCTGTGATGGATAATGTTCAGTTTTAGATGTGAAAAGGGTCAATAAAGGATCTCTTGAATCAAGAAGTCTCTTCTCTTATATTTTAAAGTGAACAGGACTTTTCGATAAAGCCACTTCCTCCTGTCCCTCCTCCTTCTCATCCCGCCTTTCTGGAAGTGTTACCCTCTCATCCTCTATCTCCCCTCATCCGCTATTCTCCTGCTCACCTCCTGCTGCACTCAATCCCTCTGCTGAGCACAGGTATTTGTTTAGGAATCTCTCGGTGGAAATTATACTCCATCTCCGGCGCTCCCTATCAACACACAATTATCATGGGCAATCATGCAGAACAGTGCTGAATTCAGCTGGGACTCCCACTCTGATGACATTACTGACTGCCAGCTTCTGCAGGAGGCAGCCTGCTCCACACCTGCATTACACCTCTCCCTGTTTCTTTTTTCACTTGCTTTCTCTCCTCATCACACACTCTTACTTCCATATTGATAAAGAAATTATCAAACTTTTTTTTTTTCTTTTTATCTTATAAAGATTTCATTTAAATTAGGAAGCCCACAAGATAAGAAATCTTGTTCCTGGGGGAGACTTGGCTGAAGGCGCTGCTCCAACCTCAAACACGACTAATCCTGTGATCTTATCTTATAATTTATTAGTGTGTGCCCCCTACGTGGCTTCCTCTCATGACCTGCAGTGGTTTTACCACGGTGGGGATGCTCATATTCCTGAGCTGAAGTGGACATCTCAAAGTGCAGAAGACAGTTATTTGAAATTTGAGAAACTGGAAGTGTGAATCTCCATCATTAGACTCTGCAAATGCAAAGTCTCACAAAATAATCAGTGCCTTGCATTGTGTCACTCTCTCCCGTATCCGGAGGCAAACCGCAGATGCATTTCCCTCTGTATGATAAGTACATTATAAATCTTGAAAGGCACAGATTTGATGCAGACACATGAGAATCAACACAGGAGTCCATTCGGATCCTGATCAAATGCTCCATTCATGAGTGAAATTACCATCCGTCTGTCAGCCAAGGTGTGAATTCTTTCATCTGCAGATCCTACCTCTGAAGTTGTGATTAAATGCACAACGCCACGTACTCTCCACATAGACTCCAGATAAGCAAAATGGGATTTCTGCCACTCCGGCAGTAGGCTGGCGAGTAAATAAAATGAGACAGCAGTGCCATCTGGTGGAATATTTATACATATTATCCAGCCTTTCAATCCATCCATCCGCTTCACCCTGTTCAGGGCCTGAAGCCGATCCCAGGCGGGCTACACCCGAACACGATGCTTTATTAGTTCCACTCTCAAATTTTAATAACATTTCCAACAGTAGTTGTCCAGTTAATTACTTTTGTTTAGTTTTTTTTCCACATCTTCACACACTGTCACCTGCCTCATATGATGGAATGAATTGACTCTTTTTGCAGCTAAAGAACCTTCTCTACTTGATTTTTACTCTACATTTACTCTACAAAACACCATATTAAAAATAATCACACTACCAGGGCATCCACTTTTTAATTTTAATGCCAAACAAATCAGAACAGGACATTTATTTGGCAGACATGCTGTAAAAGAAAACACTTCACACAGAGCGATCACGGACAAACGGTAAAATCAAATCATATCATTTAAAAAAAAGATCAGAAATCAAATCTGATCATACTGGAAAAATATGACCAGGAAACTGCACAGTGTCGTGTAAGTGAATTCAACAACAAATCTGAAACAGTCGACATGATGAGAAAAAACAGATTTTTTTTAAATTATTTTTGTTTCTTTTTTTTAAATGTGTTTTAATGCATTTTCTTGTCAACTTCATTTCAGTTATGACTATACATCCATTTTTGTGCTTCAGGTCTGCAACAGGTTCCAGAAAGAGTTGATATTGATGTAATTTAGTGAAGGAGGTGAAAGAAAAAAATAATGATGCTATTTGAAACAGAGCAGGTGATTTTAATGATGCATAAATCCATGACTGAGTCTTTATCAACAAAGCAAAGTCACACACACTTAAATGCTCCTCAAAAAAAGATTTTAAGGAATTGATATACTTTTCCTTCTACGGTGCATAAAATCATTATACTGTTCAAGGAATCTGGAGGAATTTCAGTGTATAAAGAGAGAGCAGAAGTTTAACGTGGACGATGAGCTGTGATCTGTGAGTCCACCAACACCCGCCGTTCATCGGCAGCTGAACAATCCCAGGGACACTTCTCTACCGTTAGTCAAACATGACAATACTTGGAAAAAAATATCGGAACGATGAAGCAGCAACGATGAGCCGTAATGATGGAAACCTGAAGACACGTTCTCAAGAACAACGGGACAAATTTACAACCAAAATGTTGCGTCACTTGGTGTCCTGAACGGTAGAATACCAACATTTAAAAGTAGTAAACACATTACTCTCCCTATTTTTTTTCTTTTTAAGTGTTGAGGGCCTGAAATGCAACGTGGATTTAAATAAACAAATTAAATGAGTTGAATAAGAAAAAAAAGAAATCCGTATTTGGACTATGTGCAAAGACGGGTCATGTTCTGGGTCTCTGGAAAGCGCCTAGAGACAACCTGTAACCTGTAGACGCAATTTAAATAAAATTGAATTGAAATAAAAATCTAAGTAAATGTAGGATTTGCTCATTTCATTTTTTATGTCCATTTCTTATTTGCATCCATAGTTTCCCAACTATTTTGGATTTGGGTTGTAGCACAATTACACCACAGAAAATAATGAAAATATCCAGCAGGTTTCATTCAATTATTTAACCATGTTATGTTTCAAGATTGTAATATATAATATCTTCTTCAAGTCAAAAAAAGAAAAAGGAACTACAACTGCAACTGAATGTTTTAATTGTATCCGCAGCTTTATGTCCCTGAAATATTAGGAACATGGACGGTGGACTTTGAGTAAAAAACACTCTGCTGTCTGGTAATAAAATCCAGCTGAAACCGAAATGTCTTTTTACATGCATCAGCAGTGTGAAGCGGTGGGCCATGGAGTCATTTTATTCTATATGTTTAAGTATTTGTGAACAATAAACTGAAGATCAACAGGTGACAGCGCTTTCCAAAAACACGGACTTGTATGACTGCACATACAGAATATAGAAGTGATTCATCAGTAAGGTTTGAATCATTTTTCAAGTTGTTTTTTTAAAGTCATCCTGTTTGCTGGTTCCAACATACCTAGTTTGAGGAAATAGATAACCCATCAGTTTTTGATGAACTATTGCACAACCTAACAGAAAGCCTTGCAGCGAGGGGGTTCCAAGGACCAGGGACTCTCTCTAAAATGTAAAACATGTATTTTAATGACTTGTCCAATGCCAGTTTAGTCTTTTTACCTCATACTCCCAAGCAAAAAAGAAGATGAACCTACACTTCACCACACACGGTTCAACATTTACACAAGTTCAGTGTTGTGTTTGATTGGTGGCTGTTTGTAAAGTAGCTCGGGCCGACGGGGTCCTGATTAGCACAACACTGAACGAAAACTCGTCTGGGAACTGAATGTTCATGTTTGTCAGATCATTAAAACCCACAGAGCTGCCAAACTGAGTGTACAGAGTCCTGTTTTCAAGTGGCAGCGACACTGTGAAAAAAATCTAACTATGGCCTAAGAATTAAAAGAAGGAAAACCTTCTTCAGTGGTAATGAATCTGGACAGTTCGGCCAATAAGTAGGAAGAGAAGTCCGGCAATGAGGCAGAAGAAGATGCCGACTGGAGCAAACATGAAGGACAGACCGTAGCTGAAGGACAGGTGGAAGTCCGGACACTCTGAAGAGCGCTTTTGGTCGATGTAGACATCTAGCACATCCAACACCTGAAGCCACAGCACGTACATCACCACGACACAGAGCAGGAAGAAGCCTGGAGGTGCAAAGGAGAACCATAAAGTATAAATAAAAACATGCCACTATGAAACCTCATTTATCATAGATATTGAAAAAGTGCTTAAAAACTCTTACAAAGGCCATTTGAAAGTCTATTTGATATGAGAATTAAAAGATAAACCCTTTCTCCTCAAAGTGATCCCAAAAACCAAGCCTATGCCAATTATTGTAAATATAAAAGAAGTTTTAAAGTGAGCCAAAAAACATTGACCTCTTAATTTGCCTCTATTCAAAACCACTGCATTAAAAGTTATCCAGGTATTTATGTCTCCAAAACTCATCAGTTTGCTCAGAGTTTGTGAATTCATCATTTTAACCCTGCAAAACATGTGTCATGTTTCCTGATCATTCAGCCAAAAAGGAGCAAACAGAACCGGTCCAAACACAGAACCCGGTGGAACACCATAACTAACCCTGACATGTCGCACTTAGATATAACCCACGTTTGTAGCAGGTTAAAATATCAGGATCCAAAAAGAATTTAACAATGGTTCAATGTTGGAGATCAATTGATCTGATTGTGAACATAAATATTGATGAGGGCAGAGCATCCTGAAAAAGAGCCTAGTGGGGATCTGATCAAACAGACACAGAAGCCCTGACTGCTGGCATTATTTCTAGAAAGATTAAGAGTCTAAATCAAGTCTTTTACTCTTTCCAAAAATCATATAACTGGTTATTTAGGCGCAATTACATTTTTCTTGATTAGCAGAACACAGTACAAGATTATAGCACTCTGCACTATGTATCAGGCTGTACAGCATCGTAGAGCTGCGTCATCAATCAATGGAGAGTAAGTAGAAGATTTCTCAGATTATTTAGTGAGCGCTCCTACTATTACATTGTAAGGTATTGTGTTCATTTATTCCTTAAATAAAACAGTTAGAAAGTTCACAATTAGAGGTGGGTGTCATTATTTTAACTCTCCAAAATGTTAATAATAACATCATACATCGTGCATACACTGCCCAAAAGGAGCAAGGTAAAAAAAATTACTAGAGATTAAAAAAACTAAAACATTTTTTACTTCTGAAATGTAATGTCAAAGTTTGGTCTATTACACAGTATTGGAACATGGTTTTTCATGTGACTGAATTAAACTCACCAGATGTCAGGAAAAAGCCACCTCCAGCTTTATACAAGCGGTGGCTCGCAAACGGAGCCGCACAGATGATGACGAACCCGCCGAGAACTACTGCTGCCACTCCAATGAGCATAAAAATGCTCCAAAAGCCTCTGTAGACTGGACAGCACAGATGTAAATGGACTGCACAAACGGCCACAAACACAGGATGGACAAATACCTACTTATGGCACTATTGTACTGCGTGGCATTGTGGGTCTGGTCAGACACAGGGAACGGGAAGAGATATGCAGGCACGCAAAACTTCGGCTGAGGCTGATTTGCTACAGAGAAGAAAAGTTTACGCATTTTTACATCAAAATAGACGGATGAAGAGATAAAAAAAATAGTTTGTATTTATAAGAGATATTTAAGTCATAATAAAATCATAATTAAACTGACAGAGAAAATCACTGCACTTTCTCTATTTCTTTCAACATGTGAAATCCCACAAACGCTCACAAGGCCCTCTCATATCTGCGGGCTGTTTCTGACAATGGCCCACCATTCAAAGTCCCCGTCAGAAAATAGACGACACACAAGCAGCTGACGGACGACCAGAATAACATCACATGTTGCAGCCTTCTTGAAGAAAGTCACATGAGAGTGGTTTGGGAGGTTCTACCGCCGTGTTGCCAGACAGTCGTCACAGACAGATTGTAGCAACAGATCGAAGTCTGTCCTGTCGTGCAGCTCCGTGTGATGGAACATCAGAGAAGAACGCGTTTGTGAACGTGCCAAGCATCAGATTCAAGGACGGATTAAGTCCTGTAACTCTGTGGAGGTCTTCAACAATCTAAAACAACACTAAACATAACTGTTTCATTACTTTGATCCAATTTTACTTGATGTAATAGTAAGAAGACTATTTTTAAAGGTACATTTCTGAGCTCTTGTCTGTGTTGTCTGTGTTCGTTTTTCCTTTAATATGTTCTTTTGAGTTTTCCCTACCTGGGTTTTGTGGCAGTTAGGTCATAAAATGAGTCTAAATCCCAAACAAGAGCAAGCTTCTACATGCTTCTGTTTGGAAATCCATCCATCCATCCACCCATCCATCAATCCATCCACCCATCCATCCACCCATCCATCCACCCATCCATCCATCCACCCATTCATCCATCCATCCATCCATCCATCCATCCATCCATCCATCCACCCATCCATCCATCCATCCACCCATCCATCCATTCATCCACCCATCCATCCATCCATCCATCCATCCATCCATTCATCCATCCATCCATCCATCCATCCATCCATCCATCCATTCATCCATCCATCCATCCACCCATCCATCCATCCATCCATCCATCCATCCACCCATCCATCCATCCATCCATCCATCCATTCTATTCAGGGTCACAGGGGTCTACTGGAGTCTGTCCTTGGGTTAAAGGTGGGGTTATTTTGAAATTCATTTTTTATAAATGTGTATGTCATGGTATCGGTCCCAAGTCCAGATCAACGAGGAGGTTTGTGTCTGGAAGGGCCCCTGACGTAAAACCTGTGCAGAGCAACATAATCAGCTGTGATGAGCCTCATAAACGGGAGAAGCTGGAAGAAGCTTCTTTTTGCATATAAAGACGGTATACATCTGATTATTAATCTTTTCTTTTTTTTTGTTTTACAATGAAATATCATCCCATGAGCTGTTTGCCTTCACTTCTGAACAGATTTAGTTTCAGCTCTTCTTTCCACCGCTGCTACCTGCCTATGCTCCTCACCTGTTTGTGTTGAATTAATTACCCCGCGGTTCTGTTCCTGTCCCCTACAGCGTCTTCCAACCAGGATGTGCTCTGCACCTGTACTCCTAGTTTTATTTTTATTTGTGACTTGTGTTGTTTGTGTGCAGACAATCTAATAAGTGTATGATCACAACTTGTTCTTGTTTTTGCTTTGCAACTGTTCATCGGTTGCTCCTGGATATTTGACACTCTTTCTTAGTATTTTGCTGAGTTGTTTTTAGGGTTGTTTTCCTCACTGACTGATTTCTTTGAACATCTTCTCCACAAACGCATCGGTTTGGTGGAGTCTTCGTCTCCTCGTTCAGTCACTCGGGTTAATTCAAATGGAAACACAGCAGCAGTGAAGTAAAAATCAAGCCAGTGTCATGTTGAAACATGACTTTCTTACTGAACCAGAACTTCCACAGCAGGTTGTTGTCATCGTCCACGTTGTCTTTAACAGAGCACTTCCAGAAGAAACCTTCGTGGTAAAGCTCCCCAGTAGCAGCCCCCTGCGTCATCGTATCTCCACGCTGAAGTTAAGAAAGAGAAGAAAAAAAACTACAACACCGTCTCTTTTTTTGGAAATTCGTGGGAATTAAAAACCTTCGAAATCTGCTGCAAGATGTGAGGCGGATGCTTGATGAGCAGCTGCTCAGACGGGTCAAAGGTGAAGCTGAGCGAGCACCCTCAACCTGAGACGGGTCTGGTTTAGTCCCGCCTGTGTTGGCCGGGAGGAATCTTGGATTTCAAAGGTTTGGAAAGTAGAGCTAAATTTAGCCTTGTTTAAAACATATTCAGTGTTTATTTTAAAGAGGAAATTATTATTTTTTTAAGTATTATATTCTCAGTCTTGTTCTGGGTATCAATGGAAATCCAATTAATATACACCTAAGATCTTTAGGAGGATCTTCAACAGCAAAGAGCCGACCTTATTCTGACTGTGGCAAAATTAAAGTTTGTGCTGTTAGAGATTAAAACGGTGTAACGGAGTATTACGTTAGTTTTATTGGCCTATCCTGTCTCGGTGTCGGTATCAGAGCCCACTCTGAAAAGCTAAATATGCCCCCTCAGTGATATTTAATATGGCATCAGTCCTGTGGGAGTGCTGGTGTTTGTATCTCCACCACAGATGCACATGGTACAAGTTATGCTTCGATCCCTGCATAGCTGCTGCATAGCTGCTGCATAGCTGCTCACACGCACGTTAAACGGAGTGCTGTTACACGAAGCAGTTGCGCGGACATGCCTCTCCACCCTGCACTTCGTCGACTGACAGAGTAACTGGAGCAACTGATCCCATTTACGAAGCCTGTTTACTGTCAGCGATTTGGGTCTATATCAAATGCAACTACAGAAAACTAGTCTTAAATACTAGATTATACTCACTTCACTGGCAGAGGTTAGAAATATGAATATTTGTAACCTGTTCACTCATAGTTGATGTTATATCTAGAAATAAAAGAAATGCTTCTCAGCTGTGATCTGATTCCCTTTGACCAGCAGCTGTTGTAGCTCTACCACCCACCTCCACAGCTTTTCCGTCTGGGCCAACAGATCCGTTAAGGTTCGAGTGGCAGCTCTCCGAGGCCAGCAGCCAATAATCGGTTCCAAAGGAAAGCAGGATGAACACGGTTGCCAAAGCCCCGAAGAGCCCTGCAAAAAACAAGGCTACACTCAGCTTCATGGTTCAGAAGTGAACAGCCACTTGGCTGCTGGATTCCCCCGCTCAGTCTGACTTTGCCCTCCAATCACAGCTGGTGCATGTGACGAGCTGAGGTAGAAATAGTCCTTATGCGTTGTGTTATATCCACTGAGTGGGGCGGGTGGTTACTCTGTCCAGCTTGTTGGGTCACTGGATCTCGACTCCTCTCGTGAATCTGTGTCTGTATTACGGGAGGACAAAGTTATCCACATGACTCCTTTGGAAACCTCCAGTGGGGTCTGCAGCCAGCCTCAGCCCCACCCCATCCCCCACCCCCACCCCATCCCCTGCCCCAGGGCTATTTTTGAGGCCTGACTGAAGGCGGCTGCTCCACTCCAGTGTGAAGCTGAGTGTGTGGAGCGTTTGGAGGTATGGGGGGGGGGGGGGGGGGGGTCAGCGTAGAAATAACCAGTGTGGCAACTGGACACCCAGTGTTTGACAAGAATGTCGGTCTAGGAGGGGACTGCAAGGACAGAAGAGGAGTAAATTACCGCACAACAGCCTGCCGCAAACCTGTGGCCCGCCAGGAGAACATCAGCAGAAATATTAATACAGGCCAGATTCCTTCATGAGGTTCATGAACAGTCCCATAAACGCTGCTTTTCATTTATCTTCTGTGAGATGTTCACTTCAATAAACATAATGGGAAACATTTTATAAGCTGTGTGGAGAGGTTACAGGGATTTTACACAGTAATATTCAAAGTTAAGATTTCTAAGCTCCAAACACTAATTTAAACAAACAAAAAAAGCATATCGTATTAGTTTGTATTCAGTGTCTAAAGCCTCTGTGGACTCCTGACAAATAAAGCCACTAAGGATCTTTCACATACGTTTGTTTTGTTGTTTGAAACATCAGGGTTTTTTCCATCAGTATCTGATTTGTCATCTTAGTCAGTGTAAGTTGAGACTAACTACTGGTTTGTTTGCAGCAGAGACGAATATTTAGCACTGAGTTTACATGCAGAGACACTGACAAATTAACAAACTGATGTGACCAGGCCGCCAGTGTGTGTGTGTGTGTGTGTGTGTGTGTGTGTGTGTGTGTGTGTGTGTGTGTGTGTGTGTGTGTGTGTGTGTGTGTGTGTGTGTGTGTGTGTGTGTGTGTGTGTGTGTGTGTGTGTGTGTGTGTGTGTGTGTGTGTGTGTGTGTGTGTGTGTGTGTGTGTCTGAACCCTCTGCCAAAATAAACCTGGCTTTTATTCTCTTTCACAAACGGATCCCCATCCTGACAAAAATGTAAAAGTTTCTTGTTTTACTGACAATCTGACACCCCGCCACTTTCCATGAAATTTGACATGACAGCTTTTTACATGACAACTTACTGACAAAAAAAAGACAAAGAAATAAATAACTTTAACCACATAATTCTGTCTTAGATGTTCAAAGCAGTTATTTATCCTATTTCAGAATGTTGTGTATTAATTATTAAGAAACAAATACTTCGTGTTAGTTTTAGTTGTTTTTGGAAGCCAGTGAGTGTTGCTTTAACCTCTTAACACGTTTCCTGCCTGAATGCCTTAAACACTTTACTGTTATGTCAGATGTTAATACACAGCTATAATGTTCATGGTTCTTCAAAACATCTCAATATGATCACGCCACAAGTCATTTGGAACTTGCATATGTTTTACTGCAAACAAAAAAAAGAACTGGGTGGTTTTAGTGTCAAAGACCTTGACTGTTGAGTCATTAAAAATATATGATTTAAAATGTATGTAGATATATGCAGGCTTAAGTCCTTCTAAGAAAATACATGTTCATTTAATTGGAGTTAACAAAACGTTTTAATCAGCAGTTGTTTAGGACTCAGTTCTCTATGGTGCATGTTTGAATGTTACAACTATTTCGTTAACTATTTTGTTATAACTATTTAGTGATGTAGTACTTCATAATATCCAGCAGGTGGAGCACATGTTGAGGTGGTCAGCTAATCCAAGACAGAAGGTCACTGCAGAAGGATTAGAACAAATAAATACCCTATTTATTAATAATTATTTATTATTAATACTCTGCTGTATTAATAATGTGCTGCTAACGGATAGTTGTACTAATATATCCTGTCTTTTGTACCTTTGACGTCGTGTCTGTCTGTCCTCTCTGTTCTTCATTCTCTCTTTCTGATTTCTCTTTTTCCTGCTCTACCCGGCTGGTCTTCAGCAGGAGGGTCCCCCCTCATGATCCAGGTCCCGATCCAGGTTTCTTCACTCTTAAAGTGGAGTTTTCCTGCCACTGTTTGGTTTAAGGTTTTTCTCCCACTAGAGGAGTTATTACCTGCCGTTGTTTATGTAATAATTGCTGGGGGGTCACGTTCTGGGTTTCTGGAAACCACCTAGAGACAACTTGTGTTGTAATAGACGCTATATAAATAAAAATTAATTGAATAGTTAATCTAATGTCAATATAATATTTAATAAGTAAAATAGTTGGCTCATAAAATAACAGTAGCATAAACTATACACAAATTAAAATGTATTTGTGTTTGATGAATAACAGTTACATTTAAAAAACGAATAAAGTGAACAAAGGAATTTTAAAATATTAATTAAAAAAATAAATAAATAGACGAGGTTGGAAAGCTTTTTCACCGTGACGTCAGCGGACGACACCATCTGTGAGGACGCTGAAGGGGGGAACAACAACACATGACGGGGCTTTTCAGCAGCAGATCATTCATCCTTCACTCGGCGAGTCGACGTTACTGTGGTAGACTAAGTTCACCTGGTTCTATCTAATCGTACTAGCTGGAAGAAAATCTAGGTCTTAGCTCGGAGTTAAAGCCGTTCGGTTTGTTGTCACCCCCCGCTGTAGGGAGCCCCGCACCTGGACGCAGACGCGCGTTGTGTTCAGATCCAGAGCCGAATGAGCGCTTCGGGTTCGGCTGCAAGCGAGCTGCCACCGCGGCAGGATGAACAACCAGCGATGTCGCTCCTTATCCGCGAAGCTGCGCGGCCGGAGGAGGATCATACGGTGCATCTACGTGGTGGGCTTCATGGTGAGTCAGGGAGAGGTTACCGGCCGCTTCCGGCCGGGATCCTTGTAGGATCCTGGTCGTCTTGTAGGATCCTTGTAGGATCCTGGTCGTCTTGTAGGATCCTGGTAGGATCCCGGTCGTCTTGTAGGATCCCGGTCGCATTTCTGCAAGGAAGTCTCAACTAAACCTAAAGTTTTACTCTGTAAAAGCAGTTTTGTAGAATAGTTTTAGATGACCACACCTCCACCTCCAAGTATTACGTCTATATACTGTCGACATTGACGTTTATTAAAAGTGAAAGAGGTCTGCTTTGGTATTTTAATAACATCTCTAAAAGAGCTCAGATCCAAGTTGTTAAATACAGTAAATACTGTGTAATGTGCATACTGATTTTTATAGACGTAAAGCAATATTTAAATGTTACAGAGAGTGATTAAGGCTGTTTGACGTCTCCTCACTGACACTTTTCCCAACGACGCTGCTGTTAATCTTGTTATGAGCTGGACTGGTGCAAAGTTCAGCTGTTCCAGTTGAACCTGCAAGACGTTTATGTGACTCTGCAGATGTTGGGACCTCAAAGGCTGACCGGCAGCATAGTTTCCAGCAGCATAGTTTCACTTATCTAATTAAAGGTGACTGAAAGAAATCAAGCCACTCAGATGTTTTGGAACAGAGAAAAGTCGGAACCTGTCAAGACAATTATGCTGCTTGAGGTTAAGAGATTCCTGTAATGACTTGTGTTAGAACATTGTATGAGCTGCTGTGTGTCTTCAATTAGGTGTTTGGCACAAGCTGCTCTGATCTCAGAAATGCAGGCCGGCACGGTGAAAGATGTCTTCTTAAACTGTATGTATTGGATGATTCTTGGGATCGGTTACCATGGTAACGGACGCTGCAAACCTGTTAACCTGCTGACCAGCAGGTTTCTCTTTGACTCCTCCCCCTGTCTGACACAGCCATGTTCATTTAACATTTAACACAAAAACACAAATATAGCAGAAGTTTTTGTCTTTGCCAACGTCCCTATTCCAGTGAGACGTTGAAGAGACCGTAGAAGACCCCCGAGGACTGAAACCTGATTCCTCCTCAGCTCAGCGTTGTCTCCTGCACATTAGGGGAAGCTGCTGAGCTGCTAACTTCTCACTAGCACAGAAAAATTAAGGTTGGAGCACAGTGGCGAGCACCATTTAGATAAAACCCATCTGTGTTGATCTGAAGACGTGGACTCAAATCGATGAGAACGTTGATGATCTGGAATTAGACCTTTTTTTGCTGTAATGAATCACAGCATTGATTTATTTTTTAGTCACTTTAGTCGGAGCTGATGGCGCCGGTTCTGATCAGCAGTTTTCAGTTTCCACGCTCGGACTTGCTCGGCTCGGAGTTGAGAGTTTTCAAACCTGCTTCCTGGACCAGGTCCCAGCTGTTCGGGCCTGTCCGGCGTGATGGAGTCGTCTGGGATCATCCATGCTCCTTTTTCATTTCTGCTGCTTCTTTTAGGACCTGTTCGGGGTGAGCATGATCCTCCCGCTGCTGAGCCATCATGTCAAGTCTCTTGGAGCCACTCCCACTGTGGCTGGTATTGTGGGTAAGTTGTGTCCATGTTATTACATCATCACCTGTGTGGTCAGCTCTGTGACACAGCTGAGGTTGAATGATGAAGCGAGTCTTTAAGTCAAACAACAATAATAATCATCCGACCTTCGTCGTATTTGTTTGCTGAATACTCCAGTTAGAGGGACAGGCAGGTACACGGGTCACCAAAGGTCAGGGCGATGTGATAATGACCTTCTAGCTGAGGTGGACAAAAGTCGAGAGGATCAAGATCAACATGAGCATCAGATACAAACGGGAGCATTTTAGTCCATACGAGACGGAGAACACATCTGCGTCAGTTCAGTTCACTCAAATGTACGTTATTACAGCCCAAAGGGAAGTCATTTCATATTCAGTGTACATTCACATATATGCTCACCGGCCACTTCATGACAACACGGTTAGGAAGGTTTGTCTGTACGAACATCCTATTTCTAACGTAAACGATAAGCAGCCACAATCAAATAAACTTGTTACACTTGTCTCTAATCTTTGTAGTTATGTTGTCGTGTTGAAATAGTTCAAACTGTTTCCTCCATGATTCTGTTTTCAGTTCTGCATATTCATAAAATGATTTGTTGGAGCTGAGCACACATGGTGTCTGCTGTGAGTCTTTATTTAAATACGACTTGATAAACTTCTGAAATTGTTGCAGGGTCCACATATGGGATCTTGCAGCTTTTCTCAAGCACAGTGGTAGTAAGTATTGACTTCCCTCCTGCTCTCTGAATCTCTCCTCAGTACGACGTTGGTGTCGGGGTGGTTGCATTCCACGTCCTCGCTGGTATCCCGGGAAACAATGCACACTGGCTGTTTTAGCCCGATGGAGGTCACGCGATGCGTTCGGCGTGCACGCACGCACAATCACAGTCCAGCGCAGTCGCTGGTTTTACGCAGAATTCAGTTGTTATCTTTGTGACAACCGTTGATTGATCACTGGAGATTTTAGTTTATCAGTAAACTCTGTGGCGAGATGAGAAATCAAACGCCGCTCGACGACGAGCGGAGCATCTGAAGTTAGGTTCCCAGCTCCGCCTGGCTGCCAGCAGGAGCTCATGAAATTGGTTTAATTCTCAGAGGTCATGCAACAAATTAAACGCATAAAGAGTCATCTGTTGGCTCCTTTATGCAGACCGGCTGAATCCCGATGAATGTAGGGACCGTGAACAGCTGGGTTACTATGGTAATCCCAGCAGTCTGCATCCAGAACACCGCAAACTCAATTGGTCCTAATGTCATTATTTCATCGGATGGTTGTGTCTCTGTGTGAGACGGAGGGCGACAATCTAATAACGCCCGGGATGCTTAGTAAAGCAGGCTTTTGGAATTTGTCCTCCTCGTTTTTGGAGTCATGTGATCTGTCAGACTACAATTCACATGGTTTCACAATAAAGTTACACTCAGATGTTTTTATCATGTTTAACTCAACTCAAAATACCACACTTCTGCGTCTGTAAACTTAGATCACTGAATAATACTGAATAAAGCCGAAACTTGTCCGGCTCGTTTCCCAGCAGAATTAATCACGAGTCTTTGTGTTCGGCAGGGCAGCTGGAGCGACGTGGTTGGACGGCAGGACTCTCTCCTGACCTGCCTGCTGCTCAGCGCTCTCGGCTACGGCCTGCTGGGCATGTCCACGAGCATCGCTTTGTTTGTCCTCGCTCGGATACCTGTGGGTGAGTTCAGAGGCGGATCAAAACCGAAGACGTGTGACAGACGTGTGACAGACGTGTGACAGGCGTGTGACAGGCGTGTGACAGGCGTGTGACAGGCGTGTGACGTAAGCCGGCTGACGGGTCTGAGCTCAGCGGCTTCTCCTGTATTCTGCAGCATCAACTGGACTTGTGCTTTAAGTTCAGACTGTAAGGCGGTGAAACGTCCCGGTCACCCTGAATGCACCATGATAACACACTCAGGACAAGTCGGGGCGCAAATGTCCATCGTAAGCAATGTTTGACGGAGTCACTGCAGATAAATGATTGAAGATGTCAAATTCTACCTCTAATCCTGAAAGCAGTGTGTTAATTTTATAAACTTGAAGAAGCCTGAAAGTCCTTTTTATTGTTTGTGAACCTTCTAGTCAGACACATTTATGAGCACGTCAGTGTTTTGGTGTTTAGGACTAACTGGTGACATTTTTGCAGTGGAAGCGTTAATTTACCGTGTTTTTTTAAAGATTTAAATCTGTAAGTGGATGAAGGAAGCAGTTTATAAATCTGGTGGGTTTCGGTTTGTAGAAGGTGAAGTGTAAGTAGCAGACTGCAGCTACTGCAAAGTTACGTGCAAATAAACGACGTCTCCTCTGAAACCGTCAGTGTTGATCGACTTTGAGCCGATTTCAGTTTTGCATTTGAAAAATTGAGATTTGAAGACTATAAAAGTCAGTTATAGTTGATAACGTGGCTGAAACACTTGGCAAAGCAGTGCATCGGTTCAGTTTATATGAAAACGTTTGATAAAGAGTCTTAATGGAGTCTGGTTAAAAAATAAATAAAAGTTGCCAACTCTTTTATTTAAGACTCCTGTTGGAAGAACACCCCGGTGACGGATTTGATTCAACAAAACCAGCCATGCTGAAGCTGGAAGGGATATTTCCTGCCTGCGGCATCGTTTCTAAGCCCACAGACGCCACTTATGCATCGATTAGACTTTACTTCAGTACTGTCTGATCTTCAAGCCTTTGATTACGCAGTAAAAAACAAAGATTCAGCGGAACCGTTTACTCCTTTTGAGGTAAAGTAACTTGTTCCTGATGTGGTTTCTTTTTCAGGGCTCTTCAAACATTCCTTGTCCATCTGCAGAGCGTTGCTGTCTGACCTGGTGTCAGAGCCAGAGCGCCCTCTGGTGATGGGACACTTCAACGCGGCCTCCAGCGTGGGCTTCATCCTGGGTCCGGTGGTCGGCGGCTGCCTCACCGAGCATGAGGGAGGCTTTTACACGTCGTCCTTTATGTGTGCCGCCATCTTCCTCCTCAACGCTGGTGAGATGAAACGGCAGAGAAACCTGATATTTCACAACGGTCACACGTGGAACAAGTTTCTGAAAGGTTTGTGCTTCCAGGGTTGGTGTGGATGCTGCCGTGGAGTGAGACGCTCGCCGACCGTAATGAAACGAACAGAAGCAACAACCCCAGTAAAGGTTGTCATGACAACTACTGTAGCAAGTCTGTTCAAAATGGTTCCCACGCAAACAGCCACCACGCAGTGTCGACGGCGGACACGGGAGCAGACGCCAGGGCTCCGGGGAAAAACCGGGCCAGGTGCCGGGAGGTGTCCCTCCTGCAGCCTGCATGGAGGCAGCTGTCCTCGGTGAGCTCCAAGATCCACATAGTGGCGTCTTCCGACATGTGGGACCTCTTCCTTGTGCGCCTCCTGATGGCCATTGCCATTATGCTGTACTACAGTAATTTCTCTCTGGCAATGGAGGAGCGTTTCTCGCTTAAACCAAAGGTGACGGGGTATCTAATCAGCTACAGCAGCACCCTGGGGGCCCTGGCTGGGTTCCTGGTGGGGCCGGTCACCCAGCTGTACAAGAACAACATGCCGGCGCTGCTGCTTCATTCCACGGTGCTCACCTGTTGTCTAATCTTCCTCTACGCGACGGCGCCGAGTGTGTGGCAGGTGCTGCTCACCTCCACGTTCTTCGCTATTTCTACCACCATTGGACGGACGTGTATCACAGATCTGGAGCTGCAGAGGGGAGGGGTGCAGGCCAGCGGGACTCTGATTGGAGCAGGGCAGTCGGTGACAGCTGTAGGTCGAGTCCTGGCCCCGCTCCTCTCTGGTCTGGCCCAGGAGTTCAGCCCCTGTGGCCCCCCCAGTCTGGGAGTGCTGCTGGCGCTGGCAGCTGTAGCTCTACTCGTCATCAGAATCCCCAAATGGGACAGAAGAGGGGCGACAAAAGCCGTCAAACTCTGAAACTCTGCAGATGAATGGATTATAAAACCTTCAAACGACTCGGTACAAAGCCAGCACTCAGTGAAGTGCTCCTACGTTACAGGAGGCAGCTGTGATGAGCAGCAGACTCGCAGTGGGAACCGTGTTTCACACTCCGGCTGTTTGTTTTTTTTTTTGTCAAACGGGTGTCTGGCGAGAACGTCTGTGGATGTGATGACCTGACTACCAGCACAGCGGACCTTCTCAGGATCCCGCGGGAGGGGCTGCCAAGCTGACTGAGCTTTCAATGATGCTGAAGTTTGTCCAGAATAATAATAATATAAGTTTGTCCAGATAAACTTGTCTGCACATGCCGCTGGTGACCGCAACAATGTGCATTTTGTGTTTAATACAGTTTTGTAACCACTGCGTGATTAAAATTGTAAGAGGTCACGAACGTAGGTCTGCTAAGGATGCACTGTAAGGTTAAAAAACCACTGATTTATTCAGAAACACGACTGATGATGTCACTAACTAAAGACAGACTGTTGGAAACTGGACTCTGTAAACACAGCAAACATGATTGTTGTACGTTTGGCATATCCAAAGTCGGTTTTACATGTTTTATCTTGTTAAAACCTTTTTCTTTGTAATATGATGTATGAAAAATGGCACTTATGTTGGTATATGAGCAAAGTCTACTTCCTGACTGCAGTTTGAAAGTTATTTATCTGACGAGATGTTAACGTCTTTACGTTAAATGAGCAACTTGTTGTGAGAATTTTGTTTTTGTTTATTAGATTATGTTTCTTTGCACTTGTTAATTAATGCTTAAACGACATAAAAATGATCAAAACTTTGTACTTTTACATGGAGAGGTTTTTAAATACATAAATACAGGCTGACATCGTGTCAAAAATAATAAAGAATAAACAACCGTTTGTATGTATATGTCCTTAAAGATGTTTTCATTTTTGAAACATTGATATGAAAAACTCCCTGATGTTTTAAGTCTATAGCTTGTTGGCATAAAAATAAATTCCTTTAAGTTTATACAAAGACGACTCTTTTTGTCTAATGCAGTGTTGGTATAAGAAAATAATCTTTGATTTCATTCTCTTCTCAAAGAAACCAGAAGTTGATCCGCCTCTTCGCTCAGCAACTTCTTTTCTTTTCATTTCATTTTACACTTTTTTTCTCCAAATATTTTACTCGTTGCAGCCAAAAGGTTATGTTTTAAGCTCACAGTTCAAAAGACTTGTAATATTTTAGAGCAGAGCAGAGGTTTTCGCAGTGAGGTGTCTCCGGGCTCAGCTGCGTCGGCTGGAGGCGAAGACGACGGCTGCCTCCTCCTCCTCCTCTCCTGCCTCATCTTTTCTCACATCATCCGCTGAGCTGTTGTCGTCGTCAGCAGGTTGGTTGGTGTGACGACGATGGGCCGGTACACGGGAAGCACTGTAAGATGAATTTGTTCGGGGAATGCCGCGGTTACTGACGCGGTTACTGGCGCTCACGTTGGAAACATCAACAGAGGCTGCTTCTTCCAGGGTTCCCAGCCTGCGCAAGGGCACCATGGCTCTGGAGGAGGAGCGTTTGGGCAAACTGAATCGGGAGCGTTGAGAAGGATAGGCGATCTCTGACATGGTTTCCTGGTGATCTGCGACACAAGGAAAAAAATAATACAAATAATTACAAAGAGGTGAGGTGAGCTTGAACGTAACTGTCTTGTGTTGTATTTTACACAACTGCGGGTCGTTTCTGAAGCTCACCTTCGTAACTCAGCCTGGAGGGTCGAAACTGGGACTCCACATTCTTTCCACCAGGGAGGGAAAAATACTTGTGGGACTTGGGAACCATTTGAGACTAACAAAACAAAACAAAGACATAGTTAATCTGCCTCTCAGGATTTGTAAATTAAAAAATGTTTTATGTACACAAAGTAAAAATTCTAGTTGAAAGCCAGGGCTTTTCCAGCATAGGAGCCTGCAGCTGTGAAACATGGTGGTGGTAGCATCATGGGCCTAGTTCTTGTTGATTCCAAAGAAAAGTACCAGAAAATCTAACGGAAAGTCCTGACAGGAAACTTGAATCCAGCTGAAGCTGGATGGTCTAAAACTCCTCCAAACAGCAACCAGAAACATCAAGTTTCAGTCGGTTGTAAACAAGATAAAGTTCACAGACATTTCTGTCTTTAAATAAATGAAAGCATGTTTTTTGGCTCATTGTCCAAGTAGGCTCCCGCTGTGTACTTTTAGATTTGACTGAAATATTCAGACATGTCAGACATATTTATGAAGACATAAAACAAAAGACAATGAAGTTTTAAAGCAACACTATAGCTCCTTATGAGCGTCTCTTACCGACTGGAAGCTGGCCAGTCGCATGCTCCGGCAGATGCTCGCGTGGCGTCTGATCAGAATCTCTTTGGACTGGCTGTCATTGGGCAGGGCATGCTTACCTGTGTACGCCACCGTCTAAGTACAGAAAAAAAGACAAGAGACACAGCTTCACACAAACATCACAGCATTTTCATCATTCGTTAACAATTCCAGTTCATCATTTCAGCATTTTGTTGTCGTCCTTCTCACAGCACATAAGTCAGTGTTGCTCTGAGGACACCAACCGATGACTTAGGCCTCGCACCAGGTGTCCTGTGTAGGCCTGAACGCTTGCTCTTTATGCACTAAAACTCCTTTAGATTCCTTAAATCACTTAATATAATGCTCTGCAGAACGAGAAAAAAAAACAAATCGCTTCCAATCTGTATTTGAGCAACATCGTTTTTAAACATTTACATAATTTTCTAATGCAGTTATTGACTAAATGAAGATTCTGTGACCATCTTTGGTCCTCAAAGCCCCTCGAGAACATTGCTTTTGTACCAAATGTTTCTTATAATCACCTGCTGACATCACCCATTACAGGCCTGAAATCTGAACAATCATATTTATTATTGAGATACATGAGGTAGATGAAATATCTTGGGTTCAGTCTGTCTGCAAAGAAACGTGAGTAAATTTAGGAAATGCTGGTTTTTCTTTTGTATTTTCATCTTCCCTCTCATGCCAACTTGTTCTGATTGGATTATGTATTTGTAGAGATCATTACAACCTTAAATCCTGTATCATCCAGTGATTCATTAGAAATAAAGGTTCAGATAAATAAAGTGCAAAGAGGCTTCAAGAAGAGACGACATTCTTTAAAGCTCAGATTACTCAGTCAGAAGTGGCCACACCTGTCAGATCAACAAAGCTACGTTTGGACTCCACCAGCTTCCACCTAAACTGCTGAGTCGCCATTGTCATCGTCCTGCAGGGACGATGACCTAAAAAATGAGCTAAAACAAGAACAGCTGCCTTTCAAACGCCTGAAAAGGCGATTGTTCTGTAGAGACGTCTCACGAAAACAAAATGCATCTGTGTTATGTTACTAAAAGCCAGGACTGTATTATAACTACATTTTTAATTTGAAAAAATAACAAAAACAAACTTAAGGCATACTGTTGTTTGATATGACAACCCTGAAGGTACACAAATTGAATCAAGTTGCACCAGTCTGTCTCTTTATTTGCTTGGCTTTAAAAAGAAGCAACATCTGAACACAGGGGCCTGTTAAGATTATTGGATAAACCGTCAACCTACGCACTGAAGCACATGCCCTCTATTTGTTTAAACATCAAAGAGGTCTTTAGAGGCATTTGAAGAGTGATGTCACGACACAAATGGAAAAGTACTGCAGGCAAGTCTGCAGCAATGCAAAACAACTGGCGTCCAGTGTCTGGATGTGTCACTAAAGCTGCAGGACGAGTCCACTTCTCTTCTCTGTACAGTTAAGAGAAACAAAACTCTATTTTGCTGGTAAGAGGCATATGTAGAAGTTTTATTAGTAAAGTAAAAATAATATTAGAATAAAGGGGAGCAGATGAACTTCGGTGGTTACATGGTTACAATTTCACACTAATAAATTTGCCTTCAGCTTCATATGGTTGAATGCAACAGCACACAAACTGGCAGCATGAAAGCAGACTGCTGGTACCGTCTACGTACCGTTGGCCAATTCTGATGGCTAAATTAAGACACAACACGTCAAACGGCAGCATTCATGATTAAAAAACAAAAAAAGTTGTCCATAGTCCCATTTGAATAAATACAATTTTTAAAAAGTGCCACAACCTGCATTTCTTCTTTTGTAGTTGCGGCCTTTATTCAAAGTATGTGGACAGGAAATGGGTATCTGGAGAGGGGAAATCCTGCAGAAAAGAGCGACAGGCTGGGAAGTTAACCTGCGCTGCCTGCATGAGGACAACAGCCTCTGTAAACGGCCCCGTTCAACCCACTGACCCGTCCGGGGCCCAGAACCTGCTCCCCTACTGCCCGTGTTCATTTAAACGCTGAACCCTGCAAGTGGGCAGGATCGCCTCCTTAGATTAGTTCACAAACTCACACCAAGTGAGGTTTAGCATCAGCAAAGCCTTTTCAAAGCGCTGAAGTACATCTGATGAGGTTTTTATGTCTTTCCCAACATTCATCATCTTCATCATCCAGGTAAGCTCCCCAGTAGCTACATTACATCAATCGCTGAAAGGTGGCATCACGCCTACCGAATGCCGACCGTGTCCTGAAGCAAATAACCATTCAATAGTCATTCAGCAAATCTAGTTTCATCACATAGCGAGCTGAACCTACACCGCCAATCTGTTCCTCGACTCAAGGAAGAGGAACCGAATCAGGATCGGTGACATGATTAAACTTCCTAAAGTCTATTAAAAAGTGTGGCATTGAAATAGACTGAAACCTACAGAGGAGGAGATGAGTTAGTTGTAGGAGCCATGAGGCCACTTTTCAGCAGGAACTTAACCTTCTGTATTTCCACATCTGTGAGGTAAGATGCTGCTTGCATGCACGTGATCACTGTCATCAATGTCATGCTGTCATACATCGGCTGTCCGGGCACGTCTGAAGAAAACCAGAGATGGTCATGCATCAACCTAGGAATCGTTTTTCAGGGCCTCTCTGAGTACGTAACCCGCGGCAGGAACATGTCTCAGGCCAGTTAAGGTTCTCAAAAAATCCCGGTGAGGGGCTGTTCCTGGAGGACCCATAAAACTACTCAAGATAAAAAAAACAACAGCATCTTCCCTCTAATAGGGAGTTGAGCACACGGTTGGACAAAGTGGAGATCAAATTAATGTTTTGCAACAGTGCTTAAATAAAAGGGTTATCTCAACTGGTGACACATGAAAAATAAAAACGGAATAAATTAGGACTAAAGTTGAGCAGTAAGAGCGCAGCGAAGCTCTCACCCGTTGCCTGATCTGGTACATGTTCTTGGAGAGGATGTTGTGCATGTTCCTCAGATCAGCAGCCAAAAAGGTCTTCTTAGGCTTCTTCTTTTTTTCCCTAAAGAAACAAACAGATTTTAAAAAAGCAAACGTTACCAGTTTCATCCCTTGATCTTGATCTGAGCAGTAAGGAAGTTGTGTGATCCAGGATCAAGGTTTTATACCGGAGAGAGACGATGGACGGAGCAGCACTGATGTCTCCAGTCACCATGTCCAGGATCTTCATAGTGTTCTGCAGCTCAAGCTTCTTGTACAGAGCCACAATACTGGACTCGACCCTGTTGTCTCGGAGGAGGATCCTCCGCAGGATTCGATTGTTGAACTTCATGAACCTGAAAGTGGGAGAAAGACTCACTGAAGCCAAGTTTGGAAATATAGAAATACATGTGTGAAGAGCCTTCAGTCCTCAGAGCTTCGAATACAGATGCAGTCAGATGTTAAACATTCAAGAGGAAATAACAGGACCTTCTTTTATTTTGTGTTTTGCAATCAAGAAATTTAATGAAAACACTAAAGAGAGAAAAAGCACGACACCATAGTCCCTCAATAGAGCCAAAGGTAGTACTAATATTCAACACCGCTCCCATTCAGTTCTTCTCCACTACCTTGATTTGAAACAGGTTGCAAACGGCTTATTTGCATATATTTAAATGTTTTTGTAAAATCCGCGGACAACAGCTTTATACATTTTTGTGAAGTTGTGCGTTTCTACTTGCTCAGTACCGCTACTGCGCCTTCACTTCCTGTCACACAGTGAAAACAGAGTATTTCCAGTGGTTTCCTGTCGCTGCCTGGATGGCCGGAGCCCTCCGACCTGCAGACATCAGGTAGCTTCCCAATGGTGATCCGATACCCTGCAGGCCTTTTGCACTTCCTGTTTGAGGTATTTTGCATTCAGTTTCTGAGCAGTTGAAAAAAACAGTAATGTGATAGAGGCCAGGTGAGTGACACTGAACTGTAGAACAAGAACAGTATGTATGTCTTCGTATGACCAGAAAATATTTAACCCGTTGGTGATTAAAGATCAGCAGGCTGCTTAACTGTAACACAGTTTATGCAACCTCTTTTTTAAGACAATGTGTCACCGTAAACATGCGCACTGCCTGACTGCTCTGCATGTTGGTGTCATGTTTATTTGGGTTTTTTTGGACCGGTTATATCTATTTGGAAATTGAACGTAGGAGACTTGATGAACCTGTTTCACTTGTTAGAAGAGTGTCAACAAAACCAACAGAGAGAAGAGCAAAGAGGAATAAATAGATAATAAAATATAATAAAACATACATGTTTATGCAATAATTGCTCGGGGTCATGTGCTGGAAACCGCCTAGAGACAACTTGTGTTGTAATAGACGCTACATAAATAAAATTGAATACACACAGTGTAAGCCTTAACTTTTATATTGTAAAGGAGAATGGAGCACTACAGAGATTTAAGGTAATAAACATGCGTTGCTGATGACTGCTGAAGCTAAACATGACACCGCGCGTGATTATCCATCAACATTCTCGCACGCTTTAGACACAGATTGTCAAAATAAAAAAAATCACTTCTCTCTGGTGTTGCTGGCAGAAATAAATAAAGCGGAGAGTAATTTCAGACAGTATAAAAAGTGGATGCAAACATTTTTCAGGGCATTCATGAGGGTCAACAGCTGCTTTGCTGCCCCATCGAGCCACAAGCTGAGCACAGTGAGGCCGGGCAGGCAAGTGCTTCCACACCAACCCAGACCATCCTGGCTCCTCATTTCTGGACCGACTTTCCTGAGGTTCAAGCCGGGCGGAGAGGGTTTGGAGATGGTGTCAACGTGGAAGGAGGGTTTTACATTTCAGCATCTCTCCTGTTTGTTTTATGGCTTCTTTTTAATTATATTTAAGCCAGGGCGGCTTCACTTACAACTGCCTTTCATATCTGTCACAGATTTTAGATTTACTCCAGTTACCTTTTGCATTGTCTCCCAGCGTGGTTTGTTTCGTGCCATTTTCCTACATTCACTGATCCTGAGCTATAGCAGCTATAGCAGCTATAGCTGCACCTCTGCACCTTTGCTTCCTCGCGTTACGTATCAGTCAATTTAAGTTTGTATTAATTTAGAAGCTCTGTTAAAACGACGGGGCATTATTTGTGCTTGTTTGCTTGTAAGTGCATTTGTAGAGAAACAGTCGTGTTTGCCCGTCTTGAGCAGTCTCTGCTTGCTGTCGTTCACCAGTGCGTTTCAGTAAGCGATTCGGTTGAGACTCTAGAGACGTTTTTCATCGTTTGAGACCCACACACTTAATGCCAGAGTATTTGGCATGTTACCGGAGCATTCTTCTTTGCTTTTGTGACTTTTTTTTCCCATTTCAGTTCAGCATGTGGTCATAATAAAGCTTTTGGAGCAAAATATAGGAGACAAGAGAAGAGAAAATTCTTACTTGTCCTTCCAGTAGAAGTGGCTCCACTGTCCACAGAGGTCCTCTATACCCGCCATGGTGTGCTCCATGAGCTGATAGCAAAGTGACAGCTGTTAGGATGCTTATCTTTGCAGAAATGCACCATTCACTACATGCACAGCAGTTTGTGTTGTACCCTGGTGTGAATCTCTACACTGATGGTGTCAAATTTGCGGGTGGTTCTGCGCACGTTGATGAACTCAATCAGAGGCCGGATACTGATGCCCTGCACAGAGGAGAAACAAATGTTAATGAGACTTTGAAAATTACATCTGAATACTTGGATGCAGGCTGTGGGCAACACTTCAATATATCATAATTCACAGATTTTCAGCCACTGAAACAATCGACCAGAGAAAGGCAACTGATTTAACCAATTTCTGACCACATTCATCCATTTAAGACTAATTCACAGCTCAGCATCAACAAAACAGGGTTACGTGCCCGAAATGGCCATGTCCAGCAGACGCTCCACTTGGATCCAGTAAGATATCCCGTAATGATGCTGCCTCTCATATAATCTAAGTAGCGTTTGAGTCTCTGCATATTCGACATGACAGCAGGGACCACCAGCTCAACAATAAATCAGTTACTCGTTTTGTTCCTAAAAGCAATGAATCGACTTGTACATGTGTACATTAATAGGACCGAGCTTCAAAAACTGAGACCTAAGGATGCAGAGGAACCAGCTTCCACCCAGAAGATCTTTTGTTGCTTTTGTTCAGTCCCCTCAATGCAAATATAATTATAAAATCTAAATGCTGTCTTACCTGAAGAAAGACGGTGAAGAGGATGACGACAATGGTGGCAGTGACAAAGAGCTGCTTGCGGGCGATGTTATCAGGAAGAGTGAAGGCCAAAGCGAATGAAATTGCACCTCGTAGACCTCCGTAGGCAAGACCAAACTGGTCTTTTATGTTGAAGGGGGTCGTACGGAAAGGATTAATGATCTGGGTCAGCATTAAGACACCTGTAAGTGAGGGGTATAATATAATATAAAAGCATTAAAGAAGTTCTGTTTTGTTGACATTTTTAAAATCTCATGCTATGCCTCCATCCATCCATCCATGCATAGTTTCCATCTCCTACTCCTCCACGCTATTCCAAACTTCCCAAAGCTTTCCACTGTTGCTTATCTACTGATTATTGATGACCTCCCAGCCAAAACGTGCCAACCTTTCTCTGAAAATACTAAATCAAATATATTTCCCAACGGTCACAGTGTCTTTAGCCAGATTTCACTCTCTGATTCAAGCTGTTTGTTCTACAAGTCATAAGTTCATAAATGTTCCTCCAAAAAGATCACATTTTGTCCAGTGAGCTGTCAAGCTTCTCTTTTCTGGTCTTGATGGTTTTTATTGTTTTATAAGGCAAGTTTATTTGTAAAGCACATTTCATGTAAAAAAACAGTTTAAAGTTTTTTATATAAAGACATAAAAATGCTTTAAAAAGTCAAATTTTAAAAGTCAAATAAATAAAGATTTAGTTTGGGTTATTTAGTTGAACAGTTTCAATCATCTCTAATGTTAGAGAAAATATGCTTTTTTAACAAAAGCAATGTAATTCTTCTAACCACCAAACAGCAGGAAGATTAATCGGCCCCATGCTGCTAAACCTGAACTTAAAAAGTCGTCCAAACTGTCTGACCAGTAATCGGTGCTGCTCGTAAACTCCACAAGGCAACTAATCCTGGAAGTACAGATTCCAAGTCAAGCAAACCAGAGCCTGACAAGACCAGGACGCTCCCGTGCCCTCCACTTACCCAAACCTCGCCACAAAAAAGCAAACAGCAGCGTGAAGGTGATGTACGCCCAGTTCCACTCGTGCTCCGTTATGGTGACGACACCCAGGAAGAAGAAGATGAGGGTCTCCGAGATGGAGCCAAGCATCTTGACCACATGGCGGATGGTTGTGCAGGAGCGCTGGGACACATTCTCTTCCACGTAGTACTTCATGGTGAGGGCACAGGTTACGATACTGTCGGAGCGCACAGAAAGATGGAGTTGTGGTTAATCGCGTCAACCGTTCAATTATTTTAACTTGTAAGCATTTTTATATAACCACTCACGCCATGATGGATGAGATGGCGAAGAGCTCAGCGATCAGATAGGCCAGGTAGCTGTACATGAATATGAAGAGTGGCTCGATCTCTCTGACCTTGGATGTGAATCTTGTCGTGAAGGCGGCAACGAAGCCGAAAATGATGCCAAAGGCCATCCCACCGAGTCCGACCACGAAGCACCTCACCACCCCCAGGACCACGTCAGTCGACTCCACCACCGGCATCTCCGCCACAAAGCTCAACACGTTGTACAACACCTGGAACAGGCAGGCATGTTCATTTCAAGCAGGAAGGCCAGACAGAGGTCACGGGGAGGTCATGAGCTGTGGCAAATACTGACACTGTTCAGAAAAGAGCGACGTACTGAAAGACTCGTTCTGCAGCGCTTAGTGTGGTAATCTCAGTTCTTTAGGCGCTTCGAGTCATGTAATAGACTGTATTTGATTTAGCGGACTTTGTTTCATTTACTCTCGTTATCCTGCGCAGATGTTGACTTTCTTTAAAGTTTTTGTTTGTTCCTTAACAAATGTTTCTGAACTCACATCATTAATGTTCGTTATTTTGGAGAAAAACCAAAGAAAGTCTGAAATTAATAAATAAAGCCCCGTTTTTTAAAATTATATTTAATATTTTTATCATCAATTCAAAATGATACTAGTACCTAGGTTTGACCTTGTATATAATTAGAAAAATCCTAATCAGCTGCACTGCTGTTTACTAAAGAAAGAAAAAAGTCACCATCTCTTTTTTTTTATGAGTCAGACTGCAATTTAATATTTCAAAAATGTTTTATAGCTAAGCAATTTTCTTGTCTTGACCTTGTACAAACGCATAGTGAGGTAAAGGAATGACAGCAGGAAAATGTAAGGAACCGACAAGATGACATGGACATGGACCAAAGCTGAGCCTAAAAAGCTCTTATCTCTTTGTATATTCTTCTATACACAAAGAGAGAGACATTCGCTCGGCTCCTGTTTTATGAGTTTATCTGTTTGGAAACCACGCCAGCGCTCAGACGCTCCCACACACACTCACGCTGGGCTCTCGTAAATACACTCTAACCCAGAAAAGTGAATGACGGCTTTTTACAGCATCTAATGAAACCAGAGACGAACTGCTTGAAGGGAAGAATGGAAACATTTCACACAATACACAAAGAGTAAATCTGCTGTTTCATGCTTTAGTAAACCTTCATAGTAGGTAAAAAAAAAAACAACATTCATTTTAAAATAAATAAATATACACACACACACTGTATATTAGGTGTATTTGACATAACCACATTAGACATAAAACTAATGTTGATATTACATTTTATCTGGTCTCTCTGCATGTAGTACAACTGGCCTGCTGGGAGGCTTATCACGTATTTGTCAGCAGTTAAAGGTTTAACTCGTCATTGCATCTATATTTTCATAGCAAATAGTAGCCCAGAATACAAAGCAGCAGTCCTCAATGAACAAAAGAGCTATGTTGAAAAGTTACGCGTATACACAGGGCCGGACCTAGGACTTTGGTGGCCCTAAACAAGATTTTGTTTGTTGTCTCAAAAACACTGCAAGCGCAAACACCAACTCACACACACTGCTTACAACTGAATGAACGTGCAGATGGACGAGTGAATTATCAACAAATCCCTTACTTTAATTGGGGAAAAAAATGAATTAACTTTCATAAGGAAAGGGTTTTGAGGTATATGGTTGTGTGTTAAATAAATTAAGCTGAACCACAGTTGGGATCTTTTTGATCATGTGGCCCCCCCTTAGCGGTTTTCATCCCAGGAACCGGCCCTGCTAATACTGAAAGAGTACGCTCACCACAGTGACAGCATCGTTGAAGAGACATTCTCCAAAAACCACAATGTAGAGCTGCTCGTTCACAGACACATCCTCAAACACGCTGAGGACGGCCACCGGGTCCACAGCCGAGATGATGGTGGCAAACAGCAGGTTCTCCTGAAGGTTGATGTCCTGAACACCGAAAGCCTCGATCTGGCAAATGGCAAACAGAGACATGCCGATGCCGATGCTGTTCCACAGGGTTCCCACCACTGCAAACCACAACACCTGCACGGACAGGAGCACAATATCTGCACCAAAACAAGACAATGAATGTCTTAAAGGAAAATGTGAGAGTTTTATTACAAACCGTGCCAATGTTCTCAAAGAAAGGCCTGGTGGGCATGAAGTAGCCCGAGTCCAGGACAATCGGGGGCAGCATGTACAGGAAGAAGGCATTGCTGGTGAGCACAGCAGGGGGCTCTTCATGGACTGAACGCATGATGCCACCCACAATCAGACCTATGCTGATGAGGAGACATGACTCTGGCACCCAGATGGTAATCTTGTGATACACGTGGAAACCTGAGAAATTTGAGAACTATGATTTTTGTTACAAAAATACAGTAACATGAAAGGTGAGAAAATAGCACTTCACACATGTATTACTTAACGTATAATGACCACACATCTCAGGATCCACATACATCAGTTATGATTTATATTAATATCACTCACCGATTTTTGCGAATGAAGCCAGCAGCATCCACAAAGTGATCTCAAAGGGGATCTGTATTCTAGGATAGTCCACCGTAAACACGGGTAAATTGTCTTTTTGGTCTTCAGGGTAAGCCTGTGGTCCATTATCGGGCTTGACCGGAGGCAAAATCGTTGATTTAGGTGGGATGTCTCCTCCAGAGCCACACAGAAGACTTAGAAATGCGTAAATGATGAGCAGTGTAGCCGCTGGTCTGCAACTCCAATCCATAGCGGGCAGAAACAGCGGTCCTTACTATGTGAACTGAATACGAGCGAATATCCACGTCATTAAGATAACAATCTTTCACTGAAGAGCAAACAAAAATCTGCATCTACGGGTTATTTAAAAACAACTTTACAACTTCAAGTTTATCGCATATTCTTACGTCAGCCAGGTAAGTTCACCCCCCGTGATGCCAGACCTGGTTCTAGTCTCAGACTGCGGACAACACCTGCGCGTTACCTGCGTCTCACCTGCTTCCCCGAATTCCGATACTGGCAGGTCGCGGGCGCGGGCACGAGCGTGCTCTGATTGGCTGTCACCATGAGCCACATTTTCCTGTGTTTCTGAGGAGCTTCGGTAAAAGCGGCGGATCGAGTGGGCCACAAGCAGGGCCCCCACCCCCACTCGCCCCGGCGGTCCCCGCAGGTCTCCCCTCCTCCTGCCTGCCACCTGCGGCTGCTTCGGATGCTGCTGCTGAAGTGGGAGCTCCACCTGAGCCGCCAGCAAACATCTGTGTAATTTTAATACGTTTGGTGGCGTATGCCACGATGGGGGGCCTCGGCCCTCGGCTGTAATCGGTCCAGCCCAGGATCTTTCGTGATTAATGGGCCGATCTACCAGCTTTGTGGACCAATGTGTACCCTAACTAATACCATTGTGAATACAACCATTAGTTTAAAAAAGGCCAAAATCGCCATCGGCCCATCGGGCAGGTGCCCGATGGCCAGTCCAGCGGTGGCTACAAGTTCCCGAAATTAAACGGTTTCATTGATTTATTAAAAAATGTAGAGGCCGATGAAGGAGTGAAGTAAAAAGAGAGAGAGAAATCAAAACAAGCCATTGATCTGTTTACTTTACTTTACTCAGAATTTGTTTTGCCTCATTGAAAGTTAAATAAGCAGTGAAAAGGACATTTGCACTGGATCTTTATCTTATAATACTTAAAAATTAAATTTTTCACTTTTTGTATTGCCTTTACCTCCAGTTTTATATTGTTCATAGCTTTTAATTGTCTATTGCTTCTAAATCCAGATTACATGTTGAATAACAGCTATTGTAAAACAAGGCGGGTTTACTTGAATCACACATTTATGCAACAAGACAATTCAAGTCAAGTATGAAAAGTGAAGACGAGCAGTGCAGCGGCAGCATGAAGAAAAGTCAGACTTAAACTAGAGTTAGTGCTGAGATTAACATTGTTTGAATCTAAATTCTGATGGTTTAAATAATTTAGTCAAAGGCATCTGTAAACAAATTAGTTTTTAACCTTGACTTAAAGGAAGTGATGGTTCCAGCAGTCCTGCAGTTTTCTGGAAGTTTGTTCCAGATCTGTGGAGCATAAAAGTTGAATGTTGCGTCTTCATGTTTGGTTCTGATTCTGGGAACACAGAGCAGACCTGAACCAGAAGACCTTGGAGGTCTGGATGGTTGATATGTCAACAAGTCTCTGATGTATTTTGGTCCTAAACATTTGTTTTTTTATAAACTGACAGAAGTATTTTAAAGTATATTCTCTGAGGTAGAGGGAGCCACTCTTTGATTTGTTCTGTGCATCTGCTCAATAATTTTTCGGGCTCATTGTCACCTGGTGACATGTAATGTAAAGTTGTGCATCATCTGAATAGTTATGGTAACTTATCTTGTTTATTTTTATTTGAGCTGATGGAAGCATGTAGATCTTAAATAGGAGGGGTCCTAGGATGGAACCTTGGTGAACTCCACGTGTAATTTTAGTTGATTCTGAAGTAAAGTTACCTATTGAAACAAGTAAGACTGAAACCAGTCAAGTACTGTGCCAGAAAGTCCGACCCAATTCTCCGATCACTCTAGCAATATACCATGGTCAGCGGTATCAAATGTTGTGCTGAGGTCCATGTCAGGTTTAAACGACCTAACCTTTATTAAACACACAATAAGGAAGAAAGAAAAAGTCAGTAAGTTTTTCATACATCATCACGGAGGACGGACAGAGAACTCAGCCACATCTCTGCTGCTCTCGTCTCTGTCTGCACCCCCCCTCTGATGGCCTCTTAAGGCTTTTATTGAAAATAAGGAGGTCACAGATGACATGTAGATAAGCAACTTGTACAAGATATATTCTGACGTGTACAATTATCTTATAAGACGAGCAGTATACAGTGCGTAAAATAACAATGAGATTAAACAAAGAGTGTGTTAAAGTTTAACCCTATCAGTCCAATAATACCAGCGCGTGGTTCACCATAGTCTGTATTTATGTGGATGTCATTCAACACCTTGACAAGGGCAGTCTCAGTGCTGTGGTGAGCACGAACACTGGACAGGAAGACGTCAAAGCGGTTGGCCAGAGTTAAGAAGGTATTTAACTCTTGAAACTTGGCTTTTTCTGTAGTTAGTAATAATTAGTCACTTCATTAGTAACTTTTTTTTTTTTTTTTTCATTACCATTCTTGTCAGTGTGGACATCGTGCAATGCTGTATGTACGATGCACACCGAAATTAGACCTCTGCTTTTAACCCATCAACCAGTTTCACTAGTGAGCAGTGGCCTGCCAGCATCAGCGCCCCGGGGAGCAATTGGGAGTTATGATGGTTGTGATGGTTGTCTGCAAATAAAGAAGAGGAAAGCAGTAAGACCAGTAACTGACTCTACTGTAAATGACATTTTCTTTGAAGGTGTTGACATAAAGGCCACCAAAACTTCCAGTATTATATATATATACACATATACACATTGAAAAAATCTCAAGATGCAGCTTACCTTCAGGGAGATTGTTGCTGTTTATTATTGCTGTAATTCCAAAGCAAAAGAAATTTCTTTTAGAAGCCTACGCAGAATAAACCCCCCAGAAAACTTCAGATATTTGATCCTGATATTAACTATTCTTGTTCCTTTTGTTGAGCTGAGGAAGAAATAGTCTTTCATTGGTTTAACTGTATTTATACTAAAAATTCCACATTAACGTTTATATAGAGGGAGTGGTGGCCTAGTGGATACAGTGGTGGGCTTGGGCGTGGAGGACCCAGGTTCAAGCCCAGGGCTGCCCACAATGGTAAATCACTGGGGGCCCCTGAGCAAGGCCCTTAACTCCCAATTGCTCCCCGGGGCGCTGCCCTGCTAGCAGCCCCACTGCTCACTAGTGAAACTAGTTGATGGGTTAAAAGCAGAGACTAATTTCGGTGTGCATCGTACATACATCGTACATACAGCGTGTGCATGATGACACTGACAAGAAAAGAAGAAGAGAAGAAGAGAAGAAAATCTGTGGAAACCATTAAACTTCAAGGTGAAGATATTCTTATATCTTTTTACTTTTTTATTTGATATTATTTTGTTTCAACTGATATTATTATTGAGAAAAGTCTCACATTGGTGATAAGATATGGGCAGAAAACAACATTTGACTATTTCTATTAGGTACTGAAATACTGATGTATAAGAACATGTTAAAACAAACTCAGATCTTTTTAAATTCTGTACAAATGTTTGAATATCTTTTCAACAAGTTTAGCTTATATTTATTGATACATATTTACAATAAATAAGAGTTGCAGGTACACAATTCATTTGTTTGAATGAAAAGAAAAAGCACGTGTCCAAGCGTTGCAAGTCGATGACGCGGCACGTACGGTACGTGTTTACGTCATGCGTCTGCTCTCTGCTGATCCGACCGACAGCGGCCCCCAGCGGCCTGAGCAGGTACTGCTCCCACCGGAGGTATTACGTCTGGATGTGTCAGAGGATGCGGGGCGAGTCTGGATCTGGACTGCAGGCGTCGTCAAGACGAGCAGGATGCGCATCAGTATGACAAGAAACCTTGGTGTTCCTTCTTACGGTATGAGAGCTTTATACTTGAATGTTTTTATCATTTAACTACATTTCATGGTTTTGTAGAGCGCCGCTGGTCTCAGTGGTTCATGCTGTGAAAAACATGTAGACAAAAAGAAAAAAAAACGACAGCACCAGCTCGCGGCAAGATCAGAATGAGATATGTTTACAGCAAGATGTCAAATGTCGATGATTTGTAGTTATTTAAGGCGTGTTTAATGGAGCTGAACGAGGTGAATGCCCGACAGCATCGTTCAGATCAGCAGACATCATGACGCAATATTTGTTATTGTCCTTTAATGAATGTAAAGTTTAATGGCAATATCACTGGCTAATGCTGCCATAAATAGATTTAAACTGTGAGGCTGTGGTCTCCATTTCCACGCAGTGTTCCTCTTAAATAGAGTGACACCCAGATATTTTTATACCTTTTTAGAGCAGTGTGTTGACGTATGTTTATAAAGAAAATAACGTTTAAGAAAATCATTTGTTACTGGCTACGATGCTTTTGAACACTATTTCAGGCCTGCCTGATTGAAATAAACATAAGAAACTTGTGCTGCAGTCCTTATCAGACTGAAGAGGATTACATTTACTCTGTTGAATCATTGTTTTCATTCTTTTCATGGCAGAGTTGGAATTGAGCTCCTCTGTGGTTCGTTTTTTGACTCTCCAGTGCTAGAATGATCTTATGGGCTTTTGAAGAAGACTTTGTAGGAAATGAGCATGTAACTTCTGATTAATCCCACCTGCATAATCACAGAGAAGCCCTTTAATATTCCACCCGATACCTGGGGATCCTCACACGTCCTCTACAACAATATTTAACAATGCTTCATCATCACCAGGGGTGATGATCATGATCATCAGAGAAGATTCTTTCTGTGCTTCATCTTTGCTTTTGTGTGTGTGGACCAATGTACTCCGCCTGGAAATGAAATTGTTGGTCTGTTCTCCTCTGTGATCAATTTATGACTCACTGTTGGTTGTTAATGAGGCTTTTTTTTGTTGATCCAACTGGAACGGGCGATTCTAGATCAGTCTCAGGGGACAGCAGGCCTTGCACAGGTCAGCATGGACAGAATGCAGATCAGGAGATTGACGTGAGCAGGAACACCAGGCCTGCAGGCTGCCATGAGATAGGGAGGTGGCTGGAGCTGAAAAAGTGGGAGACGAGCTTGAGAAGGAGGCATGTTTGTGAGAGATTTCAAAAGGCCGTGGAAGAGGTTTGAAAGAGAGAAGCTGCAGTGCAGCTGGTGCTGACAGCATCTGCAGGGGCCCAGCTGTGAGTGGAAAGCCCGGCAAACTGGGTCACTGTTGTCTCAGGCCCATCCCAGAAGACTGTGGACCACCTAAACCTATGTCCCCGGCATTATTCACTCACAATACTGAAGACCCTTAAGAGGCTGTACAACAGCCAAATCAATACTTGAACCCAGAAAACTATTATCACACTCAACCTGAATGTTGCTGAGATAAATTGTTGAAATAAAATTTCATCAATAAAATTATGAAATTTTATTGATGAAACAACTTCCTAAGCATTACTTGGTCGTGAATTGATAAGGACGTGATGATCTGTGGTGCTAAGTAAAGAAAGAGCAAAAACAGAAAACAGAGAAAAATCTAAATCTAAAAATGAAACTGTGTCCTCTCTTAGTTAAACGTGGTCTTTATGAACAGCAGCCAAAAACAGAGCTGGTAAGGGAACAGAAACAGAGGAGCATTGAACATCTGGCAGAAAGAAGTGTTTATACACTGGAGAGTAACGACAGAAGCAGATGTGATGATCAGTCACAACTCAGGTGTGAAATGCGAACATGAAGCAGCACAAAGAAGAAGCTGCTTCAAACTAAAACAAGAAATAAACCTCACACATGAAACACGGTGCTTCTTCTTTTCCCTTCAGCGTCGCCACAGCGAATCATCCGTCTCCCTCTCACCATGTGCTCTCACACCAACCTTCTTGTCCTCCTTCTCCACATCCATAAAGCTTGTCTTTGGTCTTCTTCTAGACCTCCCTCCTGGCGGTTCCGACCTCATCCTCCTTTTATCAATATATTTACTTTCCTTCCTCTGTACATGTACAAACCATCTCAGTCTGGTCTCGCTGACGTTCTCTCCACAGCATCTAATACACCTATGATGTTCTCATTCCTGATCCCATCCATCTTCGTCACTCCCAAAGAGAACCTCAACATTTGAACCTCTGCTACTTCCAACTCCGTCTCCTGTCTTTTCCTCAGTCCTACGGTCTCTAAACCAAACAACATCACTAGTCTCACCACCGTCTTGCAGACCTCTGACTCTCTGACACTGTCCTCCACCTCCAACCTTCTTGACCATGCTTCTTCACCTCTTTTTCCACACTCTGTTGCTCTGGACTGCTGATCCTAAGTACCTAAAATCCCCCACCTTCTTCATCTCTGCTCCTTGTAGCCTCATCACTCCACTTGGGTTCCTCTCATTCACACGCGTGTACTCTCTCTAGCAGCGGTTAACCTTCATGTCTCTCCTTTCCAGGATGTACCTCCACCTGTCTAGATTTCCTCCACCTGCTCCCTGTTCTTACTACAGATCACAATGTTATCTGTAAACATCATAGTCCGCAGAGATTCCTGTCTGTCTGTCACCGCAGCAAACAAGAAGGGGCTCAGAGCCAATCCTCAATGCAGTCCCACCTCCACCTTGAACTCATCTGTCACACCTACAGCACACCTCACCACTATCCTCCCGCTTCCATGCATGTCCTGCATCACTCTGAATCCTTCTCTGCTACTCCAGCCCTCCTCATATCGTACCATAGCTCCTCTCTCAGCATCTCAGCATCTCAGCACCGCACCATGTGCTTTCTCAAGGTCTACAAAGACCCAACACGGCTCCCGCCGACCTTCTCAGGGTTAATTGCTGAATATGTAGAGTTGATTAGTTTAATAAACATCAATCAGCAGCAGGTTTTAGCTGAGATGATTAGTCAGGTGACTAAAATGCTGATCAAAAATAAAACACTCAATAACTGTTTAATGCTCATTTATTAATTAGGTCATGTTTCAACTGATGGTTAGTTGAACAGAACAAGTGAATTAAAAAGATCCTGTTAGGTTTGAGTTTGTATATATATCATCACTATGTATATAAATACAAGATTTTCCAACTATTCATTTTATCCAACCATTAATCGTTGAGTCAAGAGTAATATATAAGGCTGAAACTCTTTGCACTGAAAGAAGCGTCATTGGTCAGTTCTGATGATCCCTGTTGACCCTGAATCCGCCTACATGAAACCTGAGAGACGACCTGAAGACGACCCATTCCGTCCTGTGGCTTTACATGACATCCTCCGTGGGTTTCCTACAGAGCTCCCCGCAGAGCCCCCGGCAGTGGAGATTACAGCGTGTTAAAATACGTCTCCCACTGACACAGACTCCCGCACGGCCTAATGAGGCGCAGCATCGAGCTGTAATTGTCATCTGCTTCGGTCCCACTTGAAGATGCCAAAACAGACATTAAACTGACAAAGAGCATCACGCTCGCTGGATCGCGTTAGTGTGTGACGACGTTGACTTGGCTGCTGTGCGTGTCACTGGGTTTTTGTACGTGAGTGACGTCAGAATCGTGAGTAAAAATAGACCTTGAATGCAGAGGTGTTCACAGATAGATGGACAGCGTCACACGCGCATCAGCAGACAGGTCGATGGAGAAGAACGTCAGTCCACGAGAGGAGCGAGCATCTTTCCAGCTGACGTCCCTGACCAAAGGCGAGGGACGTGCACGCGGGAGACCGAAATACCAGGACGTTCACGGGAAATGTCAATATTTACTGCCCGGGTCGGACCGAACCGACTCACGTTAGTCACCGACCACCACCCGCGTCCTTTTCTTTCCTCTCAGTAGTTCACGTTTTCTTTGTGCATCATTTTTCAGTCCCTTCTTCCTGTTCTGGTCTGTTAACTCTCAGCCTGATTTCGGTTTATACGATATTTATGACTCGCTGTACTTTACAGGAGCTGCATCGGCCTCTGGTCTCTACAGTGGTGTTTTGTCTCTATACTTGGAGTTTGAAATTTGAACTTTTACTTGCACGGCTTTGATGCACTGACAGCATCCCTCACTGCTGCATCTCATATTTAAAGGCTATTTCTTTATCTTCCGTCTGTGTGCTGAAGCTGCAGAAAACTGAGAGTGGACTGGGACCAGGGATCAGTTGTGGGCTGATAATTAATCAATTCTAACGTTATTTTTATCTTGAATTGGATTTTCCAGATTAATTCCCTAAATGCACAAAAAGCTGAAATTCTGATTGTTGAATTGTAGAAACTAAATAAACCAACTCTTTACTGGCTTTTTTCTGATATTTTATTGATCAAAACTATGAACTGATTAATTGAGAAGATGTTTGACATTTTCAGTGACAGTAAACAACAATATTTAGAGTTCACTGTGTTTCCAAAATGGCAAACTGGGACATGAGGAGGTGAGGGGGCAGTGGTGCTCTCGTCTCTCGTCTGTTTCCATTAGTGTGAAGAAGTTGAAGCTAAAGGGCGGCGAGGAGGACAGATTCATAACAACGAGGGGTTGGAAAGGCTTCTGCCCTGCCAAATCTCCTGTTCTGGCACGCCTGGCACAGCGTCAGCTTCCTGCTTCCTATGAGCAGCCTTCTGCGCTGCAGCCTTCTCAAAACCAGATCAACTTTTACTGTTTACTGTTGTAATCGTTTGCTGTTATTTTATTTGTCATTCCTCTAACAACAGCAGTACCTCATGAAAGTAAAATTGCATCTGTCAGAAACTTTAATCTAGAATTATGCCATAGAATAAAATTTAAAAATTCATTCATTTTCCTAACTCACTAACAGACAGAGACAGCCTCTTACCGAGGAAACCGGAGAAAACAGATCCAACTTTGCAGAAACCTATGAGACGACCAACGCCTCTCTGAGTAGCAATGTCACCTCTGACCACATGGGGGCGCATAGCTCTCCCATGTTGACAAAAGAGTCACCGCAATATTGAGTGAGGAGTGTTTGGCAATTCTTGTAATACCACTTTGTTCCTGCAGAGGTGCGTTTCCGTCCGTCTGACAGTGATTTATGCTTCTACGTAGCCACCTATGTTGTTGTTGGCGTTTATGTTTGTCCGTTGTTGTTCTCGTCGCTCCGTAGTCACGCCTCCAGACATGGCAGCGCAGCAAAGGCAAATGCAGCAGCTCTTACGTGAGCTGCTGCTGATAAATGTTGAGCCGCAGTTATTTTTACTCACACTGAGGCTGGCTTCCTCTCTACTCCACTTGAAAACAGTGAAGTGGGGAATAAAACGAAGGAGAAAAGCGATTCTCCTAAGCGGACCAATCACGTTAGCTCCGATGCGTCGTTGCAGGTTCCCGTCCACGGAGGACGAACGCTGTTAAGTGTAGAAGCACAAACCAGGAGTTATGCTGCCCCCATGTGGTCAGGTGTAGAATTGGCACACTGGGTGGCTTTAACGGTCAGCTAATATTTCCCGGTCACACATGATCTTAACATAGTCCAGATTTTCTCTTTTGTCAGTGAACAGTTATAGCATTTATTCCATTATCAAGTAACATATAATTTTGATAAGAAATGTGTTAAAAACCATACCCAGATCATTATGAAATCCTCACAATGAGATGGTTTCTAATCTGTATGAGTTTTTCTGTTAAGTTTGGGGTATAAGTGCTGTTTGTGAGGGTGTTTACCCGTCTGACCGTCTGTCTGGTGCCGTCTTCCTGCCATAAGTCTCACTAAACTCACTTTAAATGACTTATAGACGCTTTTTTTCATGTGACTTCGACATCTGACAGCTGTGAGAAAAGTCTCACTTTTCCCACTCTGAGGTTTCTGTCACTGCATATATTAAACCAAATTCAAAATTCAAAAAAGAATTTAAGCGGATAGCTCTAAACTCAGAGAAATATGCCAGGAACGTCTTCTTTAGAGCCGTAACTAACGTGACTTGTTGTTTGCGTGCGTCAGTTTAAATTCATACATGAAATGTGCTCTTCCGTCTGTTTTTCTTGCAGGTTTCTCACTGACGAGCAGCTGACTGCTCTCGACGCACACAAGGAAATCAAACGTTCACACACTGGTTTTCAAAAGGCGACCTGAGAGGCCGGCATCGATCGTGCGTCTACTTGACGTCATTCGGCTCGTCAGGCTATCTGCCCTAAAACCCATCCACAGCCCCGACGTGAGCCCGCCATGTCAGGGAAGGAGCGCAGCCCCCGCCACCGGCCGTGGTCGGTGTACCGGGCCAACACCTTTGATCTCTCAGCTGAGATGATGGGGCTTGCTCTCTCAGGTAACCAAGCAACTGCCACCACGGTAACCCGTTAACCTCCAGGACGATCAAATTGCAGGATATTGGAAAGAAAGAAAGCTTTTATTCATCTTTTTGTCTTTCTTTCAGGTAGCAGTCAAGACCCAGATGAGCCGGTGCTGGAGTTTAGTTTGGGTGAGTTCAGGACTTCCAGATGAAGGAATAAATCATCTCTTTCAGTTTTTCTTTAAAGCTCTGTTGTTTACAGTCTCATCTAAATGACGTTAATCATTTTTAGACGTCTAAGACAGCAAAGCTCGAGGAAACCAGAAACACAAAACTGGCTGCAAGTTTATTTGTAAAGTTAAAGCCTTATAATGGCACTTAAATTAGTCTAAAAGCAACACATTTTACCGCCTAACATGACAAACTTGAACGCTTTGATTTGCACTGTTTTGAAGGAAATATTGAAACAATCAAAATTTGTTGTGTTTATTTGACTTGGTCGTAAAACTTAAACCAAATATTAACAGCTTCTTGGTTTTGGTGCTTTTGGGATTTTTTATGGTTAAAAAGTACATTTACACTCACCTAATTCTTAAAAACAAGACTGATCACCATTTTTGTACAAAGCAATGAATTTCTGAGGCAGAACTGCTCCAGTTGAATTCCCACGTTTCTCTTGTGATTCCTTCAGACGCTGACATTTTTCAGCATTTTATGAACTGTACATTTGAAAAGTTTTTATTATTGTTAAATATCTTTTAAACGATCAATAATTTGCTGACCGATTTAACACAGAATGGTGTTAGATCCTATAAATAAACTCATAATTCCTGTATTTTTGTTCTCAAATCTAAGTCAGATATGAAAAAAGTCCATAAAGCGGTTTTGTTTCTTGTTCAGATGTTTGTGACATGATTTGTGGGAAAACCATGTTTATTTTTCATCCACCGGTCAGAGTAAAAGATTTACATAACAACTTCCGCTTATCCATCACCAAGCACTCAGGAAAACCGTATAACGTTCCTCCCACGATCCAGGATTACTGGCCAGCCACCGTTAAATCCCGGGGTTTGTAATCTGTCTCCTTCATATGTTGCTGCAGCGTGCAGCGAGCTGGTCACGCCCACCCTGGACCGTAAGCCAACCAGCTTCGTGGCCGTCAGCTGCACCACTCCGCCGCAGGCCTTCTGGACCAAACACGCTCAGACTGAAATCATAGAGGTTCGTGAGCGCCGCTGGGATCTTGTTTCCGCTCTGCTGTCGGAGGCTTTCACAGGCCTTCACCTTTTTATCTGTCCCCTCCAGGGCACCAGTAATCCAATCTTCCTGAGCAGCATAGCGTTCTTTCAGGACTCTCACATCACTCAGCAGACTCAGGTCAAGCTCTCCGTCTACGATGTGAAGGACCGCTCCCAGGGCACGGTAACCCCACAACTTCACATTTTTTACAAACCCACTTCACACAAATGGAAATACCACACATACGTACCCATCCTTCGTGGTCAGCTCTGACCTGAGTCCTCTCGGTCCTCTGGGTGTGTGCTGTTATGCGACAGATGTACATGCTGGGCTCGTCCATGTTCTCTGTGAAGGAGCTTCTGCAGGACAAGCACCACAGGCTGCACCTGACTCTCAGGTAACAGGCAGAACTACTGCGGAGCAGCAGCTCCAGCCTGAGCTCAGGGACCTGACTTGGTGTCGTTGTGTCCCAGGTCAGCGGAGAACCAGCGCGTGGGCAACATCACCATCATCGCGTGGCAGATCGAGGAGAAGCGCGAGCAGAGGACCCCGGTTGCAAGATTACAGCGGGGGGATACCATCAATGGACGGGTGAGAAACAAAAGACTCATTCTGGTGATCGTTTTTATTTGTTTTTATTTGTTTTTAATGAATGTCTTGGAGTTTCACTGATTTGTCAGCATCTTCCAAGTTTTACCTCAAGCAGAAGTCAGACTAGTTTTAGTCCAAATGTTTTTATTTTTTTACCCTTCACTGTGGATCAATAAATGTCACAGCTGGAGATGTGAAATCTTTTTGTCTCCGTCTGTTTGTATCAGATGGTTCTCCCAGTTGACGAAAGCCTGACCGGATCTGTGAACATCAAATCCAAATCTTCATCTTTATGTAAAGATCCCCTGCTGAAGGCAGGTGAGTGTCTTCTTCTTCTTCTAGTGTTTCTCTTCTGGACTCGCTCCAGCAGATCACCTGTTTCCATCTAATCTCATCTTCTAGATGTTCCTCTGTCAACCCAACCAACTGCATGTCTTCTTTCACCACATCCAGAGATCTTCTCTTTGGTCATTTTCTCCTGTCTGGCAGCTCCTTCTCCACCACTTTAACCGATATGTGCCTCCTCTTTATGTGTCCAAATCATCTACTGTATCTGCAAGTCGTCTCACCTGCTGCTCCTCTGATGTTCTGACTAGTGTCCTAAAAGTGCAGATAGTAACAGACGCCTCTGTAAGGTGCTGTGATGGCTGAGGGTTGTTCATCTGTGTCTGCTCTCTAACGTGTGTCAGTGTTCGGAGGCGTCATGTCACGGACGTACCGTTTCCCCACTACGGATGGTAACCACCTGCGGATCCTGGAGCAGATGGCAGAAAGTGTCCTTTCTCTGCAGATTCCTCGCCAGTTTGTCAAACTGCTGCTGGAGGAGGATGCTGTCAGGTAGGATTCAGTGAGCGTGATGACTGGAGGGAGTCGAAGCTATTTGCACGCGGATAAACAAATGAGACGAGGTTCTTTGTAACAAAGATGGACATAGAGGCGTGATATCACGCCATCCGCCGCTGTTCTCAGGTTTTAATCTGACGTTTCTCCTATGAAACCAGACGAGACCACAGAGTGATCTTAATGAAAAACTGCAAATAAATTATTCATTTCCACAGTGGACATCTGTAAATGATACTCTGCTTCATCTTGTATTTGATTTAAGTTTACAAAATAAACTTCATGCTGTAATGAAGGAGAAATGGATGCAACTAATTCCACCATAATAATAGTTAGGTGTTTTGTAATGGCATCTTATAATGTTTTTAACTTGACTCCAAACTGCTGCTCTGCTGCATCCGTTCAACATCTGAAACTGATGAAGCTGCAGAAAAGCCGAGCTGTGAGAAACTCGGCGCTCCGGCTGATGTGGGAAGGTTTCACGCGTGTGTGTGATGTGCAGGGTGTGTGAGCTGGAGGAACTGGGCGAGCTGTCTCCATGCCGGGAGAACCTCAGGCGGCAGATCATCACGCAGTACCAGACCATCATCCTCACGTACCAGGAGACCATAAGTGACCTGCACGAATACAAAGGTTGGAAGCAGACGTTTCACCGCGCGCTGCCACATGTGTGAAGTAGGACGGCAGGAGAGAAATGCCAAACGAGCTTCCTTTTGTCTCTGCACAATGCAGAAAGACTGTAATATGCATTTTAACAAGACATTTTATGTCATTTTTTACTTTTACTTTACATCCTCACGTGAAGGATAGTTAAGCACCAACTGGCTCCTTCGATATTAGAGTAAATACATTTTTTTTATATCTCCAGAAAGGAAGCGTGCTGTTCTGTAACTGTTTCAACGAGGCTGTAATTCACACATTTTATGTATCTCCTGTATTCAGCAACATACTGGAACATAAACAGATCATCTCTTTCCATCTCGATGTCTCGTAACGTCCCAGGTCCTTCATTTAAGTCCAGCACCTTGAAAGCTGAGAGGAAGTTGGAGTTCATTCCCACCAACCTGCACATTCAGCGGATGAGAGTCCAGGGAGAGTCTGGTTACGGTGGGTGTCTGTAACCTACAGTACTTCATTCAGTTTCTGCTCTTCTATTTGTCTTATCTGTTTAATGCTGTTTTTGTCTTCCACATAGACTGGACCTATGATGTCGTGACCATCGGCGCGCCTGCAGCACATCATCAAGGCTTTAAAGGCTGCGGCCTCCGAAAACTTCTGCACAGGCTCGAAGAAGCTCGGAAACAGTGAGTGGCTCCTGCAGGACAGCTGCCTGGAAAATCATGTGCTCTTGGGTGTTCTGATCCGAGGAAGTTAATTATCCCTTTTCTCCTCTCTCCATCTCTCATTTAGGACATATGAGGAGGAGAGGTAAGACTGTGTGGAGCTGCTCCCTCTTACATTCATGTTCAGCCAAACTTGTTCCTCTTTTTACTTTGTCTTTATCGTCCACGTGCACACGAAGCTCTGCTGGCTTCGGCTCTAAAGGAATGGCCTACCAGCATCAGGATGTTGTGAAAGCAAAGGAGCTGATTGGTCAGATCAACACCCTGAAGACGCAGGTGTGTTACTACGCCGAACGTCTGTCTCGCGCGGCCAAGGAGCGGTCAGCCAGCGTCCTGGAGAGAACTCTGGCCATCCTAACGGAGAAGGTAGAACAAGGAGACGGATCTGTTCTGTTTCATCACAAAACGTCCTGCTCCCCTCAACTTGGCGCCTTTGGCTGAGAAGAAATAATCAGTTCTCACAAACTACTGTAATGTTTTACAATTATGTTTTATTTAAGAAGTGCAATGAAATAACCCAGCGGGTGCTCTGTTGCTCGGCACTCTTGTGTTTTATTTTACCGTTCACAAAGATTAAAGGGGAGTTTTTGGCCCACATGATTGTTAATTTATAATAACTGTGTAATATATTTCAGTAAAACGTATTCATCCTCGTCTCCTCCTGCAGACCCGTCAGCTGGTGACCGTGTGCGACTCGAAGCTGCTGTCGTCGGCCATCGTCGCCCTGGCAGCCGCCCGCCCGGAGTTGTCCCTGCAGAGCACCCCGTCACCGTCCTCCTCCTCCCTCTCGCCTTCTTCTCGTTCTCCATCCCGCTCTCCCTCCCGTCACCCTCCCTACCCCTCCCGTGCTGCCACCTCACCCTCCCGGCATGTAACTCCTCCGGAGGGCGGCGACGGGTTCAAAAACAAGCGTGCCTCCATGCAGGCGGACTTGCACGAGGAGGAGTGGGTAAGAGAAGGAGAGTGCATCTGCCCTTTTCCGCTCAGGCGTGGCCTTGCAGGTGTTTACTTTGAGTTTTTGTGTGCAGGAGAAGGTTTGGCTAAATGTAGATAAAAGCCTGGAGTGTGTGATCCAGAAAGTGGACCGGCTGCTGCAGCGGGACAAAATCCAGAGCGACAGCAGCTCTGAGGACGTTTTCCTGCTCGCCGACGAGGAGCCACGTAGCACCAAGAAAGGTATTTGTATAGGAAAACATACAGCTGATCACGTTTGTAAGTCTAACGACTCCTGTGTTGATGGACCTTTAGAGTCTTCAGTCCAGGGTTTAATATCAGTGGAAGCAGAATTTTGTCCCAAATATAATTCACTGTTTGTTGTTCATAGACAGCAGCCCAGAGGTTGAGAAGACATCTCCAGGTGAGAGCAAAGGTTTCTCTCTAGAGCATTCCCAGACTTTCATAAACTCTGTTTCCTCGGCTCGTGCGTTTAACTTGCCTTTACGTTCAAACCATCACCAGCACGAAGCCGTCACTGCAGAAGTTTCGGTCCCCGTTGTGACATGAGGGTTTCTGAACGCGGTTTTTTGCCTCTGCAGGGGAGTGGAGCGACGCGCTCTATCCTCTTCTCACCACGCTGACAGACTGCGTGTCTCTGATGAGCGACAAGGCCAAGAAAGCCATGGTGTTTCTGCTGATGCAGGACAGCGCCCCCACCATCGCCATGAGCCTCACGCTGCAGTATCGCCGCGACGTCGTCTTCTGCCAAACGGTCTGTCAGCATTTCCCAAACTCGTACACGCGCAGTTTTGACAGCTCGTTAATCCACAGTGTCTGATTAACGACGGTACTGATGTGGGTTGTTCGCAGCTGACGGCGCTGATCTGCGGCTTCGTCCTCAAGCTGAGGAACTGTCTCTGTGACTCAGGCTTCCTCAGGCAGCTGCACACCATCGGCCTGCTGGTTCAGTACGAGGGCTTGCTCAGCACCTACGGTAACTCCAGTGAAGATGTTTGCAGGAGCAGATGTTTGCTTGGAAACGCATAAATGTACACACGGTTCTTCTTACCCGCCACTTTACGTTAGGGAGGATGTTTGAGTACAATAACCTCTTTTAAACCAGTTTCACAAGATATGAGCTTTGTGAGATGGCACATTTTCCTGCAGTTATCCTGCCGTCGTTAAGGGACAGACGTGACAACGTGATGAGACAACAACGGACCAAAACACAGACATTAACTGTCCTTTCTTCAGCCGTGACCTTTTCTTTCTTTGAAGGGGAGGAGTTAGCCATGTTGGAGGACATGAGTGTTGGAGTGATGGACCTGAGGAACGTCACCTTCAAGGTTACCCAGGCAACCTCAGCGTTCAGCCCGGACATGCTGCCGGTGATTACGGGGAACAGGAGCGGCTTCAACGTCAGGGTTCCGATGCCCGGGGCGATGTTCGACACGCTTCCCAGAGAGATCCAGAACGGGATGCTGCTCCGGGTGCAGCCGGTTCTGTTCAACGTGGGGATCAATGAGCAGCAGACGCTGGCTGAGAAGTGAGTGACCGGAACCGGAGCGCCGGAGAGGTGGACGGCCACGGGGTCGAAAAAAAGAGAGGAGGATGGACACTAACCCAGGGACAGATAGATCCGTTTCTATGCGTTATTTTATTCATCTTTAAAAGTTCAATGTTTTAAAAACTACCTCATGTTGTCCAATTACATTTGAACCTGTTGAAGTGGACAGCAAACTGACGGAAATCTGTTAAACAGACTTTGTTTCCCCAAGATGAGCAACATATTGATTAAACCCAAAATAAATTAAAATCCATATTGTACAATGGCACAATTAGGTGTTTTCAGACCCACCTCATTTTAATAAAGATCATCATCACATTCAGGTGCAACTAGGCTTAACATGTGAAAACCCGTGTGCAGGTTCGGAGACACGTCACTGCAGGAAGTGATCAACACGGAGAGCATGACTCGCCTCAGCTCGTACTACGATCAGTTCAAGGAAGTCCTCCCAGAAGACAGTGAGTCTCACGCAAACGTACGGCTTTCATCCGAAATCATCCTTTGTTTTTGCTGTCCTCAGCTTCCTCTCATGTGTCCTCAGGCCTCCCTCGCTGCCGCAGCACCACCGGTCTCCCTGAGCTGCTCAAACTGTTGAATCAGAACATCAACGCCAAGAAAAGCAAGAACGTGGAGATTCTGTGGCAGGCAGCTGAGGTGGACTTACCTGCTATATCTCCTCTATGTTTCCACAAATGAAAAGAATCAAGTGTCTCTGTGTCGTTTAACAATGTCTTCCTCTTGAAGGCATGTCGGCGCCTGAACGGAGTGCGCTTCACCTGCTGTAAGAGCGCCAAGGACCGCACAGCCATGTCTGTGACGCTGGAGCAATGTCAGATTCTGCAGCAGGAGCACGCGCTGGCTCCTCAGGTCTTCTACCAGGCCTTGGACTGCATGCGCAGGTCAGTCCTTGAAGCAAAGGCTCAGTAGAAGAATAACGCAGTCACTGAAATGAAATTTTGAAAGAAATTCCTCGCTTTTGCTTCCCACAGTGAAGGCTGCAGGAGAGAGAACACCATGAAGAACGTGGGATGCCGTAAATACGCCTTCAACGCTCTCCAGCTCAAGGCCTTCCCCAAACAGTATCGCCCCCCAGAGGGCACATACGGGAAAGTTGAGACTTAGGAGGACTCCTCTTTCTGAAAGAAACCAAAAGACTGGAGAGGGATATTGATGATAGCACCACACAAACAACAATCCCAACACGAACTGGAACAGCAGCCCTTTGTTTTGTGCTTAGTCACTGTTAACGATGATCGATGTCCAAGTGCCAGTGCTACTGTACTGTAGATTATTTTATAGCAGTTTAGCCGTCCCTCTGAGTCGTCCTAGAACCGCACACTCTTCACAGCCTAGACCCGTAAACGTCCCATCATAGCAGCGTGGCGGCTGTAACAGCCGTGGCACCAGGAAGCGTCCAGCCGCTCCGGATGTCAGTCATTTCACCTCATGTCCCAGCCGTGGGAACGACGGCGCGGCATAAATAGTGGCCAGATCGGTGCTCGTCAGAGTTTGTTGTATTTAAAGCTGTCAGCGTGTCAGTCAGGACGAGTCTTTTCTTGTTGTCCACACATCTGATGCAGCAGCGGAAGCCTTATAAATCACTCATCGTGCCACCGATCTTAACTCTGGTGTGACTTGATAAAATATAAAGTCAAGATTTCTGTTACTGTAAAACGTAGAGCGAGTAAATGACTGGATTTACAAAAAGCATTAAGTTACGGATGACTCATTTCTTTTTTTTAAATATATTTTTGTAAATTACTTTTTCCTTCTACATTTATCTAGTTTAAAACAGCACAACGTTAGAAGAGCCAAAAGCAAAGTTTTGGGCACCCTAAATAGTTTTTTTCTTTTTTTCGTGTTCTTCCAAATCAGTGAGTTATTATAAAACCGGGCCACGTTGCATGTGCCGATGTTTGAGGTCTGTTCACTAACTTCGGCGCCGTGGGAAGGCATAACGAACCCTCTGCTGGCACCATCGATGTTAAATCCTTTTTGGGTTTTCAGGTGTGTCTGTAATTATTGTACTTTGCAGAAGTGACATTTTCTCCTGGCAGCACCTCAACCTCGACTGACCCACTTCTGTTCACAAAAATGATCAGGTCACCGGGTTTATTACCAAAGATGTGTCAGATGTTAAGATGTTCATCTGATCCTTCATATGCTGATGTTTCCTTTTTGCATTAAGGTCAGATGTTTACGTATCTTACCGATTTCCTGGCCATCAGGAGAGCGTTTCCCTGTCATCCGTTGTTGACGTCGATCTCTTAATTAGTTCATTAGTTCCCTTTTGGACGTTAGTCAGTTAAAGTGAGAAAGGACACGATGACAGGAGGCCGGTTGTTTGCATCAACGGACCTTTTAACACGACGACAGTGAACACGTTTTATCCCTGAGAGTGAGAATCTTAAAAGGTGCCCAAAGTATTGCATTAGGCTTCTTCCTCTCATTTTTTTTATAAATCTTGAGTCATTTTCCATCTTTAACTTCATGCTTTTGTAGTTGTTCTGCTCACTCAACCATTTGAAATAACACAAACTTTGACCCGAGGTGCCCAAACCGTAGCACACGTCTGCACTACGACGCAGTCACGCCGAGGCCACAACTGAACGTCGTAAATCCACAAACTATCCCTTAATTTCATACACTGCTGTTCTGTAAGAATATTTAAATAATAATAATGATAATTCAACAGCATATTTAGAAGCAGCTCTTAATGTTTCCGAAAGCAACAGCGGATCACAGAATTCAGAGTTAAACTTAGATGAACCATGTTTGGCTTTTGGTGTTTTTATGTCAGTTGTTCACAATAAAAAATTGTTTAATAAAATACCACCAGCTTTACACTTTAAAGCAACACTGGGTTTAATATTAATGAAAAACTCAGTGAGATCAGCAGAACCACCTTATCTGGAAACGAAACGAGACACTGACATGTGGAGCTGCGAACTTGTGGCGTCGCCACGTGTTGCTTTTTATCTGATGTAAAACACGTAGATGATCGGCTGCTTCCAGACGAAAGTTCCTCGTTGAAGGCTGCTTCTGGCCTTTGCTGCAGGATGAAAACGTACCATCAAAGAACTCATTTAGGTTTTCAGGAGGAGGTCTGTCTCGCCTTCTCTCCACATTTGTCCAGTAAACTTTCGATACTGTTTCCTCAATAAAGACAGGTCTCTATTATACGTTTATGTATCGCTGCGTCTTATCTAATGTCATTTCTGAGGTGCCGCTGATGGTGAGACGGGTTTCTGTCATGTGAAGGCGTCGCTGGAGATCCTGGCCTGCAGAGGTGCAGATCACGTTAGTCTGAACATTTCTGTTGGGAGTCACCACCCACCAGATGTAGGTTTTATTTATGAGAAGTGTTCAAGGTTTAATTGGATACATTGAATTATCCTAAATGTGATTAACACGTATCTAATTTAACCTGTAGGAGAGCATAAAAAATGTCCACATGATATGATTATTTTTGTTTTTTTGTTGTTTTTTTTAAACAAACTACTCATAAACACGTGATGGAGATATAATGAATGCAGGACGTTTTACATTATTTTGCATAAATATTTTTACATTTATGCACCAACAACCCCAGTTTGTTTGCTTTTATGGAGATTTTTGTCTTGAAGGTGCTTCATGACGTTAATGTGGCTGCTTCTGCCACATGTGATCCGCTACTCATCTACTAAGTTCTGGCCTGGTTCGGATCAGCTGTAGTGCACAGGGTGAGGGAGGTCCGCCGCCCTCAGAGAAACGGACTGAACCAGAATCACCAATAAAGACTCGTCAATGCCAAATTAGTGTGGCAATTAATTAATCAAACATTTACAGCAATGTGTGAAAGTTAGAGAAGCAGCTGTTGCTGAATTTGATTCCAGAAAGAATCAGAAAACCAGTTCCAATCCATTCCGAGCTCCACATTTTACACACACTCATGCACACACAGACTCAAACAACTCATAAAATCTCATGTTTGACTTAAAACACAGGCATACTAGTGCAATAGTGATTGGAATGATGACAGGAATATTTCTGGTGCTTTAGTGGGTCGTAACCAGTAATGTTTATGATATAAGGAACGTCCCTCGCCGTCTTTTATTTTGAATAACAGAGTAGAGATCTAACTCAAAACTAAGAGATCAAAACTCTCATAAAAGAACATATATTCATACATTCAAAGCATTAGATCAGTTGTCGCTGCGAGCGTTTGCTTGAATTACTAACAATGGAAATGCACAACAAAGCCTTAACTTTAAAAAAGAGAAACAGAATTGTCATAAACATTTAAATTAACTGTTTACGGAAGCAGCCAAGCCAAATCTTCAACAGGGAATCCGGGATTTTTCCAGCTGTCTGAGCTGGAAGTCCGATGATCAACTGTGGTTCTCAGTGTAATTTCACCGGAGAACATCGTCCCAGTGTCCCAGTGTCCCGGTGTCCCGGTGTCCCAGTGTCCCAGTGTCCCGGTCTCCCAGTGTCCCGGTGGCCCGGTCTCCCAGTGTCCCACTATCCCGGTCTCCCAGTGTCCCACTGTCCCGGTGTCCCGGTCTCCCGGTCTCCCGGTCTCCCAGTCTCAGTCAGTCACCTGGATCACAGTTAGACCTAGAAAAAAGTCTGCATGTCAGAAGATGAATAAACAGAACCACAACCCACCAAGATGGACTTGGTGTGTCCATCTTTGGTCCACGAGGTGGCGGTGTTTTACAGAGGATATTAGATGGTTGCTCCTGGGGAGGGTGAGGAGCTCCACTAGACTGCGCGTGACAAGGAGCTACCAGCAACAACACACGAAGAAGAACCCGTGGAGGAAGACGGGAAGGTTACACCTGTCTCCGCGTCCCGGAGGATCATTAATCACATGTTTTCTTCAGGCGTCTGCAGCAGCTCCGTGCGCAGGTGAGGCGCGGGTGAGGCGCGGGTGACGCGCAGGTGACGCGCGGGCCACGCGCGCAACAAAATACAGTTCAAGTAATTCATTTTAATAAGTAAACAGTTCGCTGATGAAATAGATAAATAGACGCATGAAAAGCAAAATGAACCCAGAATAATCAAATACATTCAAATATAATGTAAATGGGATGACAGCACAGTCATTGTTCTTTAATGACTATTAATGTTATTGCTGAACGTTTAGTAAGTGGACTTTTATATTTTATACAAAATATCAGTTTCAATTTCACTTTGATGAATCTACTGTCGCGATTTTCAAATAAAAACAGCCAAAGTATCTGAATATGTTTGTGTTTGTGCTGTTGTGTTGATGGCGCGCAGAATTAGTGGTCAGCTGAGGAAAAGTGTTTAAAGAAACCAAAGTTTCTCCTCACCGCGAAACTGTCGACTGCGTGACATCACTATGGCAACCAAGGAGCAGGTGTTTTTATGCTTCTTTACTGTGGTTTAATGCAGGTTGAAGACTTTTTATTGATCTATTCAGAAATTGTTTACTGGATGAATGAATTAAACATTAATTGAATCCAGGTTACCATGGTAACCTACTAAGATTAAAGATTAAAGGAGAAACTTTATGACTGGAGATCATCTTTATGAACTCTCACTTACCTGCTTATCTTGCTTGGTGGTTTACCTCAGAGACCAGAGTCCACAAACCGAACTTACGTACGTGTGTGGATAGATTCAGAATTAGTGCCTGGATTTACGTTTGAAATTTTTCTTCTCTTTTACAAAGATTTACTTATAAAATAAATCGTTTTCAATTTTACTTCATAAGATTTTGTGTGTGGCTCAAGTGGGTTTTATGGACAGTGGTTAGACAGGAAATAAGGGCACAGAAGAGGGAAGCCCGGGATCCCAGACTGGAAGCTGGATCCCGGACTGGAAGCTGGATCCCGAACTGGAAGCTGGATCCCGGACTGGAAGCTGGGTCCCGGGCTGGGACTGAACCTGGGCTGCAGGGCTGCAGGACCGAAGCCTCCATATACGGAGAGGCTCGTCAGTAATTGATCTCGTTTGCTGTTGCGTCACTGATTATGTTCATCCTTCTTCCTCTCACAGGCTGTTTTCAGCTGACCGTTGGTGCCTCCGGCGACTGAGAGGAACTTCCTACAGATTTTATTTTTCCTACAGATTTTATTTTTCCTACAGATTTTATTTCTCACGCGCAGCTACAGGTAGGTGTTATTTTGTGAAACTATTGCCTCTGTTTTACAAAACCTATTTGACTTATAGTGTGAAAGTATCTCTATCAGTGTTTGTTATCAACAAGCTTACTGGTTTCCCGCTTTGATTAAACTTTAACCAAACAGCAGGAGTACCGTTACAGGGATTTGTCTTCATGGATTTTTGCTCTGCAGGGTCCAGGATGAGTAAAAAGCTGCTGGTTGATGTCGACTGCGGCGTCGACGATGCTCAAGCCATCATGCTGGCGCTGGCCGCCCCTGGCGTGAAGCTCCTCGGCATCACCTGTGTACACGGGAACACCACGGTGGAGAACGTCTGCAAGAACACGCTGCGAGTTCTGCAGGCGTGCAATAAACTGGAGGTGAGCCCACGGCCGCCGGGGCTGAAGTGCAGTTCCATCAAACCTGTTCTTACTGTTGCAGGTGTAGATTAAAAGACATAATAAAAAGAAATGTGATTTAAAAGAGAGAATAACATTGAACCTTTTCAGTGAGCATTAAAACACACTGCAATGACAAGTCTTTAGAAATCAGTTTGCTTTACTGGAAACCGTTGCGCTAAGAGAGATGGTTTAAACTTGATTTTTATCTCGTTTTTGAGTCATGTGACTGCAGGCGCTCTGTCCGACCTTCAAACAGCACTGCACAGCAGTCTACCGGAAATAAACGCCTGAACCTGCTTTTCAGCATCTCACTCTTAGATAGATTTCTAGTAGGTTTGAGTTTGTTGAGGCTCTGGCGACAGCTGAGCGGCCGGTTTCCTGCATGCTCACGCAGATTTACTCACAGCGTTGCATGACTTTCATTTGCCTGCATCATGTGACGAGTCAGTCTGCCTAAAAACATCGTCCAACAATGACCGTTTGTCCGCCAAGTCACTTGATTTTGTGCAGAAACTTGACAACCAGACGACAGGTTGCAGCTGCATAAATGCATTTCAAGAATACACATTTGCCTTCCCAACGATACGAGTTTATTTGTCCGGGTGTCGATGTTTGCTTTGCAGCCAACGTCGCTGACATTTCCTCTCCAACGTTACAAACACACAACATGTCCATGTGTTTGTACTTGCATTACATTCTGGTCAGTCCCGCTGGCGTCTTAGTCTTTGTTCATATAAGTATTTGAAGGTAGTTCAGGGATTATATTTGAGTTTACGGTCGAGAACAACCACAATGAAGTCACTGACTCCATCGGCCAACTGGGCTCAATTTACTTTTCTTTGAGTCTTTAGCATGTTGGGAACAAGGTTTTCCGCTTTTAGACCATTAAGGGAAGTAGTCAAGGACTGACCCATTCAGTAGCAAAAGTTAAAAAAAAAAAAAATAGAGTAGTTTTGGTCGGACGCTTCACAAAAGCAGTTAAACATAATCAGTCAGGAGGTCTCAAAAACTCTTCAGAGGGATTCATATTCATAGAGGCTGTGTTGCATCACTGTTCATCTGGCAGGTAATATTTAGTTGTTTTCATATGTTAATATGTTGTAGTTTAAACTTTATAACTTAATGTTATGGTTGTGTTAAAAACAGTAAAACAGAGTTATAATTAGGGGTTTTATCTTGTGTCTGCTTCTTTTCACGGACAGATTCCAGTGTTTAAAGGTGCTGCCAAACCCATCCTTGGGAACAGCATCCACGCTGGACACTTCCACGGGGAGGACGGGCTGGGAGACGTTCCTGACCCCGACGCTCCGGGTCTTGAGCTACTCCAGAAGGAGGGGGCTGTGCCGGCCATGATCAGGATAATCAACCAGAATCCGGGAGAGGTGAGAGGTGGAGAACGGCTGCATGCTTACGTGACGCTCTGGCGTGTCTTGAATCTGCACATCTGTCCCAGGTATCTCTGGTTGCCACGGCACCCCTCACCAACCTGGCTCTGGCTGTGAGGATGGATCCATCTCTGCCCAGCAAACTGCGAGGGCTTTACATCATGGGAGGCAACACCGAGTGTCAGTGAAACAATTTCAACTTGTAGTTTCATGGAGGCGACTTTATCACAGCTGAAGGACTAGATTAAAGAATAAAACTTACTGAAACATCTCTCCACACAGAAATTTTGTGTGAATATTGTTCTTTTGTTTTAATGCTGTACCTCTTGATACCACAGAAATAACCTGCTATATACCCAAGGAAATGTCATCAGACCCGAATCCAGATCTGCCTGAGACACTTCAGGCATTTCAGATATACATTTTTAACTACATTATAACACTACATATGTTAGATGACTAATATGAAATAACTTACTTGTGATGTTACAGAGAGCCTTTTCTGTTAGAGCAGATCTGGTTCTTGACGTGGTTCCGTTTCACATTGTGGTGCCATTTAGTGAGCAATGTTGCATTTCCATACGTTTTAAATCCAAGGTGGTCTCTGTTATGTCCGGGGTCTCGTCTGGTGCCGCAGACCTGGTTTCCGTTGTAACTGCGGGTCTCGTCGGTGCCGTAGACCCGGTCTCCGTTGCGTCCGGGGTCTCGTCCGGTGCCGTAGACCCGGCCTCCGTTGTAACTGCGGGTCTCGTCGGTGCCGTAGACCCGGCCTCCGTTGCGTCCGGTGCCGTAGACCCGGCCTCCGTTGCGTCCGGGGTCTCGTCCGGTGCCGTAGACCCGGCCTCCGTTGTAACTGTGGGTCTCGTCGGTGCCGTAGACCCGGGCTCCGTTGCGTCCGGGGTCTTGTCCGGTGCCGTAGACCCGGTCTCCGTTGCGTCCGGGGTCTCGTCCGGTGCCGTAGACCCGGCCTCCGTTGTGTCGGGGGTCTCGTCCGGTGCCGTAGGCCCGGTTTCCGTTGTAACTGTGGGTCTCATCGGGTCCGTAGACCCGGTTTCCGTTGTGTCCGGGGTCTCGTCCGGTGCCGTAGGCCGGGTATCCGTTGTAACTGTGGGTCTCATCGGGTCCGTAGACCCGGTCTCCGTGGTGTCTAGGGTCTCGTCCGGTGCCGTAGGCCCGATCTCTTTGCTCACGGGCCGTTATGATCGACGCCTCTACGTTTATTTCAGTGCCACATAAGTTCTACATTGAAAACATGTAAAATTGTTGACTGTGACATGAACGTTTGGGCTCTGGCGTGTTGGCTGTGGACGAACCTGTCCAATGTTGATTCTGTGAGGAGGTCTAACTCTTCTGCTTCCTGTGATGCAGCTCGAGGGAACGTAACGGTTTGCGGTGAGTTTAACTTCACTGCTGATCCAGAAGCTGCATACATTGTGCTGAACGACTACCAGTGTCCCACTTACCTGGCCTGCTGGGAGTTCACCTGCTACAGCAAGCTGTCCTGGGTAAAGCCTCTTTCACACACGTCTGCACATAAACAGACCTGATAACACCATCTACAGTGAACACTGAGCTTCTCGTGTGCGTTTGTTTCTTCAGGAGTTCTGTGACACCTGGCTGGCTCAGAAGACGGATAAAGCTCTCTTCATGGCAAAGATCTTCAGCTACAGCATCAAGATGTCCCAAAGCGAACGCTTACAGAAGGAGTTTGTGGCCGGCTCAGGCTTAGTTTCCTGCGACTCGTACGCCATGGCGGCCGCTGTAGACGACTCGTTCATCGTAGAAAGCGACCACTACCCCGTCAGTGTAGAACTCACGGGAAGTCACACCAGAGGGATGATGATAGTGGACACGGTGGGACTTCTGAAGAAGACTCACAAGGTTTTTATCATGAAGAAGGTGGATATGGAGAAGTTCAAGCAGTTGATGATGGCTGCTCTGAAGTAACAGATTCACATCTGGATGTTGACGTTCGCTCACTGGTTGTCGTGGAAACGTGACCTTTAAAAACTGGCCTCTACATTCAGATGACATTTGTCTGAGTTTAATGTATTTTATTAAGAATAAATACGCTTAATGTTAATAACAACTGTGACATTAAAACTGGCATTGGACTAATTTCACTGCATGATGCTCTGCATAAACACACATTAAAGTTTAACTTTTTTCATAATTTATTTGAAGTGTTTGTCATCACACACATACATGTCAGGGAACAAGATGCTCCCTATCCAGCACCAGCGGCTGTCTCCGTTTCACTGGCGGTTGTCTAATCCCGCCACGTGCAGTAGTCTTTTGCTCCCATTCTTCGTTCCTGTCCTGCAGATTGGTTTTTCTGCAACACGAACTGTCACACAAGCAGCTGCCTTCAGCAATTACCGCCGTTTATCCGGTATCCACTCATCTGTGTGGCTGCTTCGGCAGGAAGCCGGCGCCTCAGTATCCCTTCCTCCCTCTGAATCTTGACCTCGTGTCCAACTGCAGACAGAAGTAAAAGGGACATAGACGGGTCAGTATCTGCAGTGCATCCTCACACTCGGGCCACGTTCAGCTGCAAGAGACGTCTGGGACACTTGTAAGCCCAACTGACCGGAGAAGATCAAAAAATATTCCCTGTTTTTTTTTTCCAAACAAAATCAAGAGTAAGCACACGGTAGGAGTGCGCCTGGAAATCAGTGAGTAAATGTCTGAGTTTTCAAATGCCAACTTACTGCATATCACTCATGTCAGTCGGTATATAACACCCTGCTATTAAATCTGCATGTCATCATTTTGTCTAGTCGAAAAACAGAAATAAGGTTTTTGTTCCTGAATCTGGTCCTGACTCTTCTGAGGAGGTGCGGACGTACCATTGACCTCTTGCACTCGAAGAATGACGTTTGCAGGGCTTTACAGTGGCCTTCCTTCAGACACTCACTGGGCATCTTCCCTTCCTGACACACAAAGAAACCAGTTAGAAGACGTGGTTGGCCGGGCCGTTGTGCTGCGTCCAAGAGCAAGTCAGGAGTCGACGAAGCCGAGATCTTTTCACCGCGTTCCAACAAAACGGTGTTCCGGCGAGAGTGGATGTAGGCAGGAGGGTAACATTTGATCAACCAGCGGTTGACTGACATACAAGGGTGACGTGATCAGCTTTTTCAAAATCAGATCAAGTACAAATACAGTTAACTTGAAAAGCGCTATTAATGCTCCACTCGTGTGCAAGTCAGAAAATCAACATTGCTGACACATTTTTACTGACAAGACTGTTTGAGAGGAAATGCTGAGATAAGCTCCAGCAGACCCCCGTGAACCTAATTAGGAATAAATGTGTACAGATGATGGGTGGACGGGATAAACTAAATATTCAAACCTGTATCTGCGACGACAGTTCACGCGACTCGGTCTACACGGGTCTTAAACCAGAGTTTAACTTCAAAACTTCCTCTAACGGACTAACCAGAATACCTGCTATAAGAATAAATGCTTCTTTTGAAATAAAGGGTTTAGAGAGCTCTCGTTTGTATTTGATGATGTCTGGTCAGGTCATCTGCAGGTAGACCCGTTTTCAGTCAAACCTAATCTCTGAACCTTTTTCAAGCACTAAAACTTACAGATCAATATTTTATTTTTTCAATTCTCCACTTAAACAAGAAAATCTATGTTCTCAAGCTAAATTTCATATCCAGAGAAGCAAAGTAGTCAAACAGAAACCGACTTCATCTCACATTTAAAAAACCTGCACACTCAGTTGTTGCACAAACTTGAAAGCTATGAAAATCATAGAATGAGATTTAAAATGTATTTAATTTTAACCTTTTTTTGCATTCTGTATGAGCTTTGACGACTGTTGTTCATTTCTAATGCTCTTTGTTATTGCAGGTCCTTTAGTTACCCTGTTACAGTCGATACAACGCAAACTTATAGTAATGCAATTTACGAAGTGCGTTTATACAAAATGGAGCTCGTTTCTTATTTTGTAATTAAGTTTGTACCATGTCTCACGAATCACTTTTATTTTCATTTACTTGTTATTTTTTACTGATATTTGACAGATTTATTTGAATCGTGCCTTATTATGAAAACCGGAAGTCATTTCTGAGCCGTTTTCACGTAAACACCATAAAGTCTGGAATACGCGGGCAGTCGGAAAGTTGGCGCGGCGGGTTTTATTTGAGCAGCAAAAACGAACGACGGCTGCGTGACGTCGGAAGTTCACGAGCGCGACCCGAAGCAGCAAACATCTGCACCGACCACAGACTCCGGACCGCTGCGTGTCGGCTCCGACCGCCCAGGGAAAAAAAATGATTATCGTTTATTACCATTTGTAACATATAGATGTAAGATCATTGTTGTATTGCTTCAAAGTCAAATACTGAAAACACCGCAACCAATAAAACACGAATGCAGCCACATGCGTCGTTTCCCATCACATTCAAAACATTTTGACAGACACAACTCCATATGTGGTATATGAGACTGTAATTAATACACATTTAGAAAGTACGCCGGCGTAAGATAACCGAAGAGGTTACATGAGCTGTCACTTTAATTCTATTAAGTCTAAATTAGTCATGTAATGAGTCCAGCGTAGTTCAACATAAAACGCCAGTATTTTGAATGGAGTCTGGCGGCGCTTCGAAACACGCTTCACGCCGCATTATGACCTCTGGACTGACTCGGGTAATTTCAGCTTTAAATTACGTTTTCCACTTGATTTACCCAAAGAACAGTTATTTACCTAACGGCATATTGTAAGACTTTGTCACAGACTAGTTTGTGTAGCAGTGTCTGTCCGGTTTTATTGTTGTACCTTGACAACGCAGTCATGCTGAAGGAGACAAGCCTTAAAGTCCTCTCTGACGCCGGCACACGCTCTGTTATCCTCCTCTTTGTCCTCGTAATATTTCGGCATTCTTCACAACTCACTTTAACACCAATGGCGCATTACTGATCAACTCACATATGTAAACTCTGCAAATTAACAGAAACGTTACCCATGTTATGAAGAACTGTCACCATGGTTGTGAAATGGGATGACGGGTAAACGGAAGTAAATGTGCATGCTGGGAAGTTTTGTAGTTTTTTGTTTGCGACGAGACTACACGTCACATCCGAGTAGGCGGAAATAGATTAAAACAGGTTCATATTAGCCCCTACGTGTTGAATCAAAGTTATAAATCAAATGTGTAAATACAGATGTCATGAGGGATGTAAGCTGAACAAAAAAACACAAAAATGGCATGACTTCTACCAACTCTTCTGTTTATTTCAAATATGTCAATGTAAGATGATGCTTAAACATCAGTCAGTCAGACACATGTACATGATGAAGGCACATGAAGTGATGGGTGCTGAAGGTCCCTCTTTTTCTACATCTTGTTCCACTTTGCAAGATCCAAGAAGGGAAATCCCAGACATCACATGACAACTTCATGCCTCGCATGCATTCATTGCTGTTTGTATGGCAATGCAGGAAAGGGACAATCCTGGAAGCAGTACAAAAATCCCCTTTCACAACAATACAGCTCAAGCGACGTGCCCGCCCTCATCTCCAAATTAAAAGAATTTGACAGAGAGCCAGAGACTTTATTAAGCATAGCTCTAGTCGAGGGTTTGATCAGGGGTGGCGTAGACTATTCTGACCAAAAAGTATAAATTACATATATACATCATGCTTGTGATAAGCAAATGTAACTAATTTCATATCAAAGGCACTTCACTAACCCCATGAAAAAAAACACGTACATATAAAATCAGTAAAATTTCACTTACAAATAGATTCCACTCAGAACATCAGCCAAATACACAAAATATGTCAAACATTTCAAGTGGATTTTGATAAACTATAAAACAAAAAGGAAAATGATAGAAAGTGATGACGATCATTGTCGTTTATATTATTTATATACATGTACAACCAGTGGCACACTCTGCAATGATCAGTAGTCATGTTTCTCTGTCCATTAAAACGTAGAAAATTTTTAAATGTGAAGTAGATTCAGAGAAAAACTGGGAAGATGGAAAGTGAGGTACAATGAGATGTGATTGAATGAAAAAGGTGAAAAAGCAGTGCAAATATCGCTGTTTCAGATAGTAAACTGGCAAAATGTCCTTGTTTACTACTTTCACTCAGGATTACAAGTATTGTATTTCACATCTAATCAGACTCTGCCAGTGATTTTTCAGAATATTAGTATATCCAGCAATCAATGTGCAGGCAAAAAGTGAGGGAACAAACTGAAACAAGAACGTAGGGACCTAAATATAAGGCACATCTTTCTAATGCACGCCCACATCCACAACTACTTTGACAGAATCTTTTAACTCATTTTCTACTATTTCATTTTTAGTAGTGAATATTAATTGCTTTAGTTATAACTGTGCAGGTAGCTGCTGAAATAAAAATAAAATGTACAACAATTTGGATTAAAAAAAAAAAAAAAAGTACACAAACACAGACTTCGAACTACCATAAAGTCCTCTTGGTAGAATAAAAATATATTTTACCTCTTGTACAAATTAAAGATTTATTTCAAATAAATTAAGTCACCTTCATAAATCATTAGTCATAGCTGTAATAATATATCAATATAACAATATATTCCTTCAGGAAAATGCTGCCAAGGCAATGTCCGATTGGTTTACTAGAAATGGACACTGAGGTCAGACGACAGGCGAGTCAGATATGATGCGATTTTACTCGTTTTCTTGACGGACTTTCTCCAGCTCAAACGGCCTCGCGGTCCAAACGGTCACCAGCTGACTAGAGGCAGGATTCTGGAGCAAGAAGCTTACAGTGAATTTGTTTTTCACTACAAGTGGAATATCTGATAGGAGTGTGGAAAACATTTTTGTTTGGGTTGAAGTTGATCTGAAGCTCCAGCATTTCTGCCGAGAACAGAGAGCAACTGGCCATCAGTGACAACAACATTCTTGATCATCTTGGGCTTAGCTGAGGCGCTAGTGACAGTGCAATGCCCCGGTTTACCCAAGTGTGGCAGCATTGAGGAACAGAGAGGGGTTTGGCAGCATCTACACCTCTGGCCAGGTGACTGGTTCTCCCCAGATGTGACGATTCGAGCTCATTCAAGCTCATTTGTCCGGGAATCTTCTGATTGCTTTCAGAGCTGCTGAACGACAGTCACAACCTCTCTGGTTGTTGCAGACAGTAGTATTCACATTCTCACAAACTAATGAAGAGCACAAGAGTATGGGAGAGAAGAGGGAAGGAGACAAACTGATTCATGAAAATCAAAATAATTAGGAAGAGTGGGGACGAAGAGGTGGCATTCCTCAGACGAGCTGAGATGATTGACTCTAAACTCTAATGACTTCACTGCTGGTTGCTCATGTCAGAGACCCTGCGGAAGCAGTCAACGATATTTTGGTCCTCCAGGGGGTCGGGATTCATGTACCTCCTCCAGACTTCAGCCAGATATCCTCTTTATATGTATCTGCAAGGAAAGAAAAGAGTAGCAGGTGTTTTTAGATTAAAATAATCAGGAATACATGGAGGGAAAGTGATACTGGATGCGTCACTTTGCTGAACTACAGGCGTACTTCGCTGAGGATGGCCCACACAGCAGAGTCTGTGAGAACTGAAAGCCGAAGAGCCACAACGGGATTGAAGGAAGGATCTACAGCCCCTTCTGCCACGCCTTTCTCAAACTGACCTGTGTTCAAACATGCACAAACACAAAGGTTCACATACAAATCACACCCAAAAGGGGATGAAAAGGCAGAAAATGCAAACATGTTGTGGAGAGAAATGCCTCCACATAATCCCATCTGAGCGCGTGGCATCGCCGGTGTACGGGTTAAATGATCACGACACACCAGTGTGCACGTACGTCCATGCAGCCGTAAGAATCAAACTTACCAATCCTGTAAAAACGGTCCTCAGTTCTCTTGTACTTGTCTTTGGTCTGCAGTCCATTTTCCTAAAATACAAAGACGGTGATGAAAGGTATGATACACATTCAAATCCATTTCCTTCTTATTTCAACTACTCATAGTCGAGGTGTGGATCACAGTGTCCAAACACATCAACATCACAGACCCAGCAATTCAGTCATGCTCCAATTCCTGTCAATAATCAATACATTACGTCCCAAAGGGCAGCAACTCGGGGTAACCAGACCAGAGCCATTTGCACATATCGTTATGGGTGACTGTGTGTGTGTGTGTGTGTGTGTGTGTGTGTGTGTGTGTGTGTGTGTGTGTGTGTGTGTGTGTGTGTTTTTGTACCGAGACAGGCAGGATTTCCACTGTTGTGTTTTCGATCTTGTCCCCTGGATGTTCTTGGTTACCGCTGCGAAACAGGAACCTGACAATTAAAGCGTTAATTTTAAAATGTTTACTCATGGATGAGCTTTACTGCACTTGTCCCTCGTGACAGCTGCCACACCGACACTCGCTACCCATCAAATTATCTCTGCACATCAAATTATGTACGCCAATCAGACCAGAAAAACAGACGTGTTCAAGAACAGACAAAGATCAATCTAACACCACACAGCCTCCTGTCACTCACAGTGTTCCAACTTTATTTTTACACGACAATGAACAATAATCTGATTTTAACTTGTTTAATTATGGGCATCTCTGCTTTGACTGCTGCCCCAGCGACCCGGTCCCGGATAAGCAGATGAAAATGGATGGATGGATAATTATGATCAATTTAATTCAGTTTTATTTATATAGCGTCTATTACAACACAAGTTGTGTCCAGGATCTTTACAGAGACCAGAACATGACACCCAAGCAATTATTACATAAACAACGGCAGGTAAAAAATCCCCTTTAAGTGGGAAGAAACCTGGACCAGGACCTGGACCGTAAGGGGGAAGAAACCTGGACCAGGACCTGGACCGTAAGGGGGAAGAAACCTGGATCAGGACCTGGACCATAAGGGGGTACCCCCCTGCTGAAGGGCGGCGGAAGGAATCCAATTGGTGTAGATGGCAGATCTGCTCTTCTCTGAGCTGCTCGTCTTTTTTAACCTTTTTTCTACTCGCCTTCACGGAGCCTGAGAAAGTTTAATTTTGGATCGTTCTCATTAACGCTGCTTGATCTCCAGGGAGTCAAAACACGTGTGCACATAACCTCACTACGGCTGAACCTGAATCGGTCCAGATTTAGAGAGTATGTGGGTTAAAAAAATTAAAATACATTTTTGCATGTGCCTGTATGTGGAAATGTTCAGGACATAATGTTAAAATAAATAAAAGATGCATCGATCACTAAAGTCCAAATCAGCCCAGAAAACTTGAAGTTCTGACCTGCTGATTCTGGGTTTTACTTTCCAGCTGAAGAGCATCTTCTCAACAACACATCTTTGATGGATCGGCACTCGCGATGGAGCTGCTGTTTATTGACACCTGAACTGAAAGCTTAACGCTAAGTTGCACCGCATACTGAACCATTGGAGACCTGCATCACAAATAACGCAGACGCCCGGCAGACGCCCGGCAGACGCCCGGAACTACATCCCTGTTTAAGCTTTATTTTCAGCTACAAGCTTATTCTTTGACAAGAGAAATGAGCATCCCACATGGTTATCACTGGGTGCATCAAGTGTTCGACTGACTGGAGAAGTGGGAAAATTATAACAATAATAATAATAATAATAATAATATTAATACTTTGCTGTCACTGGTCAAAACTAAACTGAAAACCAGCAGAACAACAAAGCAGCTTTAGAAAATAAAACGCTTTCGCCTCGTCGTTTTAAACAGAAAAAACAAGGATCTGTGATCACAGTGACGCGACACCCTGATGAGCCCTCTTGCCCCTTTTATATTTACCTCTCTATGCTGACTGGCCTGTCAAATTTGAAGAGGATGTAGTCTCCTTTAGTCGGAGTAATGGCCCAGAAGAAATCCTCTCCCAAGTACGTCTTCTCCAACGTGTGACCCTGATACATCTACAGGACACGAGATACCCTCTCTGTTAAATTTAGTCCCATAATTTGCATAACAATTAACAGAGGCGAAACAGAGGTATGAGATTTTTTGTACCTTCATTGAAGTGGAGACCTCAGCTGGGGGGTTAACATGCATCTTATGTAGCAGCGGCTTCAGGAAGTCTTTGTCCTACGGATGCAGACAGGACGGAAACCAGTTTTTGTACACAGGAAACTTCAACTGAATTTAACCACAAAAAAACGTGCTTGTGTGCAAGACTCACAGTGAGCTTCTGAATCTTTCCTGCAAGAGAAGAATGGAGTCCTACGTGTTGAAACAGTGAGGGTCTAAACCGCACACGAAGGCTGGACTTCTGCCGCTCACAGTGTTTCTGGGGAAAGAAGACAAAAGAAAACAAACATGAAGGACGGCCTGGCCCACTCCTCCGACACAGGCAGGTTTATTCATACAGAAACCAGAAGGCGTACCGCATCTTTCTCCGGATTGCAGACTTTGACCCAGAGAATATGGTCCAGCAGCCAGTCGATAGGCTTCTCTTTGTAGAACATAAAAATAAACTCCACGATGAGGTTCAGGTCCGGAGCCTGGAACATTTTTCCTGCAGGAAACGCAGAACACATCTTTAAATGCTCATTTATCCTTCACAGAAGTGCGTTCAGCCTGGGGATGTGTTGGCCGGTTGTAAGTAAAAAGATTGAAATAAAAGAAAGAGAAAACCCAGCAACTAGGTAGCGCTTCGTTTGGAGTCGTCTGTGAAACTTTTCCCACACTGCAATAAATTCAAATTTTATCCATTCGCAGTTGTACATTTAAGAATAAACTTATATTGTGAATAAATAATGAACTTTATTTTGTTATTTTATTAGTTGCAATAAATACTTCTGGAAACTTAACTTTTGCCAAAGTAACCCAGCATTGATCTTGGTCTCAGCAACAGTGTGAACAATTATTTTTGTTGACATGAAGACAACTTATTTAAAGACAGATTATAAAAGAACTTAAAATAACTGTTAACAGGAAATGAAGTTATGAACACAGGACGTATAAAATCTAAATCAACAGTTTAAGACCTCATCCAACATGCACATCTACCGTCCTTGCAGACATGGAGCAATGTTGGTGCACATTTCAAATGTCAACGTCTTAAAGACAAACACTGTCCTCGTGCATTTAGACAAATCAAAGTCAACATTTTACAAGAAAAAAAATAAAGGTTTAACTTCATCACTGTTTCATAGTTAAACTTTATTCAAAGGCTGAACAAAAAAGTCTCCTAAATAACCCTCGTGCATTATAAAACAGTTTTCAACCAATGCTTAGGTTTTAAAGAGCTTTTTCTTCTTTTCAGAGGAGCCTTTCAGCCTAAATGAGCAAAAAGACTAAATAAACGTAATCACTTAATCTTCAAAATGAGGAGATACGAAAATCGGCTAAAAATACAGTGGTTCTCATACTGTAGTAACATCGTCCCTGCCAGCTGCACTGACCCAGGTTTCACGATTATCAATATCATTTCAACTCTCCTTACTGGTTTCTCCACCTGTGCAAAGATAGCAACTGTTTAAATACTACAGGTCCTCAAGAGTGCATCTGCCGTGACAACTGGATTAAAATGCTTAGTTTAAGGAAACCTTTAGTTGCGTTTAGACTTTTTTGGGATAGAAAAGCATTAATTTGTACGACAGAGGCCTGGTAGATGTCCAAGATGAAAGGAAAAGTACCAATGAAGCCAAGCTGAGAGAACTCCAGGATCATCCAGTCCTCAGACGAGAGCTGCAGGGCGAAATTTTTCATAGTGGCAAAGTAGTTGGGCTTGGCCACGATGTCATCCTCCAGCTACAAGAACACATGAAACAGAAACATTTAAGTGACAGAAGAAATCACTCTTGGGTACAACTGGGGTTTATTGTTGATGGAGAGGGAGAGCAGCAGCACAAAGACTCCTCTATGTTTACACTAGACAGCTCTTATCTGACTCGGGACAGACTGAAACTACACTAGAGTAGCAGTTAACAGCAGAGAGACAGACAATACCTCATCCCTCCACGTGACAGCAGACAACAGAAATAACACAGGCATGAATCGGACACACAGATGAAATGGAAACAGAGGCAGATAACGTACGAGAAAAGCATTAAACTTATAAGTGAACGTTGCTGCCGTCTGGAAGAGAAACAGAATTGATAAATGAGGACAATGAAGGAGTTTCCAGAAAACAGCTGCCTTGTGTTATTTTATATGTTGTTGTGCAAAACCTAAAAGAAAACAAGTGTCTGCCTGAAAAGCTGCTTTTAAGTCACCGCCTACAGAGCCCATGATTATTACCTAACAAACGGGCGCCAAGCGTGTAACTGGATGTGAATCCATGTGTGCATGTATTTTGGAGTCTGATGGGAGCACAAATGCAGCAAAAAAAAAAAAAAAAAAGCACCACCGTAATGTTGTTTAAGGCCAAATTAGTTTGAAATATTATAATTCAGTGAGCCCTTCAGATCTGCAATGTCAGGATCCAGTTCAGAGCAGAATTATCCAGCATCTCCACCTTCATCTCCATCTCCATCTCCACCCAGTACTTCAAGTAACGCTGCAGTGGCTGGACCTCGGGGGCAGGAAGATCAAAGTCTCTTTGCTTTGCTCTTCAGAGCAAACTCTCATCAGCGGTCTTCAGACTTTACTTCAGAGTTAAATCTGATGCTTTGCCAGTATTTAATGTTTTATATCCACCTAGGAAATCTGATTTTTTTTTTTTTTGGTTCCTTGTAGAAACTTGGACATTCCAGGTGCTAATATCTTGTACTTTCTTTAATTTTTAAGTCCCATCCGAGGTGCGGTATTTTAACGACATGGGCAGTTGCCGAGTCGTCAGGTTCTGGATCTGTAAATACCACATAACCTGCTTCAGAGTTACTCGACATAATTACTGTCCACACTTGGATTTCCATAGTCACACAAACCCAGACTTACACAAGTCCAGGACTCGGACTCAAGTCCAACTTGAGCCCTAATTTTAAGGACTAGTGAGTTGACTCAGGCTTCAGCACGAATGACTCAAACTTGGACTCTTTTAACTGCATTCAAACTGGTGCTTAGAGACGAAACCTCACATCATGTTATGTAATATGCCACAGTGAGCTGGTTTAAGATACCGACATTAAAGTTCATTATTCATTTCATCCAAGAAACATGTTCCTACATGCTGTTTAAAAATAGGAAAGTTGTAAAAAAAAACACCACAAAAAACAGTTACACCTTGTGGAATTGAGGGGCGGAGTCTCAATGACTGACTGACTCACTGACTTTCCTTAAAACTGAAACGTAAAAGTTGAGAGGGGTGATACGGAGAGCGCTGTGGTGCCGTCAGTCATTGAAGTTCATTGTGAACATGTGGTATGAAAGGAAAACCAGTGTGACAGACTTTACTTCTTCCTTCTACAACACCAGTACCAGAGTGCCACATCACTCACCTGAGTTCCTGTTTTTCTACTGTTGTTAAATCAAATGTGTTACTGTTTTGCGTGCATTTACAATCTGCTTCAGCTGTAATGTTTTTAAATTCAGGCGCATACCTGGACGTAATAAACCCCTTTGCTCACTGCGTACATCATGAGGAAGGAATAGTCCAGATTCTGCTTCGTTCGCCATCTAAACAGAGACAAAAAAAACAAACATTTTGCATTATTAAGCTCCTTTCAGACAAGCGTTCCATTACTCTGTTGTGATTTAATCATCTTGCAGATGCTTTTATCCATAGGGACTAACAAGTAAAGATTAAAGGTGCAGTGCAATAAAGATTCATCTATTACAGTAAAAACTACATCTACTTAAATGATGCACAAGTATGGTACACTTTTTTGGAGCAGACAGAGGTTGGACCTCATGACATAAAGGCAGCAGAAGTCCTACCTGCTGCAGTTACTTCAGACGATAATCTGCAGAACCTGGTTGTTCTTGTTTGAACCAAATAAACTGGAGCAAACGTGTGAGCTGCACTGCCGCACAGGCAGAAAGCTCAACTGTACTCCCAGGTATTCACGCAAAGATGCAACAGCAGATTCTGTCTGAATAATTTATGAACCACTGCTGTCGCACTAATTGCTTGATTCCAGTGATGTAGCCGCCTGACTGAAGGCTGCGCGCTGAGGACTGCAGGTGTTCCTGTATGTGAGCTGCCACAGAAATATTTCTGAACACGATTGTGTCACATGTGAATGAGCGCGCCCACATCCTCCTAAAATCCAGTGAAAAGCACACTAAGAAAATCAGCACACGACACACAATCGTCCCAAATCAGCCAGATGGATGAGTGATGCTACCGTCTTTCACAGCAAGAGACAACAAAAAGCTTTTTCTAAACTGTTGAATGGGAATATAAGTATATAGAGTATCACAGCTATGCTTTACAAGCCACTAACTGATCAGACTCATATTCTGTGTTCACAAACGCCCACAAAAAAAATGTGGTGGAGGTCGCCTGAGGGCTATTATCCAAGTACATTTCTCCAGTGGACCATAAATAGATTTTTAATGAAGCCATCTATAAAGAAAAGATAAGCAAAGAGGATCAGAGTGAACACTACAGAGGCAGCAAGTGCTGCTGATGCTGACCTTGATCTGACTTTGACAAATGCCTGTGGAATATTAAGCACATAGTCAATGCTGCTGCTCCCTCCCGCTTCCTCTTGACTCATCCGTCCAGCTTCCCTGAAATCCTCATCACAGCTCACCTACATTACATTCTCTCAGGGCTGCTTTCTCTACAATTTCCATAAAAATGTCACATTTTTTTCCAATTAACCATCAGGGCTCTGAAGAATCACAGAAAAACAAGCAGTTGCACCATACTATTCATATTGCCATACTTTTCTTACTTTACTCTTTCTTTTGAGTCTCCAAAAGTCTCCTTGAGGTTGTTGAGATCAGGGTAGTAGGCGGCTGGCGGGGAGATTACCTCCAGCAAACCTGAGCTCAGCTCTGTAGAAAACCTGAAGGGGGAAAAAAGCTGTTATGTCACAATTGTGGTCTGAAGCCTCCAGGTCACAGCGTTCATATCTTAATACTTTTACTTTTGATGCAACTGTCAAAAAGCAGGTCGGTTTACTCACTCTTTCTCCAGGCCAGCAACCACGCTGTGAACATAGTCCAAGTCAGTCTGTAGGGGTTGTACCGGGGAGACGCGTTACTCCCCCACATCATCATTTATTTTATTAAATACTCCTACCCATGATGTATTTGAGATCTTACCTCTCCAACAAACACTATGATGACACAGTCCAGTTTTTCCTCAGGTGACAGCTTGTCTATCAAAGAGCGCAGCGTCTCTGACAGATATGACTTCACTTTCCGTTTCACAGTGGGGATCCCCATCACCATAGTAACTAGGAAGACGACAAAGTCTGAGGTGAGGACCAGGAGCGGTGTTAGGGTGAAGGAGTGGCAATTCAATCAAATATGGCTGAGTCCAAAATCAAATAATCCTTCCTGTTATTCAATGAAAGATTATGTTGGCCTAAATCCACGTAAAAATAAACTAAAAACCTGATGCCCAGACTGACAGATGGCGGTAGGCAGCTCGACTGACGCTGCACAGACAGTTTTTAATGTGGGCCCACTCAACTTGTTAAAAAAATTACCTTTAATACAATAATCACTAACATAAGTGAACATGTAATTTTCCTTTGTGAATATAAGGTATTATATAGTGTCATAAATCATTCGGCTAGGTAAATGAATCTGGTTTAAGTCATTAAATTCAAAAGGTTGTACAGCTGGAAACGAAGACAATTTGTAATTATGTGATGCTGAATGAGGACAAGAGTTTAAGAAGAGAGATGCAAAAAAAAAAAAAAAAAAAATTTTTTTTTAAAAATCAAGAATCATCAAACCACACTGATATAATCTATCTAATCTATATAATCTATATAACTGTCTCCCCCGAATATCCTTTAAAATCATACCGATAATCCATCGAAAGCACACACCAACACAGACCTGCTGAATAACAAAGTCAAGAGTGACTGAATAAAGCCTGCAAATCACGACAGAGCCAAATCTGAAATAACAGACGTGACGAAACAGCTGAGCTTTTTGAGAAGCTTCATTCGTCAGACCAACAAAAAAAAAAAAAAGCTAAAGGATCAAAGTGCTTTGTACTTGTGTTTCTACCTGAATAGTAGAGCTGCTCTTCTGTGTCAACAATCGAGACTGTTAAATACCGAGATCCGATTACGTAACATGATTACTCATCCTCCATTTACTGACATCGAGAAAGACAAATGAAAAATTTATTTCCTTTTCCAAAATTGACCCAAGGTGTTAACCAAATGTTCTTTTTTTAGATCTTGGTTAAAACTGAACAATTACGCCAAGAAAAAAAGGGATGTGAAGGAAAGCGATGAGCTGCATTTATAAACAAAAGCTTCTTTTGCAAAGTGAAATAAAACAAGACATTCCTGTATGTTCATCATCTTGTTTATATAACTGTTGCAGGCCAGTATTGAAGAACATAATTCAGTTAAGTGAACAGTCCTGTTTGATACCCATCATTTCAGATGATCAGCAATTAAAGGTTAAAGTCATTTTTGTCATTTTCAGCTCAGCCGGTTCCCTGAAGGGTGTGGAGCTTAAGCTGCTTTAACGACACTGGAAGACGTGTTTGGCTCGTCTCATTTTCTCTTTCATCGTTTCTTTCTGACCCTCGGTCGCCTCCAACATGTCCAGGGAAGCTCTGCGAGCTGGTTTCATTGATACGCAGTTGCTGTAACAAGTGTCTGAAGCTGCTTTGTCAGGCTTTTGCTGATAGTAAGGCCCAGACAACACTTCCTAAAGTTAATCAATATTCTTTAAAGGAAAGTGTTTCTCACGTCTTAACGTGAAAACCAATAATTCAAGTAAAAAAAAAAAAAAAAAAAAGTAAGTTAAACAAAAAAACAAATAGAAATATTAACACTCATTTTGAGATATAAACGGTCAAACAGAAAGCTGATGTCCCGCTCTTTAAAGGGATGAAGGCACGATGATCAGTTGCTATTATATTCAGATCATCAGTAGGAACAACAGTTCTCCAAAAACAAACACAGCAAAATGGAGATTTCATCAGAATGAAGCGACTCCTGAAAACTACACCCAACTGAAAAAACAAAAAACTGTTGTAGATTTACACCAAATCCATTTATTTTGTAGGTAGAAGCACTGCCTATAAAACAAAAACAAAAAAATCAACACAGAGACAGTGAGGAAAAACAGGGAAGAGAGGGCTATCACTGTTGTCAGTAATTGGGGGGGTGGGTTCTGACAAAAATGTACTAAATAAGTCAAGGCGCTGGCGGGAAACAGCTTTTTTGCCTGTGTGCTCTCTCCAGCGTTTCATTTTCTCCCTCTGCACATGGTGCAGCTGCCCTTTCAAGTGCCAGAGTCAATGGCTCCAGGCAGTTTTGCATGTTTTCCATAAAACTCACACCACTTCGCTTGTGAGAAGGTAAACAAGGTAAAGTGCTGCTGGGAGTCCCAAAGAAAAAGCCTTATCAGGACAGTCATCAAGTGATGGATGTGGAAAGAAGACAGTGGAAGACAGCTGAGCAGGGGGACATGCTGACTGAGCCGATGCAGGGACGCGTGGGGCTCCAATAAAAGCACAAAATAAAGCTGAGGTGCAGCATGAGTGCACAGCTCAGTGAGAAGAGGTGCAACCCTCCAGAGTGATCTGTGCAGCGTGGAGAATCTGTCCCAGTTCTGCTTTGTGCTTCACACACTGAGCTGCATGTTGTATAGCGACACCCACAACCACCAAGAAAGTAGGTCGAGGATAAAAAGCGAAAATGTGGGAGGAATGAAAAGAGACGAAGTGACACTGGAAGAAAGGACAGCAGACAGCGAATGAGTGATAATGCGTGCGTGTGCAGCAGGACCGACTCCAGGACGCATCCCTTCATCCGCCTGCATCCCTGCCACCTCCTCCGGGGCAAAATAAGAATTTGCATGACTTAAACAAAAGATACCAGTGATCAACTGAATGCTCCCAATGTTCTGAAACAGTGTTTAATCCCTTACTCGACCTTAACAAGTCAATAACTTTATTTTAAAACACTTCAATATATGAAATGTATAATAAAAAAGGAAATTGTTTTGTCCTTTCCTCTCCTGTTTGTTAAATGTCCAGACAGCAACAGGGTTCCTTTTGATAAGGCATTAGCTACTTGAGGGACCCTTTCTACTGATAAAGAGATTTTTTCGACTTTAAAAAAAAAAGAAATTTTTTTAAATTTTAGCAGTGCAAGAGTTCTAAATATGCGTTTATTTAAAAACACTTGAGTCACAAAGTTACATCTATCATAAGAATTGGTCAGCAAAAGACCTATAATGTACAACCCGTTAATATCAAACATTTTAAACTAAAAAAAATGAAGATTAGTAGGACAAAAATATTAAATGCACTACAAGTGATACATGTTCTGAATACCTATGTGGTGAATTTAATACATGAAAACTAAAACACTGGGAATCTTGATGAGAATTAAAGCACAAGCTTCAGTTTTCATAATAATGCAGCACTGTTGCATGGCGTGCTTCCTACCTAGAAGGTCTTTAGTGTTTAAAGCCACTCAGAACGGATGCGATATGCGCTGCACTCGCTGCGTGGGCTGCACGGAGCGCAGGAGGGAAGGTTGCTAGGCGACCAAAAAGCTTTGGAAGTGGTAATCAGATGTCAACTGTTTTTTAGGGCCGCTGACATGGATATATGCTGTATCTTTCTACATCCAAGCAAGAAGCTCTGGCTTTATTTGTGCTAACGAGGAAGAGGAAACAAACTGGAGCTGCTGATCAGAAAAAAAAACAAACAAAATAAACACTTTTCTACTGCCGTTTAAACACGCAATTTAAGCCAAATCTATTGAAGATTCCTTTCCACACTGAAACGTTCCTCTTTATGTCACGGTGCGCCTTTGAACTCGTATTGGAGCTACAACTCATGAAAGTGGGACATTGTCATAATCGGCTCCATGATAATTGTCTTTGATGTCCGTCATGTTATATGCAGTTCAACCTGTGAAGGTGTCGTCACAGAGCACCGCAGCCTAGGACAGGATCCCCACACAGGGATCTGAGGACCCTCTGGCTTCTGTCTAGCGAAGACCAAAAACAATCAGAACAAAAAAATTAGCCATAAAAAAAAAAAAAAAAAAAAAAAAAAAAAACATAGTATGTATGAGCAAACACGAGCACGCACATCCGTGGTTACTTCAGAGGATTCCTCAGCAGTTTTATTTCCATGATCCCAGTTTTAAATAGGGTAGTGTCCTCATTTGTGAAGCTATAAATACACCAATGTCAAACATGCTTAGACCAGCAGAAAAGAAAAAATACGAAGTAAACTACAAACTACAGCACAACAGAAGAAAAACAATAATTCTATAAGCGTTGCTGCTCAATGGCCACTGAGGAACGTGCTGGTCGTATACTTGACTCGGGGAGGACACGTCTGCACGTGACCACGCGACACAGATCTACAGTCAAGCAGTAGCCACAGCTCAGTTACCTAACAAACAAGACTGGCAGTGATTTGGTGTAGAAAACTGTAGATAATGAGGAAGACAAAAGCAAACAAAACAAATAACAGCATTCCCGTTTGTAGCACAGACATGTTTCCGTTCTGATTTACACATGTCAGGGGCTTTGAACAGAAAAAAGAAGAACTCAATTCTACTTAGGGGCTAAATTAAGCATTTTCAGGTTATTTCTCATCTCTGATGAGATCCAGCGGGCAAAGTATGTAGACAACAATTATCCAAGTCTAAGCTCAGTCGAAAGGGCATCACAGTCAGGTTTTGGACACCACCGAGCACTGAGACTGCTCTGACCAAAGTGTTGTTGACCACAATATATTACTCCAACGACTGGAGAACTAGGCAGGCCCAGAACTGTACTAAACCTGTTTAAAACATACCTTGAAAACAAGAAATACTTTGTGTCAATAGGCAACTTTACATCTGAGCAGACGAGAATCACATGTGGAGTTCCCCATGGTTCCATCCTGGGACCTCTTCTGTTTAACATCTACATACTCTCACTGGCACAGACTATAAAGAACAACAAAATAAACTTCCACAACTATGCAGATGACACACAGATATATATTACAATGTCACCAGGAGGCCGAGGTCTGTACAGACTCTTGGTAAATGCATTGAGGAGATTAATGACTGGATGTGCCACAATTTTCTTCAGCTAAACTAAAACAAAACTGAGGTAATTGTATAGCATTGTATGCAATAGTGATGGACTCGGATGTAAATTTGGGAAAACACATTAAGGCAATAACAAAGTCAGCCAATCACCTCAAGAACATATCAAGGTTTAAAGATCTGATGTCTCAGCAGGACCTGGAAACACTAGTCCCTGCATTCATTTTTAGTAGGTTTGATTATTGAACAGCATCTTCACAGGTCCACCTAAAACATCAGTTAGACAACTGCAGCTCATCCAGAACTCTGCTGCTTCAGTCCTCACTGATAGCTTCTTTTTTATCTATTGTTGTTTTTTTTCTTTATTTTTTTCTTTAAATGTTAAATTGTATGATGATGTTTTTTGTCTCTGTCAAGCACTTTGAATCACCTTGTTGTTGAATTGCTATATAAATAAACTTGCCTTGCCTAAACTTCCCTAGTTATGAACTAGAAGTGAAAACTTGTTGAAGACTTGATTCTCTCCGCAGTGTAATAAGAAAGCCTGTAAGCTGAAAATGCACGTTGTGGAGAGAAAGGCATCGTAAATCATTAACATGACTTTTATGCTGAATTTGCTGGGTATATATTCGCTTCTTACCTCCTGTGCGGCCAAGACCGACCTGCACTGCGGGGTGCAAGCTGCCCTCATTGTTGAGAAGGTGAGGCAGGTGGTGGTAAATGTTTGGTACCTGGAGGGGTTTCCTGTTGGCAAGATCCTTCAGTAGTTTCTGTGTCTCATCTGAAAACGGGCACAAACAAAACATGTTACATGAAGCTCTTTTTCATTTTTATCAAACGGTGACGGGAAGGAAACTTCTGAAAGCGCAGTCTAAACGTTGAGATGTTTATCACGTAACCACAGATGGCTCACTGGCTGAAAGAGTCCTGTTCTTTATCTGCCCATATGTCCCACTCCTCTCAAGGATCAGTTTTCGAATGGTTAAATGACTAAATGTTTAAATAAAAGAATGAAATAAACAGAACTTTTAAGGTATGAGTTGTTAACATTTAAGACCTCTGGGTCTGTGGGTTTAATGACAAAACCGCGAGGAGTTAAAATACTACACAATCAGAACCATTTAGTGTCTGCAGATGTAAAAGTAATCACTGCAGGTTCTTCTCTACCACACTTCCTTCAATACACCTTATACATGTTCAGTTGAAATGTTCTCAGCGTTTAGTTTATTTATGCAGGAAAAAGAAAACACACCAGAACAACAAAATAATTACCATAAATTAAGGAAAAAAAGTTTGACATTTTTACTCAAACACAGTTTCTCGTCACAGATTCCTAAAAACCCTTTAACTGCTTTAGTTATTCAAGAAAAACACAGGAGTCACAGATTCACTACTTCAACTGTTGTCAGTGTCACCAAACATTTATTAGTTAGATGGTCTCATGACTCGTGTGATTCAGCTGGATTTTAAAAGAAACTCAGCAATTACAAGACTCTGCTGGTTCTGCCAATCTGAAAAACAACCGTGGAAGAAGCCAGATTAATGTCCGTCATGAAAAATCTCTCAGAGGTACTTTCCCACAACATTTCTTTTTAAATGGAAAAGAGTGTTCATCACATCACTACATTTTACTGTCTGCAAACCTAATAAAGGGAAGAACAAAGAAATCCTTGGTCACATCAAGGGGCACAAGATTTTTTTTTTTAATTTAAATCTAATCAACATTCCAGTGAAAGAAGGAACGTTTGATGAAACATTTCAGATTTCTATAACATTTGCTGTACATGACAGCTGGCAGAGATCAGATGGAGTTACAGGGGTCTTCAAGCATGTTGCATGTGTCAGTTACCTGAAAAGTTGATGAGGGCGTCTTTGCTGTTGTTGGTTTCGGCGATGGCTCGTCTGAATTGCTCCAAAACATTGTTGAGTTCAGATGAGCGCTGCAGCGTCCTGTGCTCGGCCACACGAAGACGTTCCTTCAAAGCGTGGAACTCCCGTTGATATGCTATCAGCTTCTCTGTGAGAACAAAAAGCAATTGAATCAGTCAGCCTGTGAGTCGGTCTGTGAGTGGCCTCACAAGACTTGGAAGGATGGTGGAAAGATCAAGCGCCAACCATCTAACTTCTGGGTTGAGTCGCGTGGAACTAAAATTCGTTGCAGTTCCTCCACTGGCCGCTAGAGGCTGCAAAAGCACGTCAATCTTCACTGTCCATGTTAAAATGTCCGACTTTATAGGAAAAAAAACAAAACAAAAACATATTTACAGCCTGGTTCAAAAAACCATTTTGGTCTCAATCGTTGGATGATGTCATCCATGACAACTCTGAGGGGGTGAATTTTTTGTACCACACCAGGAGTTTATATAAAAGCAATAAATGTATTTCTAATATGATTGATTGACAGTCGGCTCAGCCAATGGCTGGCCGTTATCACTTCCTCTTCCGTAATCGTCACGCTACCGCACGAGGCGAAACCACCGTTCATTTGTATTAACCCAGACAGGTTAAACACAACTGTCAATTTTGACTTTGGGTTCAAGTCAACATGTTTAACGGTACATCCTGCAGATAACGTTGGACGGCAGCTCTGCAGATATTTCAGCTGAAGGAGCTGGGAGCAAAGCTAACTCTGGGCGTGTTCATGTCTGCGATACGAAGAGAAACAGTTTTCAGAACCGGTCTTCAGAAAACATTGGGTCATGACCGAAAGCTTCGCTGATTGTTATATACAGTCTATGGGAAAGACGCAGTAAAGAGCAACAGGCTGGGACTCGAACCTGTGCCGATGGCCTCTGCACATGGTGCGGCCGTTCAACCCGCTCAACCATCCAGGGCCCCTGCTGATTTCTTTTAACTAATATTTGTAGCTTACATTCATTTCTTTACTGGGTTACTTAAATGTGTAGACCAACTTGATTAAAGACAGTCATGAAAATCATGTTTTCTATCCGCCAAACTTTTATTTTTGTTTTTTTATTTTTCTTTTAAAATAAGCTTAAACGTATGAGTGAAACAGGCAGTCAACACCACAGCTGAGGCTCATTTAATCTTTTCGTGCGGTCAGAATGTCGTTTCCTTTCTCACATTCATTTACATCCATGTAAGCTGCTGCTCTGCTCATCGGTCAAGTCAGATGCCATATTTACCCAAATCAGCTGCTCGTCTAGGTTGTTAAGTGACACTTGTTGCCATCTATAAAACCTTTAACTTTTAAAAACTTAAAAAAGTGACTAGAGGAAGCACCTTTCCATGTCACAAGAAAACACAAACCTGTCAGATGAACCACACAGACTCTTATCAGTAAGTCCCTCTTATTCTGGTCCACCTCTCTGCACGCCTCCTGGTTACCATCCTACCGAGGTGTTTCAGGAATACCCAACTGGGAGAAGGCCCTACGGCAGACCGAGGACACACTGGAGGGATTATATTGCTCAGATGGCCTGGGAACACTTCAGTGTCCTCCTGGAGGAGCTCGATGTCTCTGCTTGGATTACAATCCCCCAAATGGATAGATGGATTTAAAATGATAGTCATCAATGCAGATTTTACTGTCAGTATCAGCACTACAGGTTTGACTTGGTTCTTAAGCTTTTTAGGTTGCAGGTGGACAAATTCATCCAAGGCAAGTACAGGCATGTGTGTACTGAGAAGGTGGGGTTCTGGGTGTAGTTGGCCTCTGATCTTCCTCTACTGCTAGATTCATTGTGACCTGGTACAGAGCCCTTCAATGCAACAAAAACACCAGACTCCCTTTATCTCCCCCCTCCATCACTCTGACTGAGCTTTTGTCCATCCATGCTGGCCCCACTCTTCTTTTACACAGGACCATGTTGTTCCTCTTGAATCCTGAGCTCTAAGATACACAGACAGATGCTGTCATTTGGCCCAAACCTCAAGAAAAGGGCAACTTCAAACTAAAAACAAGACTTTCATCTTAATACAAGTCCTTTGATGGGTGGATGCAGCTGAAATGAAAACACTCCTGTAATCCCATAGTCCAGAAAGGATCAGACACCAACCACCATCGGAACAGAAACAAAAAGTAGATAAGGTTTCCACTTAACTAAATGTTTCCCATGCACGGATCTATTACATGCTGAAATACATTATGTGGAGTTAAGTTTCCTGTGTTGAGAAACAAACTCATTTGATTTGGGGGAATGTGTTAATGCACAAGTATGCCTAGCAATGTTTTATTTAAACCACATTTTATCAAAGTTTCAATTATGATATGCTGTCATCACTATTATACTCTTGACTTTACACAAAACTGTTCACTTAGAAGGGAAAAAAAACAACATAAATCAAGTGTTATAAAGTGAAATATCTACATGCATGTTTTGATGGCTTTCACCTCTGAATGAGTGTGCAAAATGCATTAAATAATTAGAGCCACCTGAAGTCTGGAGAACATCTATTAAATCTCATTATTCCTCCCTGCTCTCGAGCACCATAATTAGTGGCGGAAGGGCTTAATGATTCTGCTCTGAGCTTCTCAATGTCTCCGTTCTGACTTTCCCTTTTGGGATTCAACCTTTTTTCAATTTTTTTCTTAATTTAAATACTCTACAATGTCCATATTCATCTTCACATACACTTCTACCGTGTCCCTCCCTATTCTGGTTCCATGGCAATCACAGTCCTGCTATTTTCTGTTTTAACATGTCATCATTAATTTTTTTTTGTTTATTTATTAATGAAAATTGTGGGAAGACAGAGGGAGTAGATATGTAATGAAAGTTCAACAACTAGCCTTTAGAACAGCCACACAGAAGGCAAAGAACCTCAGTTTTTACAGTAATGATCATTAAGTCAAATGTTTTTGTGTCTAAATCCACCAACTGATTAACTGAGCAGGGATCTTTTTGTGACATTGCTCCATTTCACATTCCTTCATCCAACAGTTTGATTCAATTGGGTTATGTTGAATTTATGCAAGGCTATTACAGAACCGTTTCTTTGGAGTTATGTTGATGGTTGTGAAGCTTTTCTTGACCTCGACAGAGGAGTGAGGACTCTTTGAAACAACACCAGGAAGCTTTTTTTCATTGTTAAAATGTCAGTTTTAATTTATCTAAAGTAATATATTGTTATATTTAAGAAGTATTATCTAGTTTTCATGGTTTAAAGCTCCAAATACCAGTAAAATCCAAAGCATCTTTGAACTCCAGTTGTGGTCTCTTGTGACAGCTGCCTATTGCTGGACAGCAGTATATCAACAACAGTGGCTTAAGACCAAACTAGCTCACGAAGATACAGTGAACATCACAGCAGAAGCCACTAAGAGATGCAAGACGGCAAAGGAAGACATAAAATGTGAGGGAACAAATAAATCATGCAGAGTGTTGTAAAAGCCACTTAACCTAAACATCTCTCAGAGGAGCCTCTGAGATTAAAATGGCAAAAAGTTCCTGTGTTGTTTTCAGTTCTGGAGTTAGCAGAATGAGCCAACTATTGTTTATAGTGACATGTTGAAAAGTTGATCTTTGAATAAGAAAGAAGCTTAGATGTCGCCTGTTTTAACCATGCACCAATTTTCCAACATCCGGGTTGGGGCAACACGCAGAAAACTGGCAGTTCCTCCGGGGACCACTAGAGGCAGACCTCCACTAACCCGCAGGTTCAAATGTACAGCAGAAATAAACTCATTTACAACCAGATTCAAAAACGGTTTTGGTCTCCATAGTTAGGTTCACAACCACGAGGACTGCATGGGGGAGTCAACTTTTCTTTAACAAGTAAAATGATATAAACGCAACAAACTGGACATATTTGTGTCACTGCACTCTGACAAACTAACTGACACTACATTCATCTAAGCCAAAGATAAAGGCCTAAAATGTGTGAATTTCACTAGTACATTGAAGAAACTGATTATCTTAGTCAAGAACGATACTGTTCAAAGATTTAAACCCTCTTTAGTCTTTTGTTAGTCAGTCTATCTGCTCCTCAAAAACCCCTACAGTGATCTTGTACTTGGCCTCCGTCTCCTTTGCTGACTCTTGCTGCTGACAGCAAGTCCATGAGTGCTGATGAGGGACTTGTGAAATCTATCTGCATGAGCGGGGGAGTTTTGGGGCCTAATGTGTGGATTTACTCTGGCTTTTTGCCACTGAAACACATAACTGACAACTGGAAGGAGAGACATACATTTGTTTTTATTCACATGTTGACAACTTCCTGAGGCCTCAATGACATGTCTGACATACTTTGGTCAAAATGCGACTGTGATGGAGAACACTACGTTAAGCCGGTTTTAGGCAGTGGAGTGAGATACCGACTCCACTCATCCAGCCTGATGCAAGTTTAAGTCTACACTGGAAAATAAGGAAAACAAAGGGAAAAAGACCTGGCTGGAAATTTTAATCTCCAATATTGCCATCTTTCTTATAAAGACTTTGGCCACTGACAGTTGTTATGGATCTCAGTAGTAGTTACAATCTTGCTTTAAATCAGGAGTTTAACTGACTTGTTTGGTCACTGATGTTTACAAATTTCCGTCTGTAATGACATTTGTTTAATAGCAAACTGAATTTTTTAATTTTAAAGAAAACGAAGGGACCCACTACTAGCTAATTTCTAGTTAGTGACATCAAGCATCATCTTTTCTGTATTCATATCCACTGAAGAAAGAAGCAGGTGATGGTTATTGACAGTTAAGATGTTTGGGACGACTTCAACAGTTTCACTACTTGCACATCCTGCAACACTTGAGAAGAAGGGTAAAAAAAGCTCACCAACACAGATCAATAATGGTGCCTGACGCAGAGTAGTAATATTGATTTTCAGCAGCGTTCTCATGCAAGTCAATCCAGGAGTAGGTAAGGGACACTCCCACAGAAAACCAACGCCTCTATCACAGTCGTGTCTTCTTTTTTCTTTCACACAATGCACTGCAACCACTTCTCTTCATTTTTGGAATAAAGAATAAAAAGGTTGTGGGGCCAGGAAGCGATATTTAAAAAAGCTGGACTCACGTGTGCCCTTGGCAACACTCCAACCGAGACTCCTAATTTTGCTTCCTCACCATGGGTTCATTGTTTCTCTGGACCTCCACCCACTGTTCTGTCCCTACTGTGCTGCAAGTCACGATAAGCTCCTGAGCCGGATGCGTCGCTTTGTGGCAGAGCATGTAGTCTAATGACGACACGCATCTGAAAGCCTGGTCCCACTCCGCTCATGTGCACGGCTGCAGCGAGGCTTCAATCAGCCAGAATGAGCCTTCTTTTCTAAAACATTTCAGAGGTGAAAGGATTTGTGGATTTGGTCATTATTTGTCTGAAATACAAATAATCAGTTATTTTGTGGTAAGCAGCTATTAGTAGTAATGAAACTATTGCCTTTGCAGTCAGCATGAAAAAAGGCTTTTTTTGTTCTCAATTTCTATTTAAACGACTCTTATATTACACTGCAGATCTTAAAGTGGCAATTTTAGTATCAAATTAGATGGTCGTTTTTACACAAAGATGAAAAAGAAGGTTAGTGACAAAAAAATGTATTATACTGATGTAGTTACCTAAACTAGTTGCAGTTGTAGGGTTAAGTATTGGGTGAAACTTTCCCAAAGTGTTTTTTGTATTTAGCAGATAGACCAATCACAGTAGTAGTTACAGCATCATAAAGTTCAGCATAGATTCAACACACAAGAGGCAGAATCACATTTTTTTTCTCTATCTGGCTCTTACGATGTAAACGTCTTGCTTTTGGTCTTATAAGCACAGTGACAGCTGAGTTTAAAGTGGTAAAGTGATACATAAGTGTGCATAACTGCATCCACGACATGACCCAGCATATGCAGAAGTCTTGTGCTACTGATTAACTGATCATTAGGGTCCAACAATAAGCATTTCTCTTTGCTGAGTCTTTAGAGACACTGTGTGCTGTCAGGGAATGCTGTCCACCAGTGTGGGCCTCTCTCTACGTCATGCAGCTCATCTCCATCTCCCCATTTCCCCCTCTTAAGAGTTACTCCTTCTACTCTCCTTTACCTTCTGGGCCAGTATTTGTCTGGCAGATTGCCTCACACACCTCACACTGTGCAGAAGCACACCCACACACAAATGAGAAACTATGTTGTGCAAACCCCATCTTTTGCCATTCTAAGAAATGATCTGAAGTATGCAGCTACACTTCCTTACAGCAGCTGCTTGCTCATTTAAAAACGTGTGCTATTTTTGGCCCCTATTCTGCTACAAATGATTTGAAGAAGGTGGGAATGGATCAACCTTTTAAAAACGGAGGAAGGGAAGGGTGAGGAGGAAATCACATTTGCAAAAAGGAAGGAGTGTTTGTGCTCACCAACAGTTAACTAAACGGATCTGCTGAAACCATATGGCCCTTTCAGATGTCTCCTCTTAACGTGGAAAACACAAAATAAACTCTTCTATGAAGCTTACAAAAGCCGCGTGGAGCGGTGCCAACTACGGATGGAACACTGTCAGGTTTAGTGTCATGACTGTTGTGAGAGGAATGATCATGAAAGGAACGTCGGTTACTCTACAGATTGATGTAGACCCGTGCAGCAACTCTACTGACAGGGTTCCCAGGTTGGACTTCCATGATTGACCACAACATTGTGGCCAAATGGTCTTAATAATTAGTGCCAACATGTTTTGCTGTTGGATGTAACTCGGCAATATTAGTTTGGCTTGCCATGTCCAGCTTCTCAACTTGGGTAAGTTGAAGTCGACGTGCTGCACAGAGTATGACCACGTTACACCCACAAACAAAAACAGGAAACAGGACTCCCGTTACGACTTCCCACTCTTCCCTGCAAGGAAGCACCCGCTCCCGCTTGACTACAAGCTAACTATTGATTAGAATGGAGGGTTTTAAACACACACCAGTTTTTCTTTATTAAAACTTAGTGGATGCTGGACTGTGCTTCACTTTTTAAAGAATGTGCATGAATGTGAAGACATTTAACATTCGGCCATGAGGAAATGTTCACTTTTGCAGATGGAAGCTGCCGTTTGTTTGAGAAAGATTTTAAATTGTCACCTAATTTACTGATCGATTATGCCAGTGCAACATCCTGTTTTTGAAGCACCTGTTGCAAACACTCCTACGTGACAGGACACAACATCCTACAAGTCTTGCTGCTATCCTACTGTGACCTTTGTAATCACGATTAATAATGCAGTCAATTAATCCGGACATCCCTCATAAAAACTGATTGGCTGATTACAATCACCACCCCATTTTCCACTCAGTTCAATACAGTTTGATTCCACTTTAAGTTCATCCACTCGCTACTATCTGTGCCTGCTTCAGTTTTATTTACAGGTCACGGGGTCTGTCTCATCTCAGGGTTTCATTAGTCCTCAAAGAGAATCCACATTTCAGAGTCTGTTGATCAGTTAGCATATTAGTCAAAGATCGACGGTAGAGATTTGTTGCTGTGGACAGGAATGTTGTCGTCTACCCGTCTGTACTGCAGTGAAACGATTCAGTGTTTAAATCACTCTGCTGTAAACAGGATGTGCAGTACTATCCATTATGTTTGGCAACTTATGCAGCGTTCATCTTTCTACAACCACCCCCAGAAGCTTAGGATCAGTCCCCGAGCAGCCATCACTATCAGTTTGTTCATCTTCTTTAAGTCACTGGCTCTGATGCTGCTGTCCTAACAGATGACTGCAGATAAAACTGCACTCTCCACTACAGACAAGTGTAGAAGATATGCAACAAATTGCTGCAAACACTGAAGATTCCTCAAGAAACACACTTTCCTCTGTCTAATAATAGACGGCCTCAGTTTTGCGTCTTCTTTCGGGTCTGTGGATGGAGAACTCCCAGGTATCTCTCATCCTTAACCACATTGGCCTTTTCTTCTAAGATGGAAATTACTTTGGACTTATTCCTGACCCTCCTAAAATCCACATTCCTCTCCTTTGTTGAATTGATGTTCAAGATGAAGTGAATCTCAAGACATATCAGCTCATGTTGGTCGTTCCACTGATATTCTCAACAACAGCGAGACATCTGAATGTTCATTGCGATGACTCCTAGTTGAAATGGAAATCTGAGGTGTACGTAGGGAAGAGAAACGGTGAGTACACTGTTCCCTGCAGCGCTGCTGGCCACCTGTTCAGACACACAACCCTCTGTCACAAACTGGGGTCTGGTCATCGGGTTGTGGAGGTTATCTACACCCAACGGTAGCTTTTGAGTTTCTCATATAGCAGAGCATCGTGGATCGTGTTAACGCTGCAGAGATCAAAGGACAGGATCCTCACAGTGCTACCTAGTCCTGATGACATGGCCTAGAATTAAAATATTTTTTTTACTCCATAGCACAACTTTTAATTTTCATTTATTTATTTATTTATTTATTAACCAAGAAATGAGGGGAAAAAAGCTTTGCGTGACCAAGAAAGTAGCTTCTGCTTTTATTTTGACACAAAAACAGTGGAAAAATATGTGACCTGGAATATGATAGTTGATAAGTGGGATGACAATATAACTTGTGATATATAAACCAATACTTTGGTTTATGGTGCAGATATCCTGTTGGTATTCAGCTGAAACAGATGCATGACACTGAACAGTCTATCCACATGCACACCGACAGAAATCCAGAAATATGGTTCTCTTAAAAACAAAAACGGAAAACTGCACCACAACATCTTCACGTAAACTGGAATCTGAATTGGCATTTTATTGACTTAACAGATATATTATTTACTCTAACCCTATTAAGAGCATCAGTGCACGGCCAAAACCACAGACTACCATTTTCGCGATGTTTTTATATTTTCGCAAAATTAATTTGGTACATTATGATATTGCATTAACTACGTTAACTACATAATACATTTTCTTTACATTGTGCAGCCCTAATCCTAGCTTTAATGTTAAATTAATTCTTAGATAAATAATACACAACAGTTATTGTATGTGGGGTCATTTGTATTCAGCAGGTAGATGACCCCAGCATGTTAACTATATTTTTATCGATGTGCCACAACCCAACTTGTGTCATGTTTTTCTTCGACGGATGTTCTTCTTATATATGGGATGCTTCTGGAACACAATCCTGCTTGGGTGTTTTAAAGGTGCCACACTCCTCCAGCTCGGCTGCATCGCTCTGTTAAGATACCAGAATAGTCGTGCTGCTACCTTTAGTTGTGACCAACAGACAAACTTTACAGAAGGACAGCGGTTCGTATGATGTAGACGTCACAAATCTGAACCACTTCCAGGAGACTGGAGACCAATAACAGCACAGACTGCTATGTTGTGAATTTGTCTGCGTCTGGAGAGAGCTCTCCAGAGGAGGCATAATCAAACTACTAAAGACTGTAAAAGCCATCTCTGAGCCGTAAAGATCTGTTCGTCGCCCAGCCCTCGTGCCACCTGCCTCATCCAGATAAGATGGGGTGATGGCATCTTCAACTCCAACCCCATGACGATTAGCAAACTGCAGAATGGGTCCTAAAAGGCTGTTTCTTGTTTATTCAGTTGGTCCAATAACACTCCATCAAGGACTTTCACAATGTGGGAAGTTAAGATTTTCTTGGTACTGGAACAAGGTGGAGCGTCTTACGCGTCACTGGAACCTTCTCTTGGCTCAAGCCAAGGTTGAAGAGATGCAGTAGAATTTCACATGGCTGGTCCACACAGGTATTTGGGGTCATAAGTCACGATAATCACCTAAAGCCAGCTGTGTATTAGAACCCGATCTGGATCTGCACTCGTTACAACTCACCTGATCTAGGATGTATTAAGATCCATGACTGATGTGGAGAACAAGACTACAGAGGTGCGACAGGAAAGCTGTGGTCCAGAGATGAGTCTGAGGTCTGATTGGCTGGGGTAAGGAGAGGAGGACTTCCTGCTTCCTCCAAGCCAAACCTGTTGACATCATCAGTTCACGAGCCCTTACAAGCTCTTTCCAGTCTGATGTCACTTCTGCTTGTAGCCGGTAATCTGTTTCTGCCCTGATCACAGAACTCACATGTTCTACTGGAGCTTTGTCATCAGCTTTTTCCTGTACACCTCCTTGTTCTCTCTTAACTTAACTTTAAGTGACACACACTCCTCAATGCCTCCCTTTCTCTCCTCCTGAAGGCTCTTTTCTTTCTTGTTCAACAGCTATTTCAGGTCAGCAGTGCTCCAGACAGTTGTTATCGAGGAGTCACATCACTGTCTTGCCGGGCGTGGAGTTCTCCAGACAGAAGTTAATGGCGTTGTCATTACCATGTGCTGATGATGCACTCTGTAAACACCATGTGGCTGACAGAGCATCCCAGTCTGTAACCTCAAAACACTGCTGCAGTGTTTCTGCAGCTTCCAGTGACGAGCTCCTCACAGCTCCTTAGGTCACAGGTTGCCTATGAGCAATGGAGCTGTAGGTGGAGAGGAGAATGACGGGTAGAGCCGCTGTGCGCACCTCGTCTAAATGAATCCAAATCATTATTTCTCTCTAGAGCAGCAGTAAATACCAGCAACTGCTCAGTGTGTGTAAAGAGAAATCCAAATGTTCCATTTCTCAGTGCTGGATTCAATTTGCATTTAGGAAGTTTGTGCAAATTAGATGTTCCATGTAGTTAATCAAGGTCAAAAGGCTGAGCTCAAATCCAGTGTTAGCACAGGTGGTGGCATTTAAGGAAGTAACGCATGCATGAGGTGCAAATTAAGAAGCTTTTAAAAATCTGTTTCTTTGTGTAAAGACATTAAAGTAAAAAAATCCATTTCATGCTGTTTTAAGTTTCACTAAAGTATATCGTCTGTTTTGCTCAGTCCATTATTCTAAACGATAAGACATGAGATGTTAAATGGATCCGATGGTTTTAGTTGACCTCATTGTTCGTCATCGATGCATAATGCATTAAAAATGTAATACCACCAGACAAAAGTTTCTAAATATATTGTCCTGTTTGTACATGTTTTTACAGCCCATTTGATTAATACCCACAAACATACCAAAGAGCACTCTGACCAGGACATGAGGAGACCCTGACCGGGACGTACACGTCTGGAGAGTCGGTCCACGTGGAGTGTTTGGACAGCTGACTGGCAAAACTCTCCCTCACAGCAGTCAAGTAAAAGAACAAGACGGGCTGACAGATGTAAAGCATTGTGTGGATGAAAAGAAGAAGAAAAAAAAAAAATCAAACCCAGATTAACTCCCCTTCCTAAAAACCTATGAAACTAAATGTAGAATGGCCCTTTGAATACACAACCTGAAAGATTAGGCAGGTACATGATTAGATTGTGACTTTGTTAATAGAAACACAGGTTTATGTGCAGTTGGATAATCAAGGAAAGTACAAATCCATCAGCGTGGAGTATCCAGAAATCCATTTTTTTTTCCAGTCAGTAAGTGTATCCTGATGACAAAAATGCCTTTGATGAATACAGAAGACCCAAACATAGCAATTTACACAGCCTGGAAAGTAAAAAATAACCTCCAGAGGAACAATAAACAAAATATTTCAGAGAACAAACTTAATCGCATGAGAATGCTGAGCATGTTCAATGCTATGAAGCTTGCAAAAGCAAATAGACTAAAAATAAAGCTCTTAAAGCACACCGTCAGCAGCCTCTGTCATCTTTCAGTGGTTAATTATGTTACTGGATGGGGCTAATTATAGCTCTAAAAAAAACTAAAAAAAAAAACTAAAACTGGTCAAACCTTTAAGAAAATTGGAATAGACTAAGAAAACTCTAGTTAATGAATCTCAAGTTAATAATGTATTTAAGACATGAATTGTAAACCATAAAAGACGTGGCACCTGATAGTTCAAAATATAAAATAGGGATGAGCTGATTGTGTTCATTTACCTACAAAACCTGTTCAGTTTCAAGGTTTGAAACAAGGTCAAACTCAAAGTCTTCAGCACAAAAGGTGAAACATCTTCAAGAATAAAAGAAAAGGAAGTCCAGCTGCCTTGTTTCAAGCCTTGAGAGTCTCCATGGCCTGGATGCCTGACAATCTACACCATCATAAAAACGCACGGTGCGCGGCGGTTCCAGCTTTCAGCAAACAGCCATTTACGTTTGGATGCTGAGTTTATGGATTAAATCAATACTTTTTCTTTCACTAGAAGGAGTTCTTCATTTACCTGATATTTTTCTTTACTCCAAGAACGTCATTTTTCACATTTGGGAGTCGAAACTCAAATAAATGAAGAAATAAGCTGTTTTCAATTGTTTGAACGTTTTCCTATGGACAACAGCGTGGGAAAGCATAAGTGAATATATTAACTATATATATCTAAATATATTTTTAAAATATTTAAAAAATTTCAAAAATATTTTTGACTCAATTTGACCAGTTAGTGAAGGTCTCATGGGAGAATTGTCATATTAAGAGATTAAATTACAATATGACATCCAAAAAGAAATAAAAGTTAATAAATATGCAAACTGATCATATTCAAAAATATACTTTAAAAGTTAAACTGGCTACTATTCTATACTAGTTTGTCAGAAGGCTCATAATGTACATAAAGATTGTAGAACAACATGTAGAATTATTACATTTAAAATGCAACCTTTTTATTTTTTTTTTTTTAACCAATTTGCACCTCGTGCAGATAAGCGGGGCAGTGTGATGCCGCTAAAGCCCTTTTTACAAAGCAGTTGCATCATACGCGCCCAACACGCCAACCTCATTAAGCCGCAGCTATTCCCCGTTGGACATTCACAGAGACTGAACAAAGACAGCTCACCACGGCACCGAGTGAAGGCACACAGCACGCTGGCTCGCTGGAATAAGCACAAGCGTTCGTTAAGACCGGTGAGTTCAAACGCCCCGGTTCAAAGCTCATCTTCCTTCACTTTCAACTCTGTTGTGACTTCCCCAGGTGGAATAGTCATAAGGAAAATATCCTACTGTCCCAAATCAGGATCATTCACATGCAAAGCGACCTGAAAGTGCTGTGTGTAAGGGGGATAAGACTCATTCACGTGCTTGGTAGATGTCTGGTACATCTCTGCCACCATACATCCCAACATATTCATGCATGAATGTCGGCAGAAGTGTTGCAGTGCTCTTCTTGTCATATCAAAGCAGGAAAACCACAGATGCATAACTACAACGAGTTTGGTCGAGTTTCCATTTCAGAGTTTTGTGAATATCAGCTCACTGCTAGACACTCAAAGTTTAACAGAATACAACACATCAAACATGAACATATTTCTGACACCTGTCCTTACTCTAATACAGCATATAAAAAGTGAGTTTAAAAAAAACAAACACACCCACATTGAGAATCCCACCTGCTTCAAGTTCTTAAGAAAAATAATCATATAAACTCAGGCAGGCACTAAACTGTGAAACCACAGGTCCAAAACCTACATTTTATCTCAAATGATCCTAAAAAGGATCAGCGAACAAGTGTGCACTGCACATTTCTGTTTCCAAAGCTTTCAACTTGACCGAGAGAATTGTAAGGCAACGATAAAAACACCAATAACTAATAAAAGAGCACTAATCATAATCATGCCCTTCGCATCATGTGATAGTTGTGTTAAACTGAACAGAAGCGCCTGTTCTCAAAATCATTGATCTGACTGGAGACATGATGCATTCGTTCAACAGGTTCAACAAACAGGACAAAGGGCATAACCCCTGAACCTTAGCGTTCATCCACTTTCATCTAACCAGTGGAAGTAGCTGCTTAATCTACTCCTGCCACTCACTAGGATCCATTTAAAGGTAAGTATTTCATCAAGCCAGTCAGCTTCACAGTCATCACTTTATAAAGCCTTGGCCTGGAATTTGTCTTAAGGCTGCAATTATTAACACTCTGCTGATAACAGGTCACTAAAGCCCAGACCCCCCCCCCCGCACCGGCACACATTTATTTGGGTAACAGGACCGAGCCTAGATGTTTACAGGACTTGTAAAAGATAGTGTCAACGCTTAGACCCTTATGTTTCCATAGCAACAGTTACAACTGCGCTTTAACTTTTGAGGTCATCTTTCACTGACTGACATTAAACAGTGTTTCTCACAAAATCAGATTGTACATGTAGAAATGTGGGTGCAGGGTGGGGTTTAAGAGCATGTCAGTACTTTTCAGCATGCTTATTTTAAACAGCGTAACTTTTTTTCCCCATTTATTGGCATTCGCTTGACAACAGAAGCATCAGAATGTCATAACTTTCCACTCTCATCATTGTACTGCTGCTGTTTTGCTTCACGGTCTGATGTGTTTTCTGCCACAATTGCTACACAAGTTCTAGGCTCCAACCACAGAGAGAAGTGCAAGTAACTGTCTTCTTCATGTTACTACACTTTTTGCAAGATTATTTTTCATAAAAAGGTGTCTGCAGGGGTCAAGAAAAAGTCTAAAAGTTACTCTATTTGTCAAAAGCATAAGCCAACAAAAGTTAAGTGTGTGTATTAAAAGAAGTGGATTCGGTGTAATATGGATAAGCGTCATAGAGAGAGACTAGGTGTGTTTCCATTAGTGGGAATGCAGGGTAAAGCCGCCAGACAGGAACCTCGAACAGGGCTGAGTGTCTCCTCAAGCCCTTCCGCCGCCATGTCTCTATTACACTGTAGCAGCACAAGAACCATCGACTGACCATGTGATGGTGGTCATGTGCATCTTTTGTTGTTCACAAATGAAAAAGAAGAATGGAGTAAAATAAGAAAGACAAGAAGATGCAAGGGATGCTACTTGTGTTTTTGTTTGCTTTTTTAAACATACACTGGGGTCGCAGCAGGTGAGGTTAAAAGAAAACCTCCCACCGGTCCTCTACATTGGCGTAACACACCAACAAGGCCTGAACAGACTTTCAGGCCGTCTGTCTTTTTTTTTCTTCCTCGTAATCTTCAAATATACTCGCAGCAACATGTTTTAGGTCCAACGGGTTTAAATGAGTTGAGTTCACATGATTTATGAAGAGCAAGTTATAATATCTAGCCTTGGGTGAGCCAACTGTCAATCAATATTATTAAAACTAAATCTGTTTATATAAACTCTCTCACCCTATTTCAGAGTTGTCATGGACATGAACGATTGAGACCAAACTGTTTTTTATAAACCAGGCTGTAAATATGTTTATTTCTGTTGGACGTTTTATCATTGGGGTCAATGGAGATGGACTCGCTTTTGGAGTCAGCCTCTAGCGGCCAGTCGTGGAACTGCAACGACTCTTAGGAAGTTAGATGGGTGGCACTTGCTCACAACCCAAAATTCACAATGCAGTTGTGAAAGCCTTTTTGTAACGGTGTCCACACGGAATCAAGTGACCTGCATCCATGTCCAGAGTTCATCTGGGCCAACTTAAATAGCAACTGTGCAAAAATGACCTTAGTCCTTGGCAGGACAAATGGTGGTGGTGGGGGGGGCTTCTTTACACATCGTAGCTCGTGAACAAACCGCCCATGGATGACAGAAATGTTGAGCCTACCTTTGCCATTTTGCCATGCTGTGTACCAGGAGAGGCTGAGGAAAGACGTGAAGAAGATGAGTGCAGTGGCCACAGTTCCATTTCTGAGCCTCATCTCATTTCAGCGATGCCTCTACTCGGCCGACTGTCGGGGACCCCGGAGCTGCCGTTGCCTCCCTCCTTCCGTCTTTCGCTACCTTCAGGATGTTGAGACGGGCGTGGAGACGGGCGTGGGCACGGGCATGTGGGCGCGTGAAAACGATAAAGCGTCCGGTTAACAGGATAGCCAACAGCCACGTTTCCTCCGGGAGGCGAGTCCTCAGACGTCACCTCAGCCTCGGTGCGTCGCTTCTTGTCGTTTCTCGGAGCGCTGAAACGTGCTCCTCTTTTCTCGTCCTATGGCGATCAATCACAAATAGGCTGATTTTTGTGACAATATAGCTCACATGACCGGTTAACGTAGAAGAAAGCAGCTGCCAGGTTGATCCATTGTAATGTTCGCCGCCAGTCGTTAGCTACAAGTTACCAGTAAACGGCATTTCGAGAGTAACGGCCGATCCTCCGGCGGGCTGCCGACTCCGACGGTGCTCCGGAGGCTACGCCTTAAACCACGTTGATTCCCCTGTAACTGACGAGGACTAACGAGAAAGAAGCGTGGTGCGAAGTCGCTGAGCAGTTTCAACGTAGCCGGTCGACGAGCGACTGCGACACAATCAGATAAACAAGCTGGTTACGTTACGCTGAAACTCCGCTGGTTAACTGCCGGCTCCGGTAACCTGCGGCGGCGGCCCGGGACGCCCCTCCTAGTCCGCGCTTCCAGCGCGGTTGAGCGGAAAATCTGGAAAAGAAGTTACGTGCTGTTGTTTTGATTTATTAGTTTATGCCCTTTCTAACCCGTTTTTTTCAACTGGTAGCAGAGCTCACCTGTCACGTCAGAAAACGTTATAAAAAATAGCAATCTTCCGGTATAGACTTTCAAAATAAAAGCTGTTGCAGCAAGAGGTTTTTTAATGGGGGGGGGGGGGGTGTTATTGAATATATCTAAGTACCTTCTATAGTGTCTTTTTCTAATCACACACGGATTTTTTTAACAGTTAACATTGTTTTTAATTTGCTCTTAAATTAAACAAAAATGATAAACACTGGTTTCAGATCAGTATCTCCCCCCCATAAATCACCCACAGGTTTGTATTGTCACCTGTCCTCTTTACATTAACTGACACAGGGTGGCATGTCAAGCTGGCCCCACCAGTAACTGGCCTCTGAGGGTAATGTAGACAAAAGTGAAGCATGGTGGCTGCTCATAGGTGGGATTTTTTGTAGTACAACATAACATGACGGCCGCTGTCTGTTTGGTTGGCTTGGTCTGTTTGGTTGGCTTCGCCAACATCAGAAGACCTGGCTGGGTGGTGGATCCATGCTGAAGGACAAAGGGATTTGCATAGTGACTTCCTCAAAATTATGTTGCAAAAACATGAGTCTATCTATTGTGTTCGTTGACCGCAAATAACTTCTAAGACTCTTCCATTTGTTAATGACTCAAGTTTTTCTTCCAAGTTTGCAGCCTGTCCTTTTAGCAGCCAGTTGCAGACGATGGTTCTGTAATATGCTGATTTATGTCATCCACGGCTCTGAGGATGAGGAGCTTGCAGGTGACAGCCCCCAGTCATCTTCCCTCTCATCAACTCATCTTCAGGCACCAGGGAGGCAGAAACGCGCTCAGTGCATTAAACATACGTTCTTCATCCAGGGACAACGAGTCTAATCTAAAAACACCATCTGTTTCCTCGCGTGGTCCTCAAGTGTCGGCATTCCAACTTCCAGGTTAAAGGCTTTGCAGAACAAAGAAAAGTTGCAGTTTCTCCAGACAACTGGATACTGACTCACTTTTGTGGCCAAACTCCGCTACACCTACAGTTAAAAGGTCCAACTTTACAGTACAAATAAGCATATTTACAGCCTTATTTATAAAACATTTAGTTTGGGTCCTTATAGCTAGGTTTCATACATATGAGGTGATTTTTGGCGGTTGCTGAGTTTGGATTGGCGGCCGGCTTAGCCTCGGACTAAGAGGTCGGCGTCTTGTGCCAACTGTGCCGTTTATCTCTGAAACAATATTTGAAACGTAATATTCAGTGCAAATGTTCACCAGCAACTGTACTGATTTTACACTAGAAGTTAAACGTTTTCATGACAAAAATGTACCTCGAGTTTTATAACTGCGTCTGCTGTAAGTAAACATGAGCAGAGATGTTCTGAATCATCCTGCAGCAGCGGACTGATTCAAAAGAAAAGAAAAAAACAACTACAAAATCTTAACCATGTTTGTTTTTAATTAACAGTCTTCATTCAAATTTCTGTCTAAAAAAACAAACAAAAAAACAGGTGAGAATTCTTGACATGAGAATTTCCCTTTGAAGGTTTTGATTTTCAATACTAAACTTCACTTATTTACTTAGCAAACATAAGTCGGCACCTATGTGATAGTTTATAAAGACTACATGACATGTAATCGGTTTCAAATGTCTATTGCCTGTTAGTACATTCATGCATCAAGCATAAGAAACATGTTTTGTGAGATATATATAAACAAATAAGTAGACACTATATTACCAAAAGTATTGGCTCACCCATCCAAATAATGGGAATCAGGTGTTCCGATCACTTCCACGGACACAGGTGTATAAAATCAAGCCCCTCGGCATGCCGACTGTTTTTACAACCATTTGTCAAAGCAGGTCCATGGAGACCTGGATGACAGAGTCTGGTGTGGATGAACTTGACCGGCCTGCACAGAGTCCAGACCTCAACCTGACAGAACACCTTTGGGATGAATTAGAGTGGAGACTGAGAACCAGACCTTCTAGTCCAACATCAGTGTGACCTCACAAATGTGCTTCTAGAAGAATGGTCTAAAATTCCCATAAACACACTCCTAAACCTTGTGGACAGCCTTCCCAGAAGAGTTGAAGATGTTAAAGCTGCAGACCAACGTCATATTGAACCCTGTGAATTAGGAAGGGGAGGTGACTCAAGTTCATAAGTGAGTCGAGGCAGGTGAGACGATACTTTTGGCCATATTGTGCATTTGTGTGGTGTGTGTATATATATATATATATATATATATATATATATATATATATATATATATATATATATATATAAATAAATAAATAAATAAATAAATAAATCACGTGTTTGTAGTGTGCTGTGAGGCGTCATCTGTGGTGCAGACAGTTAAAATGATCCGCATTCAAAACCCACAGACTTGATGAAACGGCGGACCTCAGAAGGGCGTCGCTTTAAAGTAGTCCTCCAGGGGAACAAGTATTACTCCCCCGATCCAGTCCTGTAGCAAGACTTGAATCAAATCCATTTTCATGAAGAACCACTTGTGTCCCACCGGCCACTTTGCCATGACAGGATGTCTAGAAAATAGATATAGATATGAAGATAAATATGCCAAATGCAGTCTTGCCTTATCGCAGCCTTTATTGGCTTTGCTACCTTGAGAACATTGCTTCCTTTGCAAAAGCAAGCTCTTCTGGGGCCACCTCCACCATCTTGCCTGTTAGTGTCAGCCGAGCACATCTGGGATCCTCTGGATCATACACCATTTGCCTTTAAACACATTAGAATGAGAAAGTTTTCATCATGCAGTTGCATGAAAAAGCTTAGGTTAGGAGAAGGGAGTGAGGCAAGGATAAGCAGAGCTGTGTAGGCACAAGTATGTGACAGGGAATGTTCACTTATAAACACGATCCCCAGGCGGCAGAGAGATGGACTGATGAATCACAACATACCTGCACCACAGATCCTTCTTTTGGAGAGCGCTGCTGCTCTGAGACCTACCTGAACTACCTGAGCCGCTTTCCCACCATCATCACGTCCATCCAGGCTCTGCTCGCGGCCTCGCTCACATCCGAGCTCAGCTGAACTTACATTTCCATTGCAGATTTGGTTCAGTTCATTTACAGACGAGATTTTTTCCATCGTTTCTGATCCACAAACTACAGCTATTACGACATATTAAAGAAAAGGGGGGGGGGGGGGGTGTTTCCACCACAACTCATTCTGGACGGGTCAGAGAGGGGGAAGGTCGCCCCAGCAGGGTAATCAGCAGGGACTTTTCCACGACCGAACTGAGGTCAAGGGCCAGTAGTTCAAATAAGTCTCGACTCGGCCCAGTTCAACAGTGTGGAAAAGTATACGTTTTCATAATGCGTCATCTCTAAGATGATTAAAAATGACAAAACATTACAGGATCCTACCCACCAAATGTGGAACTAAGACAGGCCGCACATGATGAGACAAATGAGTTGCGTCTGTATCACATACATTGGACCGTTGCCTAATCGCAATCGTGGAAAAAAAACAAAAAAAAAAAAACAGGTTTTTTTCGCAGATGTAGGTGTGGTTTCCTGGAAAAGAAGCTGCTCTGAGTACGAGTTCAGTAATGTCGTATATATATACACATCTTGGGTTCTACCAAACTTTGTATTAACCATTAATATATATGCAAACAAAGAGGGGGGGTGCGAGTTCAGTTACCTCAGTGAGCCTCAGCATGAGTTTTAACTTCGACCTGCATAAACAAGAGCTGCTGTTCCAGTTCTGATTCGTCTGTTTAACTAACTACAGGATGGGTAAAGGTCATGTGAGGGATTTGACACACAGTTCTGAGACTGACCTGCAAAAGTCTCCCTCAGCCTCTGAGAAGGTGAGAGAAGCATAGGGGTTACCCTTTAGGTCTGCCACCGTGTTGTCCATGGGCGTCACATAAAAATACACCACACCAGTGCTGTTGTCCAGAGGTCCGTCACTGACGGAGAAGATGTTCCCAAAGGGGAGCCCTTCGATCTGCGTGGGAAACACACAACCGCACTGTGTCACCAAAGACTCGCCGTTAAGAAGGAAACTCAGTAATATTGCAGCAATTAAGTGGAAACGTTAAAGACATATTTTGTGGGGACACGAGGCACAAAAAACAGCCATGTGAAAAAGAATATGCTTTCTTTTACTTTTAGAGTTTAAACAATCGGGACATATACAGCATATTATAATGCCACAAAGTCAACTGGGTCTTACCAGGTCTTCAGATTAGCTGAAACAACCACATATGAACGAGAAGGCATGCCTGATTACATGTAATTAATTAACAAAAACACTGAACCAGACTCTCTTCGGTCATTTCTATAATTCTTCCTACAGCTTCAAATGTATTGACTTTGCACATATCTGAATTCCAAATCACTAATTTAAACTCTGTACAAGATTATATACGTTGTTATTCACTTGAAAATCAACTTTTCAGACTTTCTATGGTGGCCCTCAGGTGCCAAAAGACACAAACAACATCTAACAAACCAAAACATAAAATAACAAAGAAAAATAAATCAACTGGGAAGAAACAACTGACTTAAAAACAAAAACTGAACTGATGAGGACGGCGGCCGTAAATGAGAAATGACAGCGCTGTGAATTGGCATTGTGGGTTACGAAGTGCAAATGAAATCAGCCCGTCACAGGGACTGATATCAGTTTTCCTGGTGAAGCCGGCGGGCATCTCCCTCCCACCGAAGCGCCCTCCTCCAGCCGCAGCAACGCCACAACCTCCATCAGCTCCTGGGACTCCAGTGGGTGTCCCACCACAGCGGCAACCAGGTACAAACTTCATCTTTTACCGTTTTTTTTTAGCGCCAGCAGAATAAAGCAGCTAGTAACCAGAAACACTTGGGGCGTGACACCGACTGTGGACTGGGAAGGAAGAGGACCAGCACGCAGAGACTGCAGAGGGAATCTCGCGCCTTCATGGGATCTCCGTGGATGCACAGCTGGAGAGTGGAGGCAGAATGGAGAGGACATTCCCAGCACATCCTTGTAGCACGGGCGCTTTGTGAGAGTGGCGGAAGTGTCTCCAGTCCGACAGTTTGATCACCTCTTCATGCAATACACACATATAGTAAAGTATTGTTGAATTCAATTCAATTGAACTGGGTTGTGTCAACATAAGCATTTCTCTTGTGTGAGGGTGTTGGGGTGCTTTTTTATTATTAGTTTTATTTATTTTTTGTAGGACAGTTCCATTTTACCACCGTGTTAGTGTTTGCTAGAGTTTTCCTGAGATGTTTTCTTTTTCTCCTTTTTAAATTTGGTCTTAATGACATGTTTTATGCTTTTTTCCGTGGTGGTTTTAGTCATCTACACATTCCTTTCAGCTGTTCTGTACTGGCCTGAGAGGCCACCTGCTGCCCACAAGGTGACCTTGGATGGTCCACTCACAACAAAAACACCTGTGGCTGCTCGGATGCGCATTAATGTTTGTTTGAATAACATGTTTGATTTGCGGTGACGTTTTCATTTAATTGTGAGAACACAATGGTCTTGCTGCTTCTTTTATTCAAACACAGAGGCCGAGTTCAGCCGCTGCGTCTAAACATCACAGCTTTCCGTGTGTTACCTTGTCTTGCGTGGAAATGGTGGCCAAATGTCCCCAGTCACTGTAATGGGCTATGTATCTGGCGGTCCTGGCAGCCTCCTGGTGTGGAGGAGGAGGAGGAGGAGAGCTGCTGCCAGGCGTCTTCACCCTCTCTATGCGGTACGAGAAGAGGCGATTAGACAGCTGGGCCACGTCGTCGTTTTCGGGCTTCGCCTGCTCGCTGGGGGTCTCCAAGCTGTCTCCGAGGAGGTTGGCTTTCCACAAGCCCGCACCGTCCACCAGCATGGCCGGGGCGACCTCCTCCGACAGGTCCGCGTCCTCCACATCCACGTCGTTGGAAGACACGACCCAGGACACGGAGCTCCTCAGGGTGTAGCCCTGACACAGACACAGCCAGCAGGCGAACGGGGCCAGAAGGAACCAGCGGGACCTCATGTCGCCGAGCTGCGACACCAGCCGCCCTCGTCCACGCACTCTGCTGTTTACAAACTCACGTGGAGCGTGCTTTCGTAACACGCGGACGTTGGTCTGCAGAGGGATTTCCACAGCGACCCCTGCTGGCCCACCAGAGAAGACAGGCGATGGATCTGCCGCAGGAGCTTCTGACTGCAGTCCAGGAGCTCAGGAGGCAGAACCCGGACTTGTGATCGTCTTATCAGTCACCCACCGCTACGGTTTTATTTATTGGAGCAGATTCTCAGCATCACAGGAAGCTCCACAGTTTGACAGTGTTACTCAGATAAAAAAAATCACTCCAAATTCATGTTTAGATAAATACAAACTATTTGAAATGACTCAGAAGTACCTTGAAATTATACTAAACGCTGATTTACTAATTAGGTATTATCCAAAACCACAGCCTCAATGTTTAGTTATTCTGAATTTGTCTATGAAAATGAAACAGAACCATCAGACAAACTTCAGATGTGTCTTCAGGACATCAAGGACTGGATGTCCACTAACGTTTTGCTCCTAAATTCTGATATTACAGAAGTTGTTGTTTGTGGTCCAAACACCTCAGGAAGGATTAGATGGTCTTGCGACGGCCTCCAGTAAAACTGTGAGAAACCTTGGTGTTATATTTGATCAGGATTCGTCATTTAAACAGCATATTAATCAGGTTTGTAAAACCGCATTTTCCCACCGCCGTAATATCACAAAGATCAGGAGCATCCTCTCCCAGAGTGATGCTGGAAAAATAATTCATGCGATCGTGTCTTCTAGACTAGATTACTGTAACGTGTTGTTGGCTGGATGTCCAAGTAATTCTCTGAACAGCCTCCAGCTGATCCAAAATGCAGCAGCGCGAATGCTGACAGGAACCAACAAGAGACCACGTCTCTCCAGTGTTAGACTCCCTCCATTGGCACCATCACTTTGGTTTAAGAAAGCTGACACCACCTCCACCTTTAAAACCAAACTTCAAACGTTTGTGTTCAGTAAAACATCTAGTTGGTGTAAACTTTAGTGTGTCAGGACCAGTAGTCACAGCTGCAGCTGCAGGACCAGACTGGAGCAGCTGGTCTTCAACACAGCTTCATCTGGATCTGCTGCTGTAGACCTGCTGCAGGGGGACACCAGCAGGATCCACCGTGGTGCCCTTCACCTCCTCTGTTTCTCTTTCCCTTCTTCATCTCAATCCTCAGTTATTAATTAACAGTATCCCATCAGCATAATTGTGCTCCATTGTTCTTGTAGTTTGTTGTGCTGGTCTGTCCTCTCCTTTTCTCTCCTGTACATGTTTTCAGACCAGAATCTCAGGAGCTGCATCTGGACCTGCACCACCTCCATAAAAAAAGAACATTTTTTACAATAACAAAATCTACCAATATATTAATAATAACACAAACAAAAAATATTTAGAAACTGTTGAAGATCAAATTTGGGGCATTTTAAAAAAAATATTATGTTCAAATTAAAAAGGAAAAGAATTTTTCTGGGTATTATTGCACATGTCAGGCTTTAAGAAGTTAAACAGATGTTTGGAAAAGTCTCAACAAATGCATATTTGTTTTAGTATTGTATTTACTGTATTTAGTGTAGTATTGATTGTTGACATCTAAAAATATATGTTGCCGAACTTCACAAAAGCATGTTTTTCTCTGTAAACTGTGCTGAACCGAACTGAACTGAACTGAACTGAACCGAACCGTAAATCTATCTGGTAAACTAGTAAGTAGTAGTAGTAGTAGTAGTAGTAGTAGTAGTAGTTTACTAACTAGTAAATCAGTAGTTTACTAACTAGTAAATCAGGATCTGACAGTAACCCAATACCCACAATATGAGCAGACTGAGACCAAAGCTGATAAACAGAAGTTCTCCATTATTAACCTTTTATAATTACACCCGAGTCCCCTAATATGAACAAAATAAAATAAAATAAAGCTTTATAGTGTGTTTAAGACTAATTAAAGTAATTAAAAGGAGCCCATTCTCATTCTGGATTCGGTCTCTGAGCTCGGGACGATGTTCAGACCCGACCTCCAGGTGGAGTTGTCGGACAAATCAACAGATTCATCCAGAGAATAAGTTTCTTCAGAAATCCTGACAAACGTCACAATGTGGCAGATTTACCATAATAACATCAAACTAGATCAGACACGTTTAACTCTCTGTATTTCACATGAAGCTGTTTCCGACAAAAGTCCTGGATTTGAAACAAAGACGTCGAAGAAAAGAAAATCAGATGAAGAGGAAAAGAAATGTAAGGATAGAAGGGAGGCAAAAACATGTTCCTGCTGGATGGAGACAACGAAGTTTGTCTATTTTAGGTGGCCTGAAGGCTACTATGTCCATCCTGTGTCTGCCACCGCTCTTCAGTAGTAGTATAGTAAAGTATAATTCAGGTACTCAGTATCATCCGTTTGGGTTTACCCATCATATACTAAGAAGCTCAACAACAAAAATCTGTATTAGAAATTTAATTATTTAACATAAACCTCTCCCAGCAGCGAAATGCTGAATTACATTGAACATCTTTCATATACACGTGCACTGAATTGGCATCATGAGGAACCTTCAGAATATACTCGTTTCTCACTCGGTCACTGAATAAAACATTAATACTTTACAATTAAATAACAACACAACAGGCTTATAAATCACAACAGAGCTGACTGAAACCCCTCTGGCAGCCCCGTCCAACATTCATCACATTCATCTAAATATAGGTAGTTAGTCTCCTGCCGTTTCATGTTTCATTCATGGACTTGTGTCCAAACCCTGAGCCGTTTATCTGCTTCAGTCCATGGTCTTGTCACTCCAAGCCATCGACTTCCTCTTGGCCAGCTCCATCCAGGATGGCTGGCCGCTCTCAGACATGGACTGCAGCACTGACGGTTGCGTGGGCGACGATGACGGTGATGAGAGCGACCCCATGTTTTTTCTGATCCATCTGTCCTCACGAGGCGCCTCAGGAACTGTTTTGGGGTTTGATTCTAAAGAAAAAGAGCGTTTAATGTCACAGTTTAATGCCACAGTGCAACACAAGTAGTAATGCAGAGCCTCCGCTGTGTCGTTGCGACTCAGGTGTGTCAACACACCTGCGGGTTTAAGCCCATGCCTTCCTTCTGCTAATGTGTCTTTCCCTGGAGGTGTGGTTTTTGCAGGGGAGGGAGACTCCCATGATGTCTGCAATTCTGTTTGAGATGTCTTCAATTCCACCTGAGAAAAAACACAATTTTCAAAGATATGCACACTATATCTCTCCAAAAACATGGCGGAAAAAGGCTATATCTTCCCGGTGACCACGGTTTGTGTGCAGAAAGCATTTAAACTTATTATTATGGTTTGAACATGTTTTTTCTGCCTGCTGAGCATGAAGTATGTTTGAACTCTGGCTGACAGGTCACCGCTACGTGGTATGAAAGACAGATACAAAGAAGTACCACGAACCCCCTTCAGTGAAGGTGATGAGTTCCATTCTGTGCGTTTTTCCAAAAAAGCTGCCCTCTCCCCCACTGAGCCGGACCACACCGCCCGTCTGATAGATTGTGACGGACCCTCCCTCTGCATAGAAGCTTCTCTTTCTCCTCTCTCCGAAGCAGAGTCTGACGTAGAAGCTCCTGAGACCGGAGATGCTGCAGTCGGAGCTGACGTTGTGGATTTGAGCTGGGTGGCCTGCTGGAGACATCGACTGGTCCAGGAGGGCTGCTGCTGCTGCTGACCTGAGGAAATATGAGACTGTGCAAGAGATGGTGCAGCGTTTCCTTGTGCAGAAGAAGATGTGGTTGCTGCTTGTGAAGAGGAGTGCAAGGGAGACTGTGCTGTCCGTGGGTTGGCCCGAAGGGCTGGATGAGACGGCGATTGTGAGACGGGCTGAGTCGTGCTTGGCTGTGACTGCTCTTCTTTGGTTTGTTTAGAGGTTTGTGATTCTTTAGAGTTATTTGGCTGAACAGGAGACGTCACCGTCATCTTCTGCTGAGCTGCCACTGATGATGGTTTGACAGTCTGCACTTGACTTCTGCTTTGAACTGATTCTTCTTTCACTGCATCTGCTGGCGGATGAATTGCAGCCTGCATCCGTGTTGGACTCTTCTCCATCGGTGTGTGGGCTCCAGGCGTCGTCTCTGGCTGACTCGAAGGCTGAACTCGTGCTTGTGTTCGAGCAGATGTTTGCGTGCCAGTAAAGTCCCTGGGGAATCGACTGCTGAAAAGCTGCTGGAGGCTCCTGGTCTTTTCCATCGCCAGACTCATCCAGGAGACCTCAGATGCGGATGTTTGGGGGGCAGGCTGAGGCTCCAGGGGCGTAGTTTGTGTTTCTTTGAGGTTTGAGGAGATCTTTTGGACTTCTGTAAGCACTGAGTGAGGACTGTCGGTAGGTGGAGTGTTATGCTTGGCTGGAAGGGAGATGCCAGATGGGGCTGGATCTAAAGAGTGACAAAAGTCTGTTAGACACGCATGGCAGCGCTGTTAAACTTAGTCAGGGTGGTGTTTTAATGAGCACAAAGTTCACCTGCGATCGGGGAGAATCTTATCTTCCCAGAGTGATTATTTACCATGTGCAACCTATCTTGTTTCACATATTTAGCAACACAACCATGTCTGTGCAAAGTTTAACTCTTCGCGCTGCTAAAAGGTGGCTGTGAGCAGCAGTTTGAAAACGGACACTGGTACCGCATAAACCAGTCCTCTGCAAGAAAACAGCTTAGGATATCATTGGGGGGGGGTGACCGACTCACCTGCAGGTTTGAGCACAGACGACGAGCTCGCTGCCAGCTTTTCCGACATTCGACTGACATTGTTGCTCACTTCCTGTCTTTTCTGTTTGTCTCCCTGGTCTTCGAGCTGTCGCGTTCTTGAGTGGCGGTTGGAAGAGGTTTCAGACTGGTATTTAAGCGACTGAGTTGTGGTGCGTAGTTTGACACCAAATGCTGTCTTTCCTTCGTCTTCCTGGACCTCTTTTGCCTCTTCTGCCTCCTCTACCAGCTCCTGGCTGCTCTCCATCTCCTCTGCCTCTACAGCACCTGTATCTGTGGGTAAACTTTTGGATGGTTCTGGTTCTGTGGTTTTGAGGGCGTCCTTCTTGTCCTGAGGACTGACTGAGCTTCTGCTTGGTTCTCCCTCTTGCCGAAGTCTCCCCACAGCAAAGGCGCTACCTCGGGCCTGGGAGCTTGTAGGTTCCTCCTTTTCCCTCACGCTTTTCTCTTCGGTTCCACCAACTGCTTTTTGTCTCGCTTCAGTTTGTTCCAGCACTCCTGCAAAACTGATAGCTCGCGGCCTTTCCTCATCTTGGGTTTTGACAGTGCTGACGGAGAACTTGAAAGATCCAGTTCCTGGGGCTGGTCGCTTTATCCCTTTTCTACTCTCACCCTCACCTTGAGGCCACAGCTGAGAGGAGGAAGACCTGGATGCCGCTGCTGTGTTTATGGCGTTCGAGAGCTGGTCAAGCGACGTTTCAGGCATTGCAGACTTGTTCGGGGTAGTTTTCTTATCAAGAAACATTACTTGTTTCCCAAAATCCACCTCTCTTCTTTGCCTCAGTTCTGACTCGATGAAGGATGAGTGTGGTCGTTCTCGGGTCACTGTATTCGTACGCATGGGAGGCTTAACCCGAAGCGCCTGGGAGGCTACGGTCGCGGGAAAAGCACGGTCCTGGTGCAAAACACTTTGGTTGGGGGATTTGGGTTCTGGGTCCAACGTGACTGGTGACACCGCTGAGGATTTTACCGGAGGATGTGAAAGAGTGCTGTCCCCTGCTTTATCTGTCTTCTGCATCTCACTCTCCAGCGCAAAAAGCTGCTGCTCTCGGTCTTTCGCAGACTCAGGGAGGCCGATGCTGCTGACGCTGGGTAATGTCTGAAAAAAGACCCGGAGGGCATTACAAAAAAAAAGAGACATTAAGCACAAGAAAGTTGTCTTTATGAGCTAACAGATCCCTCACCACGGTGGAGGGTTTCTCCTTAGTGATGACCCTCCGGTTTCTGGGTTTGACAGACATCCGGTGGCGTGCAGCAGAAGTATCCAAGCAGGTGCTGAACTGGACTGGCGCACTAAAGTCTAACGGCGCCTCGACAGTGGAGGCAGAGGAAGTTTGGAGGACAGAGAGGGACGTGGGATGGGACGGCGTTGGGGGCAGAGATTTGGTCTGTGAAGCTTTGAGGATGGGTGAGAATAAACACGAGGCTGGCTGAGATGTTGCCTGAAAGGACAGGACACGGAAATAATTAATATACACTGTCGTAAATGAAGAGTTCAAACTTACAATCACAATTGTTTCAGAATTTTAGATTCTCATTGATTAGTTGGATTATTTGCATCAAACCGGCTGCTGACGACCTTAAAGTATGAAATTGATGATATAGATCATATTCTAAACTTTTATTAAAGCCAAAGAAAGCAGTATCTTGATCTTGAAAGGATTGTCCTGTTGTCTGATTAATTCAAATGAAATATTCTTTTAGAAATCCTGACATTTGAAAGCCCCATTAATGCTGGATAATATCCGGCGTTCCAGTTTAGGAGCTGCGTGTGCTGCCACAGACGCTGGAGCACCTTTCTTACTTCAGCTGTGTTCATATGAGTCTCTGTGATAAAACTGACCCACCTGCAGTTCAGGTGTGTCAACCACGCAAAATACTTGGTACATATGAGATTAAATATACAACAAAAGAGGCACCAAACTGCTGACCGACCAAATTCTAGATCGTTAACTATGTTTGACCTTAAAAATGCCCCATATGGCCTCTTTATTCCCAAACACTTAAAATAAGATGCAGTGCATCACCAGGCCAATCTTCCATCCGCCCAAGCTTTTTAAAGCTTTTGTCTACCATCAAATTCAAATAATTAGTTTTTTCTAAATCTGCCGCGTGAACATTTAATGTGTTGTCATCGTATTACTCGTAAATCTCAGCGCCAGCTGTTTTAGGTTTGGTGATACAACAAATCTACATATTTGTGACACTTAACTGGGAAGATAAACCACCTGGGTGAGGGTTTCCTGCAATGTGATGACCTCTCCTGAGGTATCATGAGAACTTTGGAGAAGGCTGTCCTCGGAGCGGCTACTCGGTTCCTCGTGACACCTGATCGGCAAAACCATCGGTGGTGGACCCAGATGCATTTTCTGTAGCTGAAGCTTCATCTGTGATAACAGAGCATGCCATCAGGGATTGAAAGGAGTCCTAATTACCCTAAATTCATGGCTCTGAGCAACATCCCTACATAAAAGTCATACTTGAAGAGCCTTGATCTTGCTGTGAACGTTCTCTTGAGATAAAATCCTGGTTGGTTCAGAGTCTGCGGGGTCCTCAGCCAGGAAGATGCTGTCATGGGACAATGCTCGTGATCCCATCATGCCCTGGGAGCATCTGAGGAGGGAAGGGTTTTGACGTTATGGACCATAATGAAGATGGAAACGTGGATCAGCTGGAAAAGCTTCCTGTCTTGAGGACACTCACACCAAATCCTCGTCTGATCCCGGTCCCTTCCCTGCAGTGATGTCACTGGCTGACTGGCTGAGTTTGGCAGTTTCCTCTGTATCTGCTTTCTTGCTCCTCCAGAACAAACGGCTTTTCATAGACTTGATCCTGGACTTTTTACATCCTGACAGAGTTTGAGACAGAGACAGATCCAGGTCACCACCACTCAAGCACACAGAAGCCAGACTCATACATTCACCTGTCTACGTGGTCGTGCTGATTATGACTTGCCATTTCCACTGTTAAGCTGATATTAATCATTCTGACAGAGCATTTTTGAGGTAAAACCCACGTAACTTTGATGAAATGCTCGTATTTGGAACTACTCAAGAGAAAACTCACCTAAAAAGTCCTCTGCAGCTTCTTCCGTATTGCCAGAGAAAGTCTCCATCAGTCTGATCACTGAAATAAATCACACAACAGATAATGAAATGTGTCTGAAGACAATAAACATTAACCAAACTTACTCGTATCAACAAAAGGTGAAGCTGTGGAGCTTCTCAGACCTACTGTCACATGGTCGAGGCACAAATACTTCGGAAGTATTATCTCTTCCCAAGAACAAATAATACGGGCGTTCGGTTCAAAGGTTTATTACTGCTCTGTACCAGGAACTAAACCATGGATGGGTGAGGAAACCCTAACCTCAAGATCACCTAAATAACATAAGGACTATGCACAATAAAACATGTATTAAATGCAGCAGTGATGAGAAAAAAAACTAGCACTTTCTGTAGAAGAGCATTGTGGACGGAGTCTGGATAAAGTGCAGCGTCACTAAGCGCTGTTTGAGTTTTGAGCAGCTTTGTATTTTATGAGCAGACTTGCTTCTGGGCTGCATAAACATTCAGACTGCTCTGACGTGTGGATTCTGTTGGAGATGCAGGCAGAAACCATCCTCTGTCTTTCATGCGTTCTGCCAGCGTAGCCAAGGACCCACCAGAGTGGATCCCTCCCGGCTGCCTGATAAGACCCGACGCTCCGGTTTATGGGCAAACATGCAAAGTCCACGCTGCACCTCTCGTATCACGGAGCCTTTTGGACAGGATACGAGCACATGATTGCCCCTCGACACTCAGAAAAAGGGAAAAACAAAACTGTTATTTCTGAATAAAAGAAGATATGAGGCTTCCATCCTTAATCAGATTTCATCAAACTAAAGTCCTCACGACTCAAAATGCTGCCATTCACAGAGGCCAGCTATGTCCCGTAGAAAAACAAAGGATAATCCACTGGATTATTGACATTGCAGAGAGATCCTTGTAAGATTTCACAGCACGACTAGGGCTTCATCACACTCTTCTGGTGCCACACGCTCCGGCACAAAAAGTCCCCGGGAATGTCACCTGAAATACACACAAGCACTACGTTTGCTGAGTGAACTTACCCAACAACTACGCCCGCGTCTCTGCTCTGTCCTCTCCACACGGCGCCCTCAGCTGTGCCACAGCCTTAATGTTTAAACCTGAAGCTTACGTCGGTCACATCTGCAGATGTGGAGGCAAAGGAGCGAGGGGAGTGCAAAATCAGGCACGGTAAAACGAATGAAAGAGAGAGGGAGAAGGTCACTGCATGACAGGGTAAGCAAACGCACAAAGAGAAAAGAGGCCAGATGAGAATGTGTGAGGAAGGGAGAGGGAGGGATACTCCATTACATTAGTGGCACGCAGTGGCCCTCTGCGCTAAGCTCCTTATAAAACGCTAACCTGATTTTAGGCCCAGAAATGGGAGTAGAGGGAAAAAATAAAGCTCCAGTTGGAAAGAGGACATGCATCCAGGATTATGGCTCATAGAACTGTTTACACATCACGCCGGGTTGCTCACTCCCCTCGACGATTACACGGGGGAGACAGTGCAAGAATTAAAAACACAAAATGATGAATTAGCTGCCACACTCGCTTTGTGGAGTTGAGCGTTTAAATGCAGCGAATGTACATTCGTTTTATAACTATACACATCATTTGTTAAAATATCTGCGTGTGCATAAAATATAGGTGCAGAAAACACTAAAGACTCCATCAGTGACTTAATGACAGAGGAGTTTATATTTCTATCAATATTATTATTGAATTTTAAGCATAAGATTTAGAATATCTAGAGCAATACAAACCAGTCTTATGATATATTTAAAGAGCATGTCCACATATAAAGAATAATTTACACCTATTCAATGAATGTGACAGTTTCTGAAACCAAAGAATTATGTTTTTACTGTTTTATTGTTTTTTATTCTAACGATGGTGAAAACAGAGGACAGGCACAAAAAGTAGGACAGTGACAGCAGGACAACTTGCAGTGACTGTTACAGGTGCGTCCAGGTGCGTCTGACTTGGACGGCGTCAGTACTCCACGGACCGGAACCACAGCTAAACGTGCAGTAAAACATGGTGGCGGCGCTATTATGCTGTGTGCAGTTTTACGTTCTGTGATGTTTAGGACACTGAATTTTTCAGGGTTGTGATACAAACCCAGTTCCAAAGGTGCTGTGACGCTGCGTAAAATGTAAAAAAACGGAATGATTTACAAAACTCATAAAGCCAGATTTTACTCCTCAAAGAACAAATACAACATGTTAGATGTTGAAACTGAGACCTTGTGCCATTTCATGGAAAACATTAGCCCATTTTGGACTTGATGGCAGCAACATGTCTCTAAAAACAGGGTGATGTTTGCCGTTGAGAAGCATCTCCTCTTCTTTTAACAACTGTCTGTAAAAGTCTGGGAAGTGAGGAGACCAGTTGCTGGAGTTTTAGGAGATGAATGCTGTCCTGTTCTTGGCTGATGCAGGATTCTAGCTGCTCAACAGTCCTTTTCATGATGGTCCAAATGTTTTTTGTCCTGGTGACAGGTCTGGACTGCAGGCAGACCTGTACAGCCCTTAGACTCTCCTCCTGTGAGGCCTTGGCGTTGTGCTGGATCAGCACGGTCTTGCTGAAATAAGCAAGACCTTCCCTGAAAGAGACGTTGTGATGATGGGAGCAGATGTTTCTCTAAAATCTTTATGTACTTTCCAGCATTGACGGAGCCTTTCCAGATGTGGAATCTAATTCAACCCCACACCACCTGAGATGCTTTTGAACTAAGGTGGTAACAATGTGGATGTTCTTCTCCTCTGTAATCCTCAGAGCACCCACAGACTACAGAACAGTTTCCTATTTCCCCCTTTAGACCATTTTAAATGTGCTTTAGTTCAGAGATGGTGGCGTTTTTGGATCATGCTCACATATGTCTTCTTCTTTCCATGACGGAGCTGTAACCTGCATTAGTACGGTGATCTCTGGAAGTGTCCCTGAGTCTATGCAGTGGTTTCTAGTGGAGAATCACGTCTGTTTTTAATGCAGTGCTGTCTGAAGGCCACGAGCATCCGGTTTGGACTGCCAGCCTTGTCCCCTGAGATTCACCTCGACTCTCTGATTCCTTTGATGATGTCATACACTGTAGATGGCGGCATCCTCAAAGTCAATTTTACGTTAAGGGATTTTTTCCTGAAATTCCTGACAAGTTCTGCATCTGAAATGCTCCTTTTGTACCCAGTCATGTTACTTTTGCCAATTAACCTAATTAGTTGTCAAATGCTCCAAATCCAGTTATTATTCATGCCAATTACTTTTCTAGCCTTTCGTTGCCCCTCATCTACCTTTTTTGTATTGTGTTGCTGTAATATCAGTGTGTAGGACAGTCGACACGCACCACGGCCCTTTCTTAGACATAACCTCAATGTGCCAGTCGCTGCCATCAAAATCAAAATGAGCTCAAATTTTCCATGAAATGGAAAAAAGTCCACCTTGTTTCATTCACACAGGGCACGTGCAGACGTTGATGAGCTATCTAGGACACTCAGTCCTGAGAGGGAGGGCGGCAGCAGCGGAAAAGCAAACCTTTGCATCCACGTTCAAGCATCCGACTGCGTGAACCAAGAGGCTTTTCTGGTGAGACCCCAAATCCTCGGCATTTCCACCATAAATAATAATAATAAGAAGAATCCAGTTGCTGAGCTCCAAATTACAAGAACCAACCATGTTAACAGACTGAGATGCTCCATTCATGGATTCCTCTAATCCTCACATGCACGATAGCATTTCCGACTGTCGGTTTATTTTATTTTGGGTAAAATTAGATTAGATTATATATTTTACTATTTTCAAGCTGTTTGCACATCACGAACAGAACTGCGTGTCAACAGCATCTCAGCGTGTTGCGCTGAAGCATCTGTTGCCCTGGCAACAGGAAATCAAAGGTTCTGACCCAAGTCACCGCTACGATTCGTGTGGATTATAATGTCTTCATGGCTGATGCCAGATGACGAGTGCACATATTAAGATTAAGGCCGATGAATAATCCGATCGCACCCGAGTGAACTCACGAACTCACGACAGAAAACGCTCATTCAAACCAACACTTTCCTATGAAATGTTGAAGAATAATTTTTCAGATTTCTAAAATGTTTTCATTTACATTTCTGGGACTTACACATGCGTCATCTCAGAATATTTTAAACACCTGAAGTAACACCAAAGCAATGCACTAAACAGCCTAGAAACAGGTCTCATTCCGACTCAGATACGCCTGAAGTTCTCATTAAGTAAAAGATGTAGTTGTTAGTTTTGTAATTTAGCTTTTTATGTTAATTATTAACTGGAAGTCAGAGCAACGTTTTCGTGAATTTCGGGAATGTCACGCACGATAAAATATAAGAGCGTCAAACCCCCATCACAAGACTGGTTAACCGTCTTGAAAAAACGGGAACAAGAAACGATTAAACACAAACAAAGCTGCTCCTGATCAGGGCCTGGTTTTATTACACTTTTATTACACTACACTCACCTATACTATGGTAGGTGAGTTAATATGTAGTGAAAGGTGCTAGACGTGCACAAAGACATTATGAACAAAATGTGTGTGTTCCTCCATGAGGAAGAAACGGTATCTTCATTTAAAACAAACAAAACCCAAGATTATATATATATATATATATATATATATATTTTTTTTTTTTTTTTTTTTTGAAGGAAGCATCTGGCTAAAGAAATTCAGGTAATCCCATGTACCTCATTAATTTTATTAAATTTCTGTAAGGATACATTTTTTTGCAAAGTATAGTCACAATGGAAATACCTGTATGTGCAACAGTGAGCAGATATTTGCGGCAGTATAAAAGTAGCTTTTAATGTTTTTCTTGTCCACTAGATGGTGGTAGATCGTCCCTGAAAGCATCTGTTCTGTATACAACCAACTACAGAAGAGATTTATACTTTATAAGTACAAAATGTAGAGCGAAGAACCCTATAAAAGACCCCAAATAAACAACTTTAAGGATACACTTAACCAAGCTTTACAACATATCAGTGCAGCAAAAAGTAAAAACTTCAGTTATAACGGCTGTTTGTGAAGATGTGTGAAGGCAAATTCATCAACACGACAACACGATAAGAAAATAAAATCACTCGAGTTAGAATATCAGCTTTAGCACCGTGGCGCTCATAGAGTTTTGGTGTGTTTGGTGTGGAAAATGTCTACGGTGGTCTCCTGGCACGGCCTGAGGTCATAGTCACAATATCCGATAGAGAACCGACCCTGAGGGACACAACGGCCACAGAACGTATTATCCTGATGACAGCAGCATTGAAAGGGTGACAAATGTTTGAAAAAGTATTAAAAATGCAGACTCACCTTAGGCCTCTTGAAGTAATCCAGCCCTCTTCCAATTTTTATGATCCAACCACTGTCAAACCTAAAAACAAATGAAGTCTAGTTTGATAACACAAATAAAAATAAAATCTGAAAATGCAAAACCATGTATTTACTCTAGTAGGTAAATGAAAGATAATTACAGACTACGTGTCAGTGTGGCTGTTGTAAATGAAGAAAAAGACCTGATCTCCCTGTCGTGGATGGTGGAGGAGTACTGCAGATCCAGAGCGACTCCCTCAGCCCCGAGACTGTCCTTCAGCTCGGCCAGAGCGCCGCTCTGCTGGCTGCTGTCGGCCTGCACGAACAGCGAGTGAGGTTGACACGACATGCCGTGAAGTGGCTGCTGTGGCTGCCATTCATTCATTAACCACTGTGGTTGGTTCAGTAACCTACTTCATCCTGCGTAGTAAGAAGATGGATCTCTTTCACCTGGCAGGAGGATTTCAGCAGCATCTCGCAGAAACGCAGGAAGTTGTACAACTGGGATGCAGAGAAGAGATGTCAGCGGCGTTTGTCATTTACTGGAGGCCGACTGGAAACACCGGTGTTACGTGAACCACGGGATTAAACAAAGTTCTTACTTGGTGTGTGTGCCGTATATACGGATCCTCCACCCAGACCTCGGTGACGCTACTGCTGACGTACGGCTTGAACAGAGCCTCGTAGCTGTAACCAGTGGCATCCTCTGATATTTTAATCTGCTCATGGTACTTCCCATCTGCCAAGACAAGTTTTGTTTTTTTAGAAACCTTAATCTGAAACAGTGGTTACACGTGTCACATACACCATCAGTCTGCAGCCAGTTCACGCTTGTTATGATTCATCTTCAACAGTTACACCACAGTGGTAAGGGCAGATGTTCCTTTCTGATCCCCTCCATAGGAGTCCCCTAAGGCTTGGTGCTGGGGCCCCTGCTGTTTGCCATCTACCTAACTTCACTGGTCCAGGTCACCCACTGGTTCTTGCATCACTGCTATGCAGATGAAACCCAGCTTTTATCTATCAACAGACAACCATACCTTCTCAGCAAGGATGTCCACCTCCCTGACATCTCCTTGTGGATGAAGGAACGGCACCTTCAACTAAATTTCTCCAAGACAGAGATCTTAGTCATTCCTGTCAATCACGCTGTCAATCGGAGGATTTAAAAGTCAACACCACCTCTACGTGTACCAGACCTGTCACGGTGGTTGTCATGATAGATGACCTGTGATCCTTCTATAAGCAGGTCGCTGCTGGAACCTGCTCATCTCGACTGTAATCAGGACATAATCCCTAACTGAGCCACCCGCGCCCCCCCAGCGGTCTCCGGATGGTTGGTTACTGAAGCCCCTGGTACCGTCTTTCATCTGGGTCACGTGGGCCTTGAGCTGCTCTGCTCTGTCCATGTAGCCTCGTATCTTCTCCCTGTAATGTCCCCTCTTGGACTCGTCTTTAACAGCTGCAGGAGCATGAAGACAAACACGCAGTGAGGGGGTGAAACGGTTACAACTACACGTCATGCTTCAGGGAGGCAGCGGAGACCTTTTAACACGTCCAGGAGCAGCTGGATCCCCTCCTGGTAGCAGACCAGAGACTCCTGGAGCCGCCCGCCCTGGTCCAGCTCCACCGCGCGCTTCAGGACGGACACGGCGGACGTCTCCATGCCTGACACGTGGTTCTGGCTCATGTCCCGCGCGCGTCTTCTCTTTTAGTAAATATAAGGTCCTATCTCGTGTTGATACTCAATTAAAAGCAGGAAGAGGAGGATAAAACCTGCACGACCAGGTGGTACCACGTGTGCCACAAAAATAACTCCGGGGGAAACGCAACGGCCGTGTTATTGTTGGTGATGCTCAGATGGGTGCATATTTAATAAAACACGCATCTCATAGCTATGTTTAAATTGCAATACTTTAATTTTAAAATATAGTTTTATTGTTAGTTATAGAATCCCAAATACATTTATAAAATAACAAACGGAACAGCCGCAGCTCGGCGTCATTTAAATGCAACACGTTTCCGGTCAGTCCGCGGAGGCTAGAACAGAAACGTGATTCTCGTGTTTGTTTTTTTCTTTTATTCTTTTATTTGTTGCAGTTTCACGTGTGTTTGGCTGAATAGTGGATGTGAAGCAGTGCTTGTCCCCTAACGTGTCGTAGGCTCGACGCACGTCGTTTCCGTGCGCGTAACCTTCAGCATGTCCGGCGTTTGGCGCAGTTTCAGCGTCCTGTCGGTGAATGTGAGTATTTGTGATCTTTATAACCTAAATGTCCCGTTTAACCGTCAGATTCAGCTGCTTTTGGTAAACGGTGCTCCAAGAGTTTCCTGTCACCAATAAAATTGGATGCAATCTTTAAATATATACTTAAATATTTACAAAAGTAGCTGCGGTTGGTGAGTCGACGCAGCGGCGGTTTACGTTTCATTACAAACGGCAGGTAAAGTCTTACTTTTATTAACCTGTGGGGCGTCGTTTATCCGTCACATGTTGGCTGCCCGAGACTGTTAAACACGACCTTCAAAACGGTTTCAGTTCGTTAATGTTTCTGCGACGTCACGTCACCCGACATGTTTACTTTTGTTTATCTGTCCTCGTTGTTGAGACGCGGATCTATGCGAGGTCAGTTTTATTACAGTTTTATTTTTGTTCGTGTAGTTTTGAATTTGTTGTCTGAATTGTCAGCACGGTGCTGCAGCGTTGTGTAATTTAACTGTTATTTAACGATGACCAAATAAACTAAGATTTTGAAGTGCTAAAGATAACTGTATTCACGTGCGTCTGAGAAACGTGTTGATAATATTTTGTGTAAAGGGCCGAACCTGCCTGGCAGCCCAGCTTTAACAGTGTTCTTTGTTTTTTTGTGACAGACTCTGAATAAAGCGGCCTCGTCTCCATGCGGCTGGTTTTTGTCAGCACGGAGAAACGTATCAAAGGCAAGACTTCCGAAAGAGGTACGAATCCCGGCTGTCCTTCAGCTTTTCTTAGACACGTTCTGCTTTTTGTGCATCTGAACACGTCAGTGTGACGTCTCAAGAAGCTGCTGCCTCCCCGAGACGGACGCGAGTCCGTCGGCCTCTGAATGTACCGCCACTCCCCAAACAGCCACACCTCCGCGCAGAAACCTCTGCGTTTCCATAAGATGCCAGTAAATAATTTTCTTTTCAATAAAATGCCAGTTGTTCAGGCTTGATTTGAAACCACCAGCCACTGCAGTCGGCTCTCGTGTGATATGCGACTTCGTTCAGTCTCGTTGGAGCTCCGCGGACCTTTGAATCACTTTCACAAGCGCGCGTAAACGATGTCACAGAAATGTGACCGGTGGCTGACGATCCTTCACGAAGTCGATGAAGCCAAAGGTCATATCTTTCACAGATATGTCGAGATTTAATTTTCTTGCATTTTAATTATAGTTCATATTGTTAAAATAGTTGGGACTTCATCTCGGCGGGGTCTTTCATGTGGAAGGCAGAGAGGACAGGAGCCGTGAACCAGGAAGCATCAGATGCTGAAGCATCTTTGTTCTGTCATCAGGAACTTCGTATTTTCCTCTTAACAGATTTTTGAAGAAAGATCAAAAGAGCACGAGAAGTATGGTGGTGATCCAGACCAACCTCACAAACTGCACATCGTGACTCGGGTGAAGAGTGCGATGCGAAGGCCGTACTGGGAGAAGGAGATGGTGAAATACCTCGGCCTTCAAAAGGTACGTGAGGAGAGTCTCTACAGTTGTTGGCTGTGATTGATTTACTTTAAGCAGATGCAGTACATTTCCAAAACTGGGGCATAAAAAACCTTTTTTTCCTCACTCTCTGTTTCACTCAAGGCCCATAAACCTGTGATCCACAAAAACACTCCTGCTGTCAACAGCCAGCTGAAGTTTGTCAAGCACCTTGTGAGGTAAGACTGCTTGTGCTGAGATATATTCAGTTGTTGTCAGTAAAGTTATTTACTTTAAACAGTTCAGATACAGAATCTTTGGTGTGCACGTTACAGCTGCCCGTCACCTTCGGCGGTCATGTTGTGTAACTCCGACTTTCAGCCCATTTTCTTCTCCGCGTCCTTCAGGATTCAGCCTCTGAAGATGCCGTATGGGCTTCCAGCTGAGCAGGACATGGCTGACACATACATCAACAGCAAAGGAGAGCTGATCGTTCGTCGTCTTCTCCAACCCACCGACCAGAAGGCTCTGGAATCGTAGCTCTGCCTCGTCCGTTAAAATATCACTGCTTCAATAAACTCATAAAAACCCAAGTGCTTCCATCTTGAATCCTTTGCAGAGAAAATGAGGTGCATCAATCTTACATGAAAAATGTAATCAAGAAGTCGTTCAGGGAGCTGGAAGTAGTCCCGACGGAGCAAAATATTTCCGCTTTCTATTGTGGGTTCATTCCTTTGAGGGACTGTGAAGGCTGGACTCAATCCAACATGATGGATTCAGTTGAGTAAACCTTTAACTCAAACCCTTGAATATCTTGATGTCCAGGACAGATCATCTTGGATATAACTTATCTTCCATGTTAGTTTAGTAACAGAGATGGTTTGGATTGTTAATGAAACTCAGATCAACTAAGATGAAAACAGTCTGCATATTTTTCATTAACAGTTCCAGCTTCTGTTAATTTTGCTGCTATTTCGTTCCAGTTTTGAGACTCGTACTCTCGACTCTTCACAAGTGCTGTTGGTTTTCCAACATCCCACCTCTTTACTAATGTAGGTTCGTCATCATTTTGCAATGTATATCAGTAAAATGTTTTCATCCAACAAGAGGTGTGCGCATGTAATTATGTACATAATTAAAATTCTCGGATGTGGATCCCGTCAAAAAAAAACAAAACTTCCAGCAATGAAGTGCAGCCAGAGTATAGTTTTATTTCTTCTAGTAAAGCAAATTCCATTTTTTAATACTAATGGAAAATTATGTTCAGTCTGATCAGGTTTTAACTTTCACTTTTTCATGAATTTACACAGTCTGGGATTAATTTGGGGTTTTAATTGTGCAGGTATTTTGTGATAAACTTCACTGTTACTCCCAGAATCAGGCCAAACTGAACTTCTTCTATTATTGCCTTTGTGATTTTCAGGGAATTTCTTTGCCTAAACACCCACAAAAAATAAAGTTATAACGCTTTAACAAAAGGCCTCATCAGGAGAGACGTGCAGCTTGCTACAAGTTAAAATGTAAAAATGTATTTTGATGCTAAAATCTGAACACAGACAATTCTTTAAGAAACTCATCTAAACCGCTTCCTCTGTCTAATTAAAATAACGACCAAAGTAATAAACAACATTGGCGTGTGGCGTATGCCAACCACAACCCTATTATAAAGACATGTAAACGTCTTCGACAGGTTATTGCTGTTCATGTAAACGTGTCAGTGACTCCAACATAAACTAATGTATAACATGGAGCAACCAACTACGCACATTTACTACTTAAAACTAACATTTCTGGCCCGTGAAAACACACGACAGCTCCGAGCTGTGAACGCTGAAGTGGCTCAGTGAGATCACAAACGTGAGCAGGCCGTGGACAACCGTCCTCGTCCAGAACACCAGCCTGGAGTCGGTTTAGTAACCGCCTGACGTCCGCGTCTGCAGCAACAGATGATACTGTGGCACTGTTCTCACGGGCCTCCCTAAAAAAACCCGCCAGTTAGTCCAGAGTCCTCACTGAGACCAGGAGACTGGACCACTTAAGTCCAGGTCTTAGATCTTTACTGGGTTCCTGTCTGTCCCAGAACAGATGTTAAAATCCTGCTGTTGGTTCATAAATCTCTGACCCGTCTTGGACCAAGATTATCTCTGATCTCCTGGTACAGTATGAACCAACCAGAACCCTCGGGTCGTCAGGGCCACACCCACTTTCTGGAGCGTTAGAACCGAACAGGTGAGACAGCCTTCACCTCATTTGTTTAATTCCTTTTACCTTGTGTTTGTCTTTAATTCAACATTTAAACCTACTTTTTAAACCATTTTTATATGTATTTATGTAAAGCACTTCAAATGATCTTTTAAATTAAAAGTGCTCCACAAATAAACCTGCTTTGCCTAGAAAGAATCAAACTTTTTTCCACGATTACATATTTAATTACAACCCAAATATGCACATTTCATACCTGCTCTTTGCAAAAAAACTGTTATCTGGGCATGTTAATCTGACTTTAGAAGTTCAATGTATTCAAATATAAGATGATTAAATAAGGCTGAAAAAGACATTCTAATGCAAAAAGAAACAAAAAAAAAAAAACAGACCTTTTTAACAAACTAAGTACATGATCAAGCAGAACGAGAAAGTACAAATGAACACGGGCCGTCTGGAAGAGGGATGAGTGAGGTAGCCCCGGGAGAAAAGTCGCCAGTCAGAGGTTTTCACTCGTCTCCAGAATCTGAGTCGGAGTCGTAATCTCGGTCCCGGATGGTTTTCTTCTCCACTTTTGTGAACTTGGAGCCCGATTTCTGATTCACTGTTGGGGGCTCCATCAGGTTACCACTAGGACAACACCGGAAGATGACGGTTAAATTAAGTGTAACAGTTCTTTACACAGCAGCACGTTACTGTGACTGTCTCACCTGTAGTTGATAACATCTGCACATCCAAGTCTCCACTCAAGTATCTCTGTGGAAAACTCATCCGTGTTGCCGAGATCACTGAATCCAACGACATAATCCTTCGTTTTTCCATCTTTAAGTAGCGCCAGTGTGGGAATAACTTTGATGTGCAGCCTCTCTGTCAGAAATGGGGCCTTTTCGACATTCAGCTTGATGAATTTGGTCTCAGCGTGCTTCTTTGCCAAGATGGCCAAGTGTTTGTCAAGAATCTTGCACCTAAATGTAGAAGAAAGAACAGAAAAACAAACGGAGCCACTTTATAATAATCATAATGAATAGGGAAGCTGGTAAAAAATTGATTCACGTAAAAATCGTGACCCTGAATCGGTTCAAGTTTTCAAGGACTGAATTTCCAGTTCCATTAATTCAGCCGTCGCTACTGTTGCAGCAGACTGAACCAAACTCCTCCAGAGTTGCCAACTTAGCAACCTTTTCCCTGTACTCACAGAGTTTTTAAACCCTTCAGGTGCACTAGTTAAAGGTGAGTAAAACATCTTTTTACTGAAAAAGTAGCCGCCTGCATGTGTTATGGAGCTGCACGTTGAGTATGTCTTTCTGTTGCTCCCCCTCTCGGTTTTGTGCCAACGTGGGGATACTGGAAACCCGACTTCAAATACTGAAAAACAAAACCTGTAAAGGAAACAGCTGATTTGGAAAAAAAAATCTCCCAAATGTTGCAAAACCCCTTTACTGCTTTAATGAGGTGGTTTTTCAGGCGTGTTGATAATCCAGTTTATGGGAAAAGAGTAAAGGAAGTGCTTTTGCACATTTGCACATCTCTGGCAGTGCTGGATGTGACACAGCCGGTCGATCTAAATCTCATCAATATGTTGTAGTTGTGCTGTAACACTACTTAATCATTACAAGATAACAATGACATGGTATAATACGTCACGTGTTGTTCATCTAAGGTTGTATTTATCTAATTCTAAGACAGATTATGGACCACATCTTATGTCCTAAAACAACATTTTAGACATAAAAGCTGGTGCATTTTTACGACTGTAATAGTTACAGTGAGTTAGTTCCTTACCTGAAGGTTGAATTCCTGTAGAAGTGACACACAACGTTCGTGCTGTCCTTCACCTCACTGAAAAAGTCCTTCTCACTGGAGATTTCTCTGTACTCGCCGTGGCCTTTAGACAACCACTCCTTCAAAGAAGAGAACGTTTTATGTTCTTCAATTTTTGTCTAGATTTGAGATAATATCCTATTTACAGAAAGTAACAGTCTTTAAAATCAGACAGGTACATGCACTCAAGTTTATAATCTTTAAAAAATAAGATGCATTCAATAATGAAACTACAACAGTTTTACAAACGGTTCCACTTACCTGCTTCTGTTTCTGAGCTTTTTTAAGTGCCTCCAATCGTCTCGCCTTCAGCCTCTCAAAGTCGTCTTCATCCATTTCATTCAGTTTGCTCAACTGACTGTCCACCTGCTCCTCCACCACTTTAGCCGACTGTTCCAAAACCTTCGCCAAGATTTCAATTGTTTGACTGGCCATGGCTGCTTGCTGAGTCTGAGAAAGAGGAGAGACCACGCCACAGAAATTTTTCAGAAAACACTTGCTGCAAATGCGTGAATATGTGACTGTAACTGACACAAGAGCGGTTGTTTCCAAAAAGGCAGCCAAAATACATAAATACAACTGCACAGAAGAAAATGTCCGGTGATTAATGGGATTTATAACAATAATCACAGAAATAACGCAGCAGTAACGCAGCAGTAACGCAGCAGTAACGCAGACGCAACGCAGACGCAACGCCGCAGTAACGCAGCAGTAACGCAGACGCAACGCAGCAGTAACGCAGACGCAACGCAGACGTAATACCGCAGTAACGCAGCAGTAACGCAGACGCAACGCAGAAGTTACGCAGCAGTAATGGAGGAGTAACAGAAGTAACGCGCGACTCCCCTTAGACTCATCTTTCCATCAAATGACGACTGAGACTAGAAACTAACGGGGCCCGAGAGTTTAGTTTGCGGACAACTGACGGTTAATTTGACTAATTTAAACCTCAAACAGCAACAACAAACGCGCGGTCACGCGCTTCAGCCGGTTATTAGCCAACACCATCGTAATGTTTCTGCTGCCGCTGTGGACGTATTAATCACCTACTTTTTCTTAGCTGCTCTTTACTAAAGTGTGTACAGACAGAGAAATTTGACTCGACGCATGAACTTCTTCAGAAATCAGAAATGGACATGGTTTTTGTGGACAAAACGAGAACAAAAACAACTACGATCTGCCTGCCATGCTAGCGGGCTCCTGTTCGCTGCAACAAACGCATGTACGTCCAACCGTCCTGTCGAGTGGGGAGAAACAGGGTCGAGACGGCGTTGTTTTAAAGTATAAATAAGAACAACGAAAAAGATTAACCAAGCCCACCTTAAATTATTAAATTGAAGAAACGGCACTACTCCGCAAAGCTTCGGTCGCTCGGTACGCCCGGTTGCTACGGATCTGACGTCAGGCGCAACACGTAACGTTACAGGCGTTCCTTGCGATGACCACGCCTCTCGTGTTTGAAAGCCGAACACATTCACCGTTAAGGTCGTTATCACGTGACTGAAAGACGTTTGACTGTCTATACAAAAGAGGGCGTGGTCATCCCAAAGATATTATCCATGATTTATTCGATTAATAACCAATAATAATAATGCATCATAATTATTATTACTACTCCTGTTTAGAGTAAATTTATCAGAACAGAAGTCAAAGAGAAAACCCCATTCGATAATCCGTAAGGAGCATGTAGAATAGAAACTGGCTCCTGGTTATTTATACTGGGGGGAAAAAAATCATTGAAGTGTCTTATTATAACAACTCTAGATGAGCAGCAACATTTAAGAACTGAAGGAGGATAGATACATTTAAACAGAGTTCTCAGTTTATTGTCAAGGTTTAGAAAACTTACAAACAAGTTCACAGCTTCAGGTCTTCAGGCACAAGCCAGTTTAAAAGAACACTGGCCATATTTCAACTGTGGCCACGCCTTCCAGGAAAGATGACAGGAGAAGATAAACAACGCGTTGAAAGTGAGTGGAGGTTCACACATTCCAGATTACATTCATTTCAACAAGTGTTCAAATGATGCCAGGCTGATCTGATTTGCATATAAAAGGATACTGCCTTTCACAACCTTTTCAATCCCGTACATGATCTCCCCTACAGAGGATCAGAAGTCAGCGAGTCATGTCTGCTGAGTACTTCTAATGACCAATCACGAATGTTTAATTCACAGAAACACAGAAATGTAACCATGTGCTTTATAGGTGACTCCCACATCTGAATTATAAAAGATGAGCCACAAAGTCAGAAAGATCAACTGCTCCTAAACAATCCAGCATTATTTCAGTTTACAGACTTAAGAAAGCAGTGAAAACACACTATTATCTTGCATTTACTCACAATACAAATGCTTAATGACCATATGGAGGTTACGTCATCTAGAAGGAACGTCTCACTGAGAACAAACAAAAACCAAACAAGCTGCTTGACTGCAATGATCCTTCCAAGTCTTCTTAATGTGAGTGCTACAGAGAACCGAAAGCGAATCCTTTACCAAGTACTTTGGACAGCTTCTGATTTCAATGTTTGAACACTTTGACACAGAGTGAGAAGAGTTACAATTTAAAGATAGTTACTAAGAATTCACTACAAGTAAACAATAAGAGGCAATTCCTCACTGTACATTTCTGTCTTTTTTTAAATTGTTTGACAAGGATCTTTTTAAACATCATTTACACTCTTATAATAAAAAGATTTGGCACTTTTTTGTAAAAACAAAAATAAAGTGAAGAAAAGTGAAGAAGATACTACTGTAAGCAGCAGTTGTAGATATTTCACAGGTAGTTGCTGGAAATGAGAGCACCAAATAATCAAATATGACATAAAACTGGCTTTCTGCTGTACCATTGTGGGTATCACATGCCTGATGTATGCTACACAAACATTAAAAAAAACTGCTCAAAGATGCATTTTAACATGATAATACTTGTATAAAAGAGGGAAGTCGGCTTTTGTAACAAATGGAAAACACTGATCAGGAAACGGGTTTCAAACGTCACAATCCAGGAAGCGAAGTGTAAAAAAAAACGGGAAAGCATGCGCCGTCTGCACCTTCAAACAGAATCAAACATATTCATGAAAAAATAAAATGAATTTTAAAAAAGCTGCTATGATTTTCATCAATTTGGGTTATAGTGAAACTGGGAACATTTGATGTCTTTCAGTTTCAGTTCTTGTCTTTTGAATAAATAAGTACAACAAATGATGTACTGAACACGCCTCTACTGTGTGTTTATGGAGATTTTTTTCTTTTCAATTGGCCACTGAGATGTCTGACAGATGTTGTAGTGGTGGCGTCCTTGAGACACGTTTACAAGGTCAAACAGACGTCTTGATTTGTTTAGTACAACGTCTTGTAAGGCAAGCAAACCAAAAACAAGGACGTTTGCCATCACAGCCAGTGAAACCGTACCCCCTCCTTCATGCTATCTTCAGCACGCTGCCATACGTCTGCTGCACAACCACCTGCACGTTGTCCAAGATGAAGTCAAACGCCATACTCCAGACAGACTCCACCGACTGCTGCATGAGCCTTCAGGAAGAAAGTTTAACACACATGAAATACGTGGGAACAGACAAGTGGAAAGACTAAACTACACAGGACCAACCTTTTCATATATTTAATTATCAAATCCAACTTCTCCAGATCTTTATCCTCAATCAGATCTGTGCAGTATTTCACCACCTGCAGGATGTCCTCCTCCATGGGTTCTGACGGAAACATCAATGCATGTGGTTAGGGTTAGGGAAGTCTGCCGAAACAGGAGTGCGGTCTTAATGCGGTACCTGTTATTGTGGTGACCCATTCCCGTAGGAGTGTTTTAATGTCTGCCAGGTCACAGGCCCCAGCCAGCGCCGGAGCAGGACGAGGGACCGCCTTGGTTACAGACACTGCGATGTCCAGACTTGAGGTGGAGGGACCATTTTCAGTCTGTGTGGAGAATATGTGTGAGCGTGCATATAAAAACATGACGACATTCACCGGGGGTTCATTTATTTGCTCCTGTGATCTTACGCGAGGTGGGGCAGCTTTGGCTGGACTGTTCGTCATCAGACGCCTTTTCAGGGGTGAAGTTCCTTTTTTAATTGGACTGACCGCATTCTTTCGCTTGTAGCGCCGCTTTACCCGACCGACACCGATTCCTACTCCACACTGCTTCAGCTGCAACAGCGGATTCTTTGGCTCCACTGCAGACAAACCACGAGGTCAAAAAGTAGGATGACAGAAAATGCAGGTGTGAAAAAGCAAAGGGCCTCACCTATTTTGGTCTGGGGCTGGACGTTCAGAGCACAGCTGTAGGCAGACTTCAGTTCTTCCTGAAGCTCTTTGGGAAGCGCAGCAAAAACATCTGGATCAACCTGCACTCAGAGTGGAGAAAATGAGTCGTGACCTCATTAACATCGTACGTTTTGGAAACCAAAGTTATGACTATAACAGCATATCAAGTGTTCACATTGTTTTCTGAACCAAAACCAAAACTATTCCACTTCATTTTCTTTATCCGATTTAGATTTGGCCCCCATGATTAATAATTACATCAAATAAAATTGATTTTAAGAATAGATAAATAGATTTTATGCAGGTGGGTGCATTTAAAGGACCCCTTTTACCTTACAGCTAACTTTCCATGAATATGATCTAATTTTTATAACAATTTCACACAGAAACAGAAGAGACATTTTATTTTAAAATGAGTACCACATGTCAAACAGCTGGATCTGTACCTGTGAGAAGTTTGGCAGTTCCAGCACAATTCCTGGACTGTCTGGCTGGTTTGGAATCTGGATGACCAGCGTTCCAGCAGGTGGAGTGTAAAGTGCCGGTTGAGGAGGAGAAGTTGGACGAGGATTAAGAGCAGAAAGCTGCAGAGCAGGTGAACGGCGGTTATTTGGTCTCCCATCTCTCTTAGTCCACGACTGCTCGACTTGTGCTCTCAGCTCTGCAGGCAGGGCCTCCAGCACAGAACGATCCACCTTGGAGACCAGAAACAGAAACATATCCTGATAAAAATGTTACCGAGTCCCTTATTGTCATCAATCAGCCAGTACTTTTCTGGATTTACCTGGGAAGGGGACGGGACTTCAATACTGAGGTTGAGACGTGTCCGGGAACGTTTCGGTGTTTGTCTGCATAACGGCTGTTCTCTGCTTGTTCCTGGAACTGGCTCGGCAGGAGACATCGTATGTGGCGAGGAGCAAACTGAAGGGACGGTTGTCGAGGGAGTCTGTTCTTTGTGAGTGTCTGCAGAATCTGGGGGGAGAAAAAAAATGACTTGTTTGTAGAACAGCAATTACAGAAACTGAACCACAAAGACAAAACTCACCTTTGTTATTGGACCCGGCACTCGATCCCTGGCCTAATAGCATCTCTTTGATCGAGCGGGATCGAGGCCCCCGGGAGTCTTGTGGGAGACACCGATTTCCTTCAAGGAGCTGAACCTGGATGCCGATTCCTCTCAAGTCCTGCACCTCCAGCCTCATGGCATGGAACAACTTTATGACTGCGGTGGCAATCGTCTGACCGCTGTCAGTGGACTGAGCGAGCATCACGGTCCTAACAGAAAGTCACATGAATAAAGATGGGCGCGCAAAAGTAAAAAGAACACAGACAGGCAATGAAAAAACAGACACTTTTGAGCCTGCTGCGTCATACACCAGGACCAGTCATCCTACCTGGCTAAGTTATCACATATGCCATGGCCACCATATTTAGCCGGTTCCAGTGGCGCCCCAACCTTCCGAACCATGACCTTAAGGGTTACTCTGCGACCCCGGAGACCTGCTTCTTGCAAACGTTTTTGCACCTCCATCGATAAATTGGTCAGGAAACACTCAGCCTCCTCAACCTATTCAGATATGGAACAAGTGCGTTTGTGAGACCAGGAAGGAGCAGCAGGCCGGTTCATTCAAGACACAGCAGAGGTTTGACCTTTGTAAAGCGAATGTTGTAGTTCATCTCAGCAGAGACAGATTTCCTCTCCTTCTCGTAGCGGACAGGCCGGTCATCTAAGCCCCTACAGAATCGGAACAGAGTTTGTCCGGTACGTGATCCAAACTTCTTCTGCAGCTGAGATAAAGACACTTGCTGGAGGTCCCCACATGACTTCACACCCATATCAGCCAGCTTTTTGCTCATAACATGCCCGACACCTGGGAGGAGAGAATACATAATCAATTCATCAAATATTTCACACCTTGAGCTGAGCAGCTGCAGAATGAGGGTCATACGACCAGCAGGTGGCACTGTGCCCCCACCTGGTAGTCTGGTCACGGGCAGGTCCCTGATAAAATCATCCACTTCTTCGGACTTAAGGTAATACTGCCCGTTTGGTTTGGCCTTGTGGGTTGCCAACCGAGCCAAAAGGATGTTGGACCCTGAACAAGTCAGATCAGACAGTTTGAATTCATAACATATGACTGCTGCCTTCATTTATTTAACAGTGTCGGGCGGATGTAGGCTCACCCATGCCCACTGATGCACAGCACCCCGTTTTCTCCTCAATGTCCGCTCTGATGGCTCGGGCCAGATCATCTGGGCTGATTCCCAACTCGGCCAGCAGGGAAGAACCATCCAGCAAAGCTTCATCACAGCTAAGCGCTTCAATGTCATGAGTATAACTGCAAAAAGCCAAGACGTGAAAACTTATGATGCAGCACTGAAACTGAGAAGTGAATGGCAGACGTTGGCGTTTTTTGCTTACCTGGCTAGAATCTCATACATGTTAAGAGCCACTTCTTTATAGGCCTCAAAATCATATGGGACGGACCTCAACAAGGGGCACAGCTGTTTGGCTTTGCCAAAAAACATCCCGTTCTTCACTCCCGCTTGCCTGCATCAGAATGAACATACATTTACATTTCTGTTTGTACAGGTCGGAGGTGATTTGTGTTCATCTCTTACCTAGCCTCATAACTGCAGGAAGCAATCTCTGCCATCGAGAGAGCAGCAGAGTCCTGGTCCACTCCGTTGGAGCACGAGGTAGGACTCTCTTGTGAGGGAGTTGCATGTAGAAGATCATTTTCGGTCTCTAAAAAGCAGCAAAAGTATCCTCAGTTGCAACGAACACATCTGTAAGACATATCCTGAAGCTGGCTTGTGCAAGTCAGGACTTTCCGTGATCAACTAGCTGGATAAGGACATCTCACCAGGTTGAGGATGAGTACGTTTCCTCTGGTAGTACTGCAGCTCCACCTGCGGGTTAGCCCCAGGTCTCATGGGAACTCTGCCCGGCCCACGATTACTGGTTACAGCTACAGGCTTGCCTGCAGGACAGCCACAGATTCAACCAGGAGCAGAAAACAAATTCTAAGAGTTACAAATGAACACGTTTCACTGACGGCACACATCTGAACGGATGAACGGCGGCTTGCCTTTGAGCTCCGGTCGGTGTCGGATCCCCACAGACACGAAAAAGCAGTCCATGTCCACATGGAGGATACAAGATTTAACACCGACTGGGGCTGATGTGACACAAACACACATATCGAATTAAATCTGCTGCATACACTTTACTTTATATGCCCCATAAGACAAAAAAGGAGTTTAAACCAACACGCTGGATTTGCAGACAGAAGTTCAGAGATCAAAAGAACAGTGTGAGACCCATCCTCTCCTACCTTGACTGTCTGTAGATCGCCGAGCCCCAGATTTCCTCAATCGATCTTTTCCTGGGAATGAAGCGCTCCCTGCTGCTTTCTGCTTGCTATGGAGCTCATTGATGTACTCAGAAAAGCCAATCCTCCATGTGGAGATCTGGTGCAGGCGTGAGTGAGAGTAGAACTCGGATATAAGACCGCTGGTCTGCTCCTGCAGCTGCACCGAAGACTTGGATGATGCCCGGCTGCCGGGAGGCTCGTGTTTGTCTGTTACACTGGTTGTGCTGGAAGAGTCGGGGTTGCATGGAAAGACACTGTGGTGACTTCCATTCAGTCGAACTGAAGAAAAGGAGTGGGATGCGTGAGATGGATGAGTTTGCTCAGGAATGGTGTGCAGAGGAGGGGGTGCCTGGAGCTGTTGAGGAAGGGGTTGCTCTTCATTGGTTTTCACAGCCTCAGGATTGGTGGATGGCGAGGATTTAGTTCTCTGGCCTTTAGCTCCTTGTGTACTTGGTTGCTCCAGAACACCAGGGGATGGGTCAGATTGCCTTGGAGGGCTGGGGGGAAACTCGTATGGGTCGGGCTTGGTATGCACCTGTACCGGAGGACTCTGAGGTTTGTCTGGGGAACTCGTGACTCGATACTTGAGCATGTCCCTGTCAGGAGAGGAATGATCTGTAAAAGGGGTCAGGTCTTCTGGCTTTAAGGCACCATTAATTACATGAGTGTGTCCATTGGTCAGGCAGCTTTCCTTCACCACCTTTGAGGCCCCAGCAAGACAAGGTCCTTCTTTTCCTCCTCTTTGCATTTCGTTCATGTTTGAATGGGTCAAGACATCCAATGAGGTCTGCATTAGTCCGTTTCTGTGGTAGAAGTGACAAAAAAAGAGAAGAAACAAATATGACACTACAACTGTTCAATTATAAAAGTGAAATAAAGGCACTTAATGTGAATACTCACATTTTTAATTCTTCCTCCTCCTGATGACTAGAGTGTGGAGACTTGAGTGGGTGCTTTGTGTGGTGTGGGTTACGCAGCGGGTGGGTGTCTGAAGGGCTCCTGTGTCTGGAATCTGTAATGAGCTGACTGGATATTGAATGATCTGGTTGGGGATTAACCAGGCGAGCTTCTGAGCTGTGCTGGGGGGACGGGGGGCGAGCTCCACCACGGACGGGGATAGGGATGGAGTTGTTCTTGCAGCTGGAGGAGGGCTGCCCATTGTGGGAAACAGAGAGCTCGGTGTTGCGCTGCGGCAGATGAAGCTTTTGATGGAGGTTTGGCTGAAAGGAACTGTGACTTGGTCCTGCAGTCTCCAAGGTCGGGCGCAGAGTCATGCCAGGGAAGAGCGTGTTCTTCTGTTTAGCATACAGCTGGTACTCCAGGTGTGGCAGGAGACGCCCAGCCTTGACACTAAATTAAACAAAAGACAACGTGAACGCACAGATTTTCAGATACCACTGTACAACAACATACTGGAATAAATCCCCACACCTGTCGGTGATCCACTCCGGCCTGATGACCTTTTCCCCTTTGAGCTCCTGAATTTTGCAGTTGGGCAAGTTGTTTGCGATGATGTGGGTGGTCTTGGAGCGAGAGTAGTAGACGTGGAACTGGCCTCCATGCAGCATCATCAGTCTGCGGAGTTCATCTGCACTCGGATCTGACCAATGACCAACCACAGCAGGACAGCAAACGTTCACGCCAGCGTTGAAATTTAACGGCAGCAAAACAGCGGCGCGGCGAAACAGCGGCGCGGCGAAACAGCGGCGCAGTGAAACTTCTGTTTGTTTCTGTTTTAATTACAGTACATTAATGGCCAGTGAACAGGAGAGTTTCACTGGAGCCAACCCCTGGATCTGAACCTACAAGCTACTGGTGCATTTTTATACACTTAGTCTGCCGTGTGGTACACATGTCAGATGACTCACACCAGAACTGCGTTTTGACTTGAATAATCCTTTTTATTATAATACATTTTACAGTGAACGGAGGCCCATCTAAGACTAATGTCCACTCTAACAACGGATCTGTGTGCAGATAAATCTCTTCCCCCAAGTAAAAAGTAAATAAATAATTCCCTATAAATGTTTAAACAAACATTTGTTTTCCTTCAGAAACTCTGGGACAGTAACTTGCAACCCGTTCTTCTTCTTGGTTTAAAGCACCAACTAGAGGAATGGTAACACAGCACACATTAACGACTAAACGAATGCGTTACCCGTGTAGCCGTTGACATAAATGGCGACGCCACCGAAGATGCCCGAGGATGCTCCTTCCTTTTGCTTCTCTCTGGGGGCATCGAGTTTAAACTGCTCCTCCAGCTTAGAAACCTTGGCGGCCATGTAGCCGCCCTGCATCAGAAGAAACAACGTGACAAGTGAGTAAAAGACGACAGAAACGCGACAGTCTGCAGACTTTTACGTCATTATTTACGTGAGCCACAGAGGTTCTGTGCTTTGAGGAGCAGTGACGCTCACCCTCTCACCCCAACCATTGTCATCACTGGAGTAGGCTTTCTTCCTCATCCACCCATCTCGACTCATGCTGAGCTACCTGAGTGAGAGAGAGAGAGACAGAGAGAGAGAGAGAGACACAGAGACAGAGAGACACAGAGAGAGACACAGAGAGAGAGACAGAGAGAGAGACACAGAGACACACAGAGAGAGACACAGAGACACAGAGAGAGAGAGACAGAGAGAGACACAGAGAGACACAGAGAGACACAGAGAGAGAGACACAGAGAGAGACACAGAGAGAGACACAGAGAGAGACACAGAGAGACACAGAGAGAGAGAGACAGAGACAGAGAGACAGAGACAGAGAGAGACACAGAGAGACACAGACAGAGAGACACAGAGAGACACAGACAGAGAGACACAGAGAGAGACAGAGAGACATAGAGAGACAGACAGAGAGACACAGAGAGACAGAGAGAGAGACAGAGAGAGAGACACACAGAGAGACACACAGAGAGACACAGAGAGACAGACAGAGAGACACAGAGAGAGACACAGAGAGACAGAGAGAGAGACACAGAGAGAGAGAGACACAGAGAGACACACAGAGACAGAGAGACACAGAGAGACACACAGAGACAGAGAGAGAGACACAGAGAGAGAGACACAGAGAGAGAGACACAGAGAGAGAGACAGAGAGAGACAGAGAGAGAGAGACAGAGAGACAGAGAGAGACACAGAGAGACAGACAGAGACACAGAGAGACAGACAGAGACACAGAGAGAGACACAGAGACACAGAGAGAGACACAGAGACAGACACAGAGACAGAGAGACACAGAGAGAGACAGAGAGAGACACAGAGACAGAGAGAGACACACAGAGAGACACACAGAGAGACAGAGAGAGACACAGAGACAGAGAGAGACACACAGAGAGACACACAGAGAGACACACAGAGAGACAGAGAGACACAGAGAGAGACACACAGAGAGACAGAGAGAGAGACAGAGAGAGAGACACACAGAGAGACACAGAGAGAGACACAGAGAGAGAGACACAGAGAGAGACACAGAGAGAGACACACACAGAGAGACACAGAGACAGAGAGACACAGAGACAGAGAGACACAGAGAGAGAGAGAGACACAGAGAGACAGAGACAGAGAGAGACAGAGATCTCCTTCAACTTCAAGTCAAAAACACTTTTTGATACCAGACACCATTTAAACCATAATACTAACCAGTAACATAACGTGTATTTTAATTACTCATTAATAGAAGCTTTTTAGCTTTTTCCCCCCTTTTTTCTTGGTTGCAAACTTTCTTGTCCGCACGCTAAATGACACAAATTGTGTCCCTACTGCCAAACATGTGCTCTGGGGTCACGGGGTCACGTCTGTGGGTGCCTGGTCTCGGGGTCCGGTCTGTGGTTTCGGGGTCCGGTCTGCGGGTGCCTGGTCTCGGGGTCCGGTCTGTGGTTTCGGGGTCCGGTCTGTGGGTGCCTGGTTTCGGGGTCTGGTCTGTGGTTTCGGGGTCCGGTCTGCGGGTGCCTGGTCTCGGGGTCCGGTCTGCGGGTTCCTGGTTTCGGGGTCGGGTCGGTCTCCAGGGTCAGGTCCGGGCTCACGTCGCCTCTCCGCTGACAGCCACATGTGGCGCCTCTGACAACCAACCAGCGGCTCGTCTGCAGCTAACCCGGCCCGGCGGCTGACAGCGGGGCTTCAGCTGCCCCCAGAGCCCAGAACCCGGAACCCGCCTCCGGCAACAGGACCGGAGGAAACGATCTGGACCGCACTTGCTAACTACGGGACGACAGCAGCTAGCTCCCAGCGACCAGGTCCAGGTCCAGGTCCCTGCTGACCGCGTCACTGAGCGCTTTTAGTTACTGTAGTAAACCAGAGACGGTCCCGACCGGCAGCTCGCCAGGAGGAGTCACTGGGTTTGTTGTGTTTTACCGTTTGTGCTGTCAGACGACGCGGCTCGTCAGACTTCTCTGCAGATCCCGACCAGGTTAACCGAGGTAACGCCACCGCAGAGCCAGCGAGATCCTGCGGACTCGTCCACCGACTCCGGGCTCGTCACGCGTATTCAGCGGCTCCTTTGGTTGGGCCGAGGTCCCCTTACTGAGTCGTGCTGCCACGCCGCGTCTCCTCGACGTTTCTGCTCGCACTCGCAGCCCTTTCGCTCTCCATTTCAACCGCCTGTTCCATTTGCTTATCTTTTCTCTCGGAGAGAGTCAACGCCAACCAGCTAAAAGCCCGAACTTCCGTTATACAACTTTCAAAATAAAACAAACGCGCTGTCAACAGTCTGGATTCGGGGTTGAGACCGACGGGGAAGTGTGAAAGACTGCAGTTCCTCGAGTGGCCACTAGGGCTCGAACATGAGTCAGTGAGCATTGATCCCTATGTTAAAATGTCCAAAATTACGAGTATTTACAGCCTGGTTCGAAAACGGTTTTGGTCACCACACACTACTTAAACCACGTGAGGTGAAATCATACAAACAACAAATTAATGTTCAATTAGGGGCGTCGGATTGGGGACCGGCACAGCAAACGGCTAGCTGTTGTATTTTACTACTCAGCATGTGTTACCTGTAAATAAAGACCTGACAGAGCCTTTTAAAACATTTAAAGGATTGTCTTTGTTTTTCTTCTTTTTTTGCCCTGTAATTCTACCGGCAGATCTTCGTGACTGTGGGTTGGTCTGGAAGGATCCAAGGAGGAAGCGCAGCTAAGAACTGGCAGCTTGTCCTAACTGAACGTCAGCTATAAATGCAGCACTTATTGTTTATTTTGCCACTGATATGATATTTGAATGTTTGCAGCAGGAGGTAAAAAGATACTTTAATTCAGAAAAACAAAACTTAATTTTCTCCTTCTTATAAAAAATAATATTTTTAATACAGATAAAAGGAAGAGAAAATGTTTTTAAAAAGAAAAATTATGTAATTAACTGAGAAAAACTAAGCAAAAACAAAAGAGAGAGAATTAATAAGAGAAGTATTTAATTTCAGAAAAAAATAACTTTAATACTTATTTTCCAAGTGAAACAAAAATGTTTTAAAAAGCCAAATACAGTCAACTTCCGGTCGTGTGGCCGCTCGGAAGCGGACTTGACGCATACCATCCGGCTTCTGGTCTCCAGCTTTAGGTTGAGCCGTAACACCGCCTCTACGCGGAGGACGGAGCGCATGTCACCTTCACTTACAATCACAGGTCCTGGAAGCTCTGGACAGCTTCGACCCAAACACGCTGGACTCAAAAATCCACGGTTTTTAAACCAAATCACTGGCAGCAAGTGTCGTTGTTCTTCTGTTTCTACCTGCTTCCTGTCGCAGACAGGCAGGACCACCCCAGCTTTGATTCATTTTCCCGTTTTCCAACTGTGTTTGTTTCTTGTCTGGACCCGTTGTCCTCAGACGGCACCGGTTCGTTGCGACGGCAACCAAACCGCTGTGACGCAGAGGCACGTGCAGCTCCAGGAGCCAGCCGCAGCTCCATCGGTACGTGACAACGCCGCTCCTATACGTTCACGGGGGGAGCACATTGTGTCACGTATGCTCCGAGTTTAGCCGTATGACTGGTCGTTAAATGAAAATAGGAAAGATCACGTGATCTGGTGTCCAGTTTAAATAAACCTTCTGGGATCGAGGCAGAGGAGGAGCATAAAACATAACATAAAAGTATAATCTTGTCCAATCCGTCGGCCACATGACAACCATATTAACCCAGGAATGACATTTTAGTGGTAAATTACCAACATCGTGTGTGGAACTGATTCAGAGTGAAACAAACTGCTTATTTCACAAGGAATGCGGGGATGCTGCTGACCCTGTCCCAAAGAGTCTTCTCATTGGCTGTTCTCTGTTGCTATGGCACCAGACATCGGATGCTGGGACTGATCCACGACGTCTCTGTTGGTGCAGCAGGAAGTCGCAGCAGATCTCTGAACACTGGCTCATGAGTCTGGCTCTGACACTTCACCCTCGCCAGCTGTGTGTTTTATTCATATCGTTCATATCCGAGGAGATGAACCTGTCAAAGTCACCATCCACTCTGCTTCCCCTTGCAGATACAGGACATATATGAGTAATGGTTGGGTCTAAAGTTAGGAAAATGGTTCATTAACAGTCTTGTTATGGTTGTAGAAGGTCTCCAGGAAATCAGTGTAAGTCAATGCAACATCCCCTGAAGACATGGAAGTTCAGGTTTTATGTATAATTAGAGAACCAGTGAAGGTTATAAACGTCAAAAATGCTCCTCTGATTTGAACATCCAACTCTTCACAGCATCATTCTTACAGTCCAAAACGCTAAGTGAGGGACTTCTTTCCCTTTGCAGCAGTTGAGGCCGTGAACCTGCACTCTGTTTTTTAAAACTGTCTCTCACTCTATAAGAGTAACTAAGTACATTTACTCAAGAACTGCCTTCACAAGTACATGAAAACAAAAACAACTTATGTTACATCAGTATTTTCCTTTGTATTTGTTCCTCTTCCTATAGACACGAGTGACAGCTTTAGTTAAATTTTATAAAACTGATTATATAAAAAGCTTTAAAAATACAGATTAAGATTAAGTTACAGATTAAACTTCCAAATTCATTTTCTTTTGTTGCTTTTGTCATGAAACAACATTTAATGGCACCAAAGTTGATTTTCGTCTCCAGAATCTCACTCACAAACCCAGAACTCAAAACAGCCACAGATTTCACATTTTCTCTTTTATTTTGTCTCCTAATACCTCTTAAAAAACCCATCAAATATTGCACAGTAAAAAACATACAGGTGGAAATATTTGATAATTTAAAAGTACGAGTCATTAAGAGGACGTCCCTACTTCGGAGAAAGTGGTGTGGTGTTTTAATGTTTCTTTTTTGTTTTTTTCTTCACCACCTTCCCGTCTTTTTGGCCCCAGAGAAAAACACTCCTGGATGAAGACGAATCCCAGAAAACAGAAGAAGTTTTTCAGGTGTCTGCTCATTCATTTGAGTTCTTTGAGGTCCAGGGTACATTTGGCAAACGATTAGAGACCTCAGGCTTCCACATCAGCCACAACTCTTCAGATGAATCCAGCGGTGAGGAAGAAGGTCGTTTCAGGTAATTATCAAGACTGCTCCATCATAAGGGCCATTCAGACCCCAGCATCCCACCAGCCCGGTCTGTGGTTCTGTGGGACTGGTTCAAGTCCATTTCACACACAACATTAGTTTTGACTTTTAGTCTTGTTAGCTGCATAGAGATCCCAACACTTAACTCCTCCACAGTGACTCCCGTAAATCCTTTCTGCGTTAGTGAAGTTTGGCACTGATGCGTATCCACTGAAGAGCCTGCCTGGTGTATTGGACAGCGTGAGCAATGCTACTGTGAAGAGTCAACGGTCCAGACAAAGTATTCAAGTAGTTGAAGAACTCTGCAAAGACAACAGTGGAGACTGGTTTTTAAATCTGTGAAAAACAAACTCATGGCGCAGTTTTCCAGCTGAATAAGTTATTACCTTTATTCTCCTTCGCAAGGTTGTCTGCCACCTCCCAGTACTCATAGCTGTACAGGACACTGTTAGTGATGTTCAGGTGATTTGCTGCCATCTGGTGGATACGTTGGGGAATGCTTATGACGGATGCAGCGCTGCTGCTGCCGTGTGAACCACGTCTTTGGTGTTTTTGGCTGGAGGACAGCGAAGGTGGAGGTCCGCCGGTACTCCTGAGGGTAAAGGCACACACACAACGGTGTGATGGTGGTCAGTGATGTTTCAGCGACGGGAATAGAGGCAGAAACATTTAATTAAGAGGCTACAAAATGCTTATTATCTGCTTACTTCACAGGGTCATCCCAGCTCGGTGGTGTTGTAGGCACTTTGGGAGAACTCTGTAATAACACCAAAGCAAATCTCATTAAATCACACTCACATAGATGTTAAATTCTACAAAGCAATGATTTGCACTTTTATATATATACTCCAAGAAGGATTAGCACTCAGTAAAGGCCTTCAGCAAAGGCCACATATAAGTACCTTAAAATAGTCGAGCAGCACTTTGGAGTATTTCAGTGCGTGGTCCTTCTTCAAACGAAACATCTGCCAGTAAAGCAGAGCAAGGCATCTGAAACTGTGGACACATAAACACAAATACACCTGAAAATGGAGGTTCTTTGTCATGATGATAAATGTGGCGTAAACAAAGGTGTTTAACGTACGCACCACAGAACCGCCAGCTGTTTGTCTTCCTGCCTCGCCCCAGGGCCGGAGTGGCTCTTCAGCCTCATCGCGTACCTTCGGACACACAACATTGTTAGTGGAGTTAGTGGAGTGCATCTAAATCCCAAGTCCCTGTAAACGTCTTTGGATCAGTTCTTAATCCACCTGATCAGCTCCACGGTCTCGGCGTACATGGTATATGGAGACTTTGCCTCCAGAGGCCCTTCCTCCATTGCTTTCCCACATTCCATAAAGGAGAGAGCAGCGTCAATGTAGTTCACAGCTTTTCCCAGTTTGTCCACCTGGGAAAAATAAACATAGGATTATACAACAAAAGAATTAAAGTTGAACAACTATTGAAAATGAAATTGAATCTGAAATATGCCAAGTATGTATTAAAGAGACTTTCCAGGAAATAAATGGGGTTAGTCTTCACCATGAAGTGGCTTTGTGTGCTTTTATAATTCTACATAAATCCAGGCTTTTCCTGTGTCTGCATGTGGAGTTAAAGATGACAGTTTCTCATTTTGGTGGGTTTGTGTTAAGACTAAACACGACCAGGACGAATCTCCCCGAAGACCTCTGATCCTCTTCTGCCTTTAGGGTTATTTGGGACGTGTCCTCGGGGCGAACAAGGTGTGATGTGCAAACCCTTTCTTTCTTTCTTTCTTTCTTTCTTTCTTTCTTTCTTTCTTTCTTTCTTTCTTTCTTTCTTTCTTTCTTTCTTTCTTTCTTTCTTTCTTTCTTTCTTTCTTTCTTTCTTTCTTTCTTTCTTTCTTTCTTTCTTTCTGTCTTTCTTTCTTTCTTTCTTTCTTTCTTTCTTTCTTTCTTTCTTTCTTTCTTTCTTTCTTTCTTTCTTTCTTTCTTTCTTTCTTTCTTTCTTTCTTTCTTTCTGTCTTTCTTTCTTTCTTCTAGGACTTTGACTTGGTCAATCAAGAATGAAGAACTTTCATGTGACCGTATCTGCATCGTGATGTGTAAATCTATGTTATCTAGGCATTTTGTCTTTGACTCATTTTAATTTGAGGCAAATGCATAAATGAAGTTTTGGTGCTTGGACTTCTTCTGAACTTCTAATGCCACTGTAGGTACCAAGAAGTAAATGTCCAAACTCACCATCGCATCAGCGCGATGCTTCATCCTTTTTGCTTCATGTAAGTAGTACTCAGCATGGTGAGGACTAGAAAAGTAGACACACAACTACATAAATTAGTGTGCAAACAGACAGTTAGTCTGCTGTGCAGTGATGCACTGTGTCAACTCACGTTTTGTGGTTTGGCACAGCTCCTTGGTGACCAGCTGGGCCCCAGGAGGACTCGGACGGCGGTTGGGGTTGTCGGGAAACTTTTACACACTCCGCCTCCATCTTGGGCTGCTGTGCACAGAAAGGGTGAGATAAAGCAGAAAAGAGCTGTCTTAGCCAGTAGGCGTTGATCTCACCTTCACGGCAGCATCTCTGTTCTTGTCTTTGTTCTTCTGGGTGTGGGAGTGGTGCTGGTCAGTCGTCTTTGTTTTGGAGGTAGGCTTGTTGGTCTCAGGGCTCTGGGGTAGCGGGGACAAGGGAGAGAGTGGAGACACCGGTCTCTTGTTGTCCATGGACTCCTCCGTGTATCTGCAAATCCACACATCCACAGACTGCACTGATACAAAACTCCACATATGAGCAGCAAATATAAGTGTACAAGTTTGTGGATACAGTATTATTCTAAATGCAATGCATTTATGAAAAAAAACAAAGGTTTTGTTTTTCTTACCCATTTTGCATCGTCTCAGTGACGAGTGACGAGGAGTCTTTGTGACCCGAGACTTCCTTAGTCTCGGAAAGGCGCCGCTTGCTTTCTCTGCACGAGACATCGTTCTCCAACTTGGACCAAACAAAGACACAAACGCTTTGAAGAACAAGTTCTCCTCATCTCTGCCCCTCTCAGCTTTCACATCTGTGCACCACATCGAACAGAGGAGCGATACGTTTTGAAAAATGGTCGTCTTACCTTGCGTTTCCTGTTGCTGTCTTTCGCCGCGGTTTCAGGGACATGCGTGTGCTTCATAGCCTCTCCTTGCTTGTCCTTACTTGATGACAAAGACGAGTAAGTTGAGTTTTTTTTGCCAGAGCAGTTTGTGGGGCTGTCTGGAACCCTCTTGAGAAGACAGAGATCTATTTGGACCACCAGATTTTGCAACCCCCTCTGGGAGGCGGGAGCCGCCTTGTCACTGCGCCCAAACGGCACCAGGGTGTAGAGTTTTTTCTGCTTTTCACCTTGCTGCCCCGCGCCAGCAGCAGCAGAGCTGGATCCTCTGGGTTGCACCACCTTGGCTCTGGTGCTGTCAGTTCTGGCTGGGTCTTGTTGTACTTTTTTCGTGGCTCTTTTGTGAGAGGTGGAGTCTGCTGGAACTTTGGTGACTGGAGCTCGATATTCAGATTCTGAGTCTGAACTTGAAGAAGAGGAGGAAGAGGAAGAAGATGAAGACGAAGATGAAGAAGGCCGTCTGCGGGGACTTGGGGAAGCTGAAGACGTGGGGGGTGAGGGGTCTGGCTGTAGCTCTCTGTCCTCCTCACTTCTCCCTCCCTTACTGGTCCGCCTCTGATGCTGCGACTCGTCTCGGACGCGGCGGCGCTGTGCGTCGGTAGGCCCTCTCTCTTTGGCCTGAGCTGTTTGCCATTCGTGTGGCTGCTCGTTCTTCTTCCTGTTTCCACCTCTCACCGTCTCCTCTTTCCCACCCTGGAGCTCTGTTGCACCATCGTCCTCTTCGTCCTCTTCTTCTGTCGAACTTTGGATCCAGGGACGTCTCAGCTGCTCCTCCGCCAGCCTCCTTTCTTCCTTTCTCTCCTGGTTCCCTTGATGTTTCTCTCTGTGCTTGTCTTTTCTCCTGTGTTTTCTCTCCTCTCCTCGGCTCAGATGTTCTCCTCTCTGGTTCTCTTCCTGAACTTTAGTTTGAGTTATCTTCTGAGAAGATTTTGAGTGATTGAAATGTGCTGCGTTTGGGGCTGTAGCCTCCCAAGACTTGGACCTGTGTTTCAGACCAGGACTGGGCCTAGAACTGGACCCAGTATGAGAAATACCAGCAGCTTTAGAGGGAGACTGAGCATGCGAACCGTGACCAGCGATGGTCTCCCCACTGGTGGGAACTGAGTGCTTTGTTCTTGTGGGGCTACGCTGGGAACTGTGTTGAAATAGATGCCGAGGTTCCTGATTGGACCTTTTACCGTGGATTTTCTCAAAGTGTGATGTGTTTCTATTTTTGGGAGTGTCAGCGAGCTGTTTGGTGCTTGGATAACAGGCAGGTTTGGGTCTAGATTTGTGGTTGTGATTCTGATTGTCGACTGCAGCAGCAGAAGGTTTGGACTTGCTGGTCTTGGTTTGGTCTTGGTGCTGCGTGGAGTGGCTTTTAGGCCTGTACTGATGAGATGGCTGATGATGATTTGTTGGCTTGATCTTTGTATTGGTGGTCGTCACTGGAGCAAACCATGGCCTGATTTTTGTCCGGTGAGGAGTACTTGTTAAGCTGGGATGTGTTTGGTTGGGACTCTGACCCCCAGGGTTATGACAGAATCTGGTAAACGCAGGTAAACTAGGACTTGGACTTCTTGGAGGATCTCTACGTATGGGGCTAGGGCTACGACTGAGTCTCGGGCTCCCACAAGGGCTGGGACATACACTTGGAACTGGGCTGGGGATTGGGCTGTGCCTCGGACTTGGAGTGGGACTTGGACAGGTGCTGGGGAATGGGCTGGGACTTGGGCAAAAACTGTAGCCGGGGCTGGGTAGAGGGCTGTTGTGACTGTAGCTGAACTGTGGGCTAGGAATGGGGCTTTGGCTGGGGCTGTACTCCTGATTGCTGTCCCATGACCTGGCTGGCGACGGGGCTCGCTGGGCGTGAGGAGAGAGCTGGCGTCCTGTAAGGTTCTGGGACGGATCTTGGTCAGCAGACTTTTTCCGGGACTTCTGCAGCCATTTATCTAACTGCCACTGGGTAGCAGAGGGCTGATCAGTCTTAAGAAAACACAAGGGACAAAATTACCAGTATTATTCACGTGTACATTCGAAACTTCTTTTACCTGCACTGGTGAAGGAAGGCAAGGCTTAGACAACTATAGTCCACACTAGTTCTGCAGTTAAAAGTCTGTTGGTTCAACCCTGACAAATGTAATCATTAAGATAAAAATAATGCCAGCAAACTTTCCTTTGGCCCATAAGGAGCCGTAACACGTTCTAGAAAGTTCCAGTCACATACAGTCCACTGCGTCTGTTATGGACCCGTATTTTGTGTTCAGTAGAAATGGGTCTGGGTTCTTATGGGTTAATACCCCATCGATGCAGCATAAATCAGTTTGATTTTGAAGCCAAATGATCTTTCTGTGTCATTTATAATCAATTTAATCCTAAATATTCCTCAGTACATAAAAACATGGTGCCTTGCTGTAAATATTTTTTTTTACTTTATTTAAGGCCATCTGAAGTAATCTAAGATTTTTCCAATGATTAAAATATTTTATATTACTCCTTTGTCATTTAAAGAGAAAAAAACAGTTTGACACTAGAAAATGACACTAAAATACCATTTATATATATTAAGCGTAAACTACACCGCTACATCACTGCCATAAATCTTCTTACAACACTTATATATTATCCACTTTTTAGTGATATTGTCATAAACATAATCCTTTTACTATATATTTAAGTTTACATTGAAATCCCAGCGGTGATGGAGGAGGTTTACTGGACTGTCACATTTAAAATGTTCTTACATTTTGTTTCCATGGTGGGTGTTCTTAGGAATTTAACTTAATAAAAGACAATAAATGATCTGTAGGTCAATGTGGTAAATTTAATCAACAAATTTCCACGTTTTATGGGATGTGGACGGAGCTACACGCACGTCTTCAGTCGCTACAAATAGCTTATTATGCAATAAAAAACCCAGTTTAGATAACGTTACAGCTCATGGAAAATACAAAAACGTTGCAGGAACTTTTACAAAACCTTTATGTCTCATAGCAGAAATGTAAACTGTCATCTGTTATTGATGATCATAATCACTTCATAGATGTTTAGTTCAGTTTTGAGGCTGCTAAGTGAGACAAAAATGATCAAATGTAGTTGTGAGGACGACCTTATAAACTCCTCACTGCCTGTAAACGTCTCAAAGCTTAATAGATGTTTCCACATATTTCCTTTTTTCAGCTGATTTAAAATAAAACCGTCAGCTGACATTATGACGTCCTCTCTACACCGTGTAGAAAAACCTCCATCCCATAATACCACCTAAGTCACTTCATGTTTGCTTAACAACTGGCCTGAAAACCACAATAGTCAGAAGAAAACAAGAAAGTAGAAGTTTTTACTGCACTAAAAAACAAAGAGGGTACTCACAGCTGAGTAGGAAACTTCTTCCTCTGTTGCGTCTTTTTTCTGTCTGGCCGGAGGCTAAATTAAACCTCTACTCCTCAAGTCAAACAGTGAGCCCCCGTCCGCCCCTCCACCGCCTCCCCTCATCTCTCGTCCTCCTTCCAGAGAAGACACTGCATCTCTTGTACCGACTCGGCTGCCCTCCCTCTCCTCTGTCCCTCCCTTTTTTTCTCTCGCTACCTGGAACTTTGGATTTGCTGCTTCCACAACTCCAACCCCCATCTTTTTCCTGGGAGACACTCAAGCGCTCCGTGTAAATGAAAAACACATGGTGCGCACCCCTCCACAAATACCCTCCCCTCCTGCTCTATAGGGGCAGAAACTTGCGCATGTCTAGTGATACAGTCTGCTGTGTCACACAGGGCCCTCCATTCATAAAAGAGGGGCAGGTTTCCCCCTTCACTGCATGCATAGCACACGCCTCGACCCCCACGCCTTTAAAAACCCACCGTAACTACTGTGCCCTGCACATCAGCTCTGAGTGGTTTGTTGGCATAACTGGTTCTCGGGGGGGAACTGTTGTTTTTAAGGATAATGCTGGTTGTAGCTCAGCTCTGGATGACTTCCACCCCCTGAGGGATTTCCTCTAAAACTAACTCACAAAGATACCCTTACCCCTAAACCTCCCGGCCCTGTATTCCTCATTCCTGTGTCCCTCCCCACACCTGCTGTCACCTGCCCTGAGGCCACAGCTCTCTACGGAGACTTCATCCAAACACTCACAAACGGGGGGGAAGAGAAACTCAGACCGTCAGGATGGAAAACGCATCATGTTACCTCCTCATTGGTGCATGGTGGCTGCGGGCCAGCAGGTGACGGAGGAAACGGGTGAACTTCTGGACTCCGGCTCGAGCTGCGGGAATGAAAGCTACTGCTGCCGGACTCAGCAGACGAGGCTGAGTCTGAAGAGTCAGAGCTGGAATGTCTCACCCGCCTGCCATGTGTGTGCTGTCTCTGCGCTGACAGGCTGTCCGTCAACACACGTACAAACATCAGACAGGGGGTGAGTGCAGACACGGAGCCGGGAGGGACAGCGTTAGTCACACTGGCCAACTGGTTTCAAAGCCATATTCTCACATTTAAAAGAAAAAAATGGTATCTATATTGTGGGTACCTGTGTCTGTCCCAGGAAGCTGACTCATGGATGGCCTTTAGGGAGACAATAAACAAAAACAGAAACGTGTCATCCTTGAGAGAACAGCTTCCTCCAGCTTCCTCCACCTTCCTCCACCTTCCTCCACCTCATGTATGAACAGAGCACCTTCTTCTCATACAGGTGAATACACACTCCACGATACACTACCTGACGTGCAGGCGTCCTCCACCAGGAGCTGTCAAACTGTACAGTCTCTAAGGAGTATTGCAGGTTAAGTGGGTCTTTGTGACGTACTCATGCGTAGCTGTGTTTTACCATCAGTAGACGGCAGTCAGGACGCTCAGTTCAGATCATCAGGAAGAATTTGAATATATAAAATACCAATTCAGTCATTTGGTCTCTCACACTGCACGCAACATCTAATCATGTGCAGCTACGGCCAAAAACCAGCGACAACAAAAGAGAACAGGTGAAAAATTCAGGAAGTTGAGTGTTCGTACCCTCTGAGTGTCGTCATCGTCGCTGCTAAGCTCCAGGTCATCAGCAAGCATCCTGAAAAAAGAAATGGTCTGAAAATGTAATGCAGCTCTTAAATCTGCACGTGTTGCTGCAGGGAAGAGAATTTCTTAATGACACGAACAAGGATGTTGAATTACATGTGGTCAGACACATTAATACTGAAACCCAGTCCAATGTTAGACTTAGAGCACATACATGTTTGTTTTTAGGTTTGTGATTTTTTTTGGTTATTTATTAGAATGAGTTAAATTTCAAAAGTCTATTATTTTTCTTGAACTCTTTTGCCTGAAACGCTTTTTAAGTCCATGCTTTTTAATGTCCTGCGCTCCTGAAGGCGTAATCGACTCTGATTTGTCAACAACTGTAGTGTGAGGCATGTCAAACCGGCCGCTGGGCAGGAAATATGCAAATGTGACACCACGAAAGCAAACGAGATGTTTCAGACAGCTCAGACGTGGAGTTAGATTTCTTTTAAAACCTCTGCAGAGCTTAAAAAGCTGTAAAAACACACTGAAGAAGCACATAATATCTGTAGCATTTTAATTTAATTGAAGAAAAAGACACCGGTACCTTCTTAATTGTTAAGTCTTATTAGAAAAATTAAAACATTCCTTTCAGAAACCTGTTCAGGGTGCAGATGAACTTAATTTAATCACTTTACTCTTTGGCTTTAATGTAGAGTTTTACAAGTTAGGTCAGAATTTAGAAATACGAGTTTTAAAGAAATGGCATCTGACACCTGAACAAAATGTAACTTTTAAAGATCAATACATATTTGCACATCTTAAAACTGTTAATTTAACTCTCCTAACATCAACCTGTAATTCTTTTATGTAGCACTGTTTCTCTTCTGCTTCACGTGTTTGTATCTCGATGTCTTATTTTATAAAAGCAGATGTTAATGTGAATCATTTTACAGTATTTTAAATATTTTACTGAAGTCGTCATTTTCATTTCCAACCTGCTTCATCCTGTTCAGGGTCACTGGGAGGCTGGAGCTCAGCACTTCATTTAAGTTTACGCTTTAATTTTGTTACTTTACAAAAAAGCTTCCATATTCGAGAAGTTTTAGGATTTTTTTTTTAATTATTTCTTTTGAAATTACTTTTCTTCTGTCTTTTTGTTATTTTATTTTCTCTGTGCTCTTGCGAGTGACTCAGTGTCCAACAAAAAGAGCCCATTAATGATCTCTCCAGTATAAATAAAGTTTGGATAAATTAAGAAACAAATGTTTTAGACAAGTTAAAGAAACCTTGCATAACAAAGCTGTGTGATAATTTGAGGCATGTACTTTGGACACACCACGGAGCATGTGTTTCGCATTAAAAGGAGGATGTAAAATGTTAACAAACATGAGCACATCAGTCTTCAGTGACAGCTTTGAGGAACGCCGAGCACCTTTGACCTGATCTACAGCCTGAAACCCTGTTGGCTGGTCGCGTCAAAGCGTCTGCTTCCCTTCACGCTCTACCTCTCCTGCCTTTTCTTGTGGCTCTTCAGATGATGAGGCTCAGAAGTTACTGAGATGAACCAATCAGTTGTTAATGTGATATATTTTTTCACATTTGCGAGTGTCAGCCCAGGTTCAAGTTAGATGACCCCTGGTGGATCATGTTTCTTCGTACTGAACTTACGATTTGTGAGGTGCCACATGAGGGTGACGGGTCATTCGCATCTGAACATCCCCGCGACCTGACAAGGATGTCGAATCATTAACAGGCAACAACTTGTGAATTATTGCAAATATTAAAAAAACAAAAAACAATCAGTCACTAAATACGTACTTACTTTGCCTTTGCTGTGTTGATGACTGTTTTGCATACTGTAAAAAAAAAAGAGTAAGATCTTAATTTTAAAAGTTAAAGCCTCTGTATTTGATGGTGTTTGAGGTCTTCATCACAGGACATCTTCATCTCGGTCAGTCTAAAGTTTTCCTCACTGGTGTATATAATATCTTTCTAGTGTAAACAGTTTAACACCAATTTTGGGATGCCACCAGGGTCCATCTTAGGACTTATTTATACTAGTCCTTTGCAGCATTGTTGAAGCAGAAAGTCTGGATCAGTGCATGTGAAGTTTCTAACCCAGCAGGCACTGGCGTCACTAACTTCTCTTTAACAGTAAAGTCCTGGAAAAGACCTGACTTCAGAAAGATCACTTGTCTCACCTGTGGAATCGCAGCTCACAGCACTAGAATTTGCACAATCACAGTTCCCTTTGAATTCTCACACCACAAAAACTACACACATACCTTTGAGCTGTAGAGAATCTGCTGGGCCTGGTCACCTGCTAAGGCCTGCTGGGATGGCCAGGACTGGGTCATGTCCTATATAACAGAAATGGGAGGGGGTTTAAAGGTCTAAGGGTGTCACCATGATTAATGAATCCTCACACAGAGAAACCAGACGTCCTAAACCTGTCTTCAGAAAATTCCTCATTTCTCTTTTATTTAGGAGGAACTTCTCTTTCCCACTTGAACACATCCAGAGCTGGGCTCCACATTTGGCAGCTGACTTATTTTATCATCATTGCTCCATGTTATCACTGAGTCTGGATATGAATGAGCGTGAACGTTGCTGTCTGGAGTGAGGCTTAGTGACAATAACAACATGCTTAAAGTAGTTGCGATCAGTCATTGTGTGGTAAAACTAAAAGCTCAAACTTGCAGTGATTGCATGTCTACATGAACAGGTGCCTATGAGAAGAAGCTGTTTTTCAGTGAATATGAACAAATCCCACACTGTGGGATTTGAAGAAGATGCATGACTTTGCATTTTAAAAGGGACAAATCAGGGTATCACTGTACAACAGTTATTACATTTTTAAATTCCTGGATTCTGAAATGTGTGCAATCAGAGGATGAACCCACGAGACGGCTCATCACAAAATGGCTTGATGAAAGAGATGAGTGTTAAAGGTATCAGGTGGTTCAAACTGCAACAAATAATCACCAGCTCTCGGTGCAACAACTGCAATCACAAATCTCTTCCACTGTGCAATTTGCAAGTGCAGAAGACATAAAGGAACAGAAGATTTCCCTTTACTGAGCTGATCTGTTTGAATGCTCAGAGGGAGCGAGCTAAAGCAATCATTGAAACATAAGTCATGAATTAGAACAGGAAACACCGCTGGTAGCTACACTCTGTAGGTTCTTTGAGTCACGGATGGGGTGTGCTGCCTTCATGGCGAAAAAGTGGTTAAGTTTTGACTATACAGCACACCGTACACATCTACACCAGAAGAAACGTGTGGGTTGCAGCCTCTTGCTTCTGTTGGTTTCCTATTTACTGTGTTACTACAGCTCAGAAGAGGGGGAAGATGTTAAAGGACACGGATGTGTTAATAACCTCTGAAATGACCGAACTAGACCGGCAAGTCTTTAAAAACCAGAGAGGCCTTTAAAAAAATGAACAGGAGCATTATGTTTAAGCAAAGCGAGATGCTCCAGAAACACAGAGTAGCGGGCGACCAATCAGAGCTGTTGAGGCGTGTGGCTGAAACACGATTTTACTTTCTGGAAAGGTGAAGGTCTGGCCACAGCGTCAACAACAACCAGCTCTTTGCTCACACTCCTCCGCACGCAACAAAACCCGTTTTTAATGTCTTCCTCATTAGCTGGAGATGTTTTCCTTCCCATTAATCTACAAGCAGCACAGCTTTAAAATCATTGCACGACATTCGTAAGGACCTAAATGCAATAATGTTTTAAGATTCCCACTACCTTTCACACCATTCTGTCTCCATTACGAGGCGATAAGGTTAAATAACAACCACAGGTTTGTCTGCTCCAGTTGGGCTGGTGGCAGCTTCATTCTTCAACTGTAAGATTATCGCCACAGTTCAGTGTCGCCCGATAAGGACTCTGTTTTTTATATGAAGAGCCTCACGCTAAAACTGGGACCTCTTCCACCCACACGCTATGACTGCGATGGTGTCCGTGCACACACACCCTGAGAGTCCATGATAAATAAAGGATTATATGCCCAAACTTTTAAAAGAGCGTAGCTCATTTATTATTTGTTATCTGTGCGCGGTACTCCAGAGGAAAGCGGGCACGGACAGAGCGCTGCCTCCAGACAGCGCTGCCTTCGTTCCGGCTCTGATTATAATCTCTTCTGATTAGATTGCCTGAAGTTGTACTCAGACACACCAGACCTCATGGAAGCTGGCAAAATAGCCTCATCTTGTGCCGTTGGTTCCCGATTGTAGCGTGACTGACCCCTCAGCTGCATCATTACGTAGACGCATGAATTATATCCGTCATATTTACAGCATGCGTGTAACATTTATGGGGAAAGGCCTTGACAAGGAAATGGGAACCGTCTCTGGAAGGAGTTGTGGACTTTTGACTGTCATCTCTGAAGAGCATCTGTGTGTGTTTTTGAGTGTCGCATAAGAAGATTGTAACCAAGTTGGTCACGTTATTAGACAGTCAGAGCCGCCTAGTACACCCCCAGAAACACGCGCACTGTTTTCTTTTCCATACGCTGAACCACTCGACTTTTTTACTCTTTACATTTTAAACAGATATGAGAAACAAGATGTAATGATTCACTATTAGTGGCTCAGCTTGTGCATTTCCCTAAAATTCAAACGGTTTATTTTCACTCCAGCAGGAGCCTGAAGTGAGGGCTTTCATTCATGCAAATATGTTCAGGAGATTTTTCTGAACCTGGCAGCGGTCTTCAAATCGTCTCTCCTCCTCCCTTTTCCTACCCACTACAGCGCACCCTGGAGGGAAAGTGTTTCCTTTCTGCGCTCATCCTTTCACTTCATTATCTCTCCTTCCTTGGTCACCAAGGACACAACACCAGCTCTCACCCTTTTCCTGCTCCAACAACAACAAAGTCTCCCAGGTGGGAAGTCATGTGTTGCTATCTCCCTGTCGCCCTTTCCCACCCTATTCCCATTCCCTGTGACTCGATACGTCTCCTTAGCTCCTGTTGTCCATCCCACGCCAGCAGCAGGACATACGACAGACTATCCATCATAATTTGAACAACACTAAACCAGTGCAGACTAAGAAATACTCTGACTAATCAGTCAGTCAAAAGAAAGTTAACTTGAAGATAATGTAGTAGTGTTAGTAGTTTATTCCAAATAATTAAAAAGAAAACACACACACAACAAGAAAGAAAGTAAAAAGTAATCACACAGTAGAGGACAGACATACACATACATTTATACATATATAAAACATAAAAAGAACACAACACATAAAGAGTTGATTTACCTATCTGGAAAGAAGTGGGAATGCTCGTTTTATCCACCCAACATGCATTTTTCATTCTGTAGATTTTCTAGTTTTCTTTTAATCAGGAACATATGTGAGTTGGAATTGACTATTGGTCAGAACAAAAAAATGCCATATGAAAATGTCATCATGGAATCAGAGAAACTGGAGAGGATTATTTTGCTGTTTCACTATTTTCTGAACTCTCAACATTATCTGCAGATGAACTGATGCAAACAACTGCAATTTACAGCCGGCGCTGAGCTGCTGCCACTATTTCCTCCTGATTGTCCATTGAGCCTTTTCTCGTCAGAAATATAATTACATGCATAATAAAACTTAAACGTAGCATGATTTTTTTTACGACCTTTGTTTTAGATATAAGATGTGGTTATTATCATGGAAATCCCAATCAAACTTAAGCAGTTTCTTACCTTAAAAATATCTTTGGCACAGCTGACGTGTTGGCTTCTTGTTACCTGTTTGAACCCGAGAACAAAGACACAGAAGTGAAGGAAGCCGAGACTGAAAGCTACTGAGAGGGAGTTGTGTGACACTTCAGAGCAACTTCCAGATGCAAATTTCAGATGCAGCACACACCGGTGCAGAAACGCCGGTGGACAAATATAGCACAGATGCACACATAAGACAAACGCAGGGACAGCAAGTAGATAAACTAACCAGTCATTGGTTACTCATCACATGCACTTCTCATCTCCATCAAACACACACACACACACACACACACACACACACACACACACACACACACACACACACACACACACACACACACACACACACCAGCACACACACACACACCAGCACACACACATCACCTTCTGAATTGAAATTCCCGCCTTTTCTGTTGCATTTACTGTCTCACGCTTTACAGTTTGTCTTTTCCTCTCTCTCCTTCTCTCTGACACACACACAAACACACAAACACACACACACACACACACACACACACACACACACACACACACACACACACACACGCACACAGTAATAGTGACAGTTGAGAAGACTTTTGAGTTTGTTCATGACTCATCTTGTAGAAATCAAAGCTGCAGTTGATCATGCAAATACCAACCCTGATAAAAGCGACTTTCAGTTTCCATCCACACTGCACCCCCACCCTCTCGCTTTTCTTTTTGTTAAATTGTTTTAATAATCTTACAACTTGCATCTACCAAGAAACCCCGGAGCTGTTGCTTTGTTTTACAGTAATGCTCAACAGTATTTGTCAGCCGTGTTTCTGTGTTTGTGTGAAAACAGGTGATTGTGTTGAACAAACAACAGCTATGTTAGTTGTGCATTTATAACAGTAAATCATAAAGGTATCATATCCTGTAATACATATAGTTGGGTTTTTATTCATACTTATTTGTGTCTGACTTGCAGAAATGCTATATTCCATTCTAATTTTGGTAACTTGCTTTTTACTTCTGTCCAACGTCCTTATCTTCAGTGCCATCTGTGCAGCATAAACACACACACAGAGAAAAAAACAACCGTGTGCTTTGAAGCTTGCATGCATTTGCTTCTTCTGGAGTGACTCATTGGTCAGAGTCTGTAGATAATGTGTGTGAAAAAATTCTGATTCAACCACAAAGCAGTTATGAGGTCTCAGGCTTGAAGTCAAAAACATAAACACAGCCAGGTTCTGCACCACTAAAATCTATATCATCGGTTTACAGGACCCTGCTAGTGACATTGTTATCAGATCTAATGTGTCTCACATGTTAGTGCCTTCAAGCACCACAGGCAACAGCTCTGGTGCAATACCCAAATGAGTGAAAATCTCCTGGGACCAAAAAAAACAACAAAAAAAAAAAAACCACAACCCATCAAAACACCTGCAACAAGCAGCATTGAGCCTGTATGACCACAAGCAGCTGTTGCATTCTTAAAGTAGCTGTAATTACTGAAGTTATGTTCAATTCCAGACTATTTCCAGCACTTGGATTTGTGCTTTCCACCTCTAAATTCATACTTGAGACTGGAGCATAAGATCCCTAACTCCAGTCCCATTGTTAAACGGCCTGAATCATTGATATTAGGATAAATTCATCCAATCAAAAGCCTCGTGTTTCTTCTCTAAATGTCATACTGGATTTGTACAAACTGATTACTTAAAGCATGAGCGAATCTGAAATCAAGAACAACACTGACAGACTGTCCATAAAAGTCCATTGAACCGTCTGTGGCACGGAACCATCCTACTAGGTTGTTATCTCTCACAACTTCTCCTTTTTTACATAAAGGCTAAGCGTGCACTACTCCTCACTCAATAAAATGCTCTCACCTGAGAATATGCGCATCGGAGCAGAAAGCAGACAATGGAAAGTTTCCCTTTGCCACCGAGGGCGGTAGGCATGGTTCCCGGGTGGTCAGAGCTCTCCTCCGGTGTCCATGCCAGACAGGATGCGGTGCTTCCTTCACGGACACGCTGGAGTCACCAGTCCGGTTCCTCTCCGCGGGGATCCGGCGCGCAGCGGCTGCAGTCTGTGTCTCTGTCACTGACGGACGCGCAGGGGCGTGTAGGCGGGCCGGTAACGTCAGAGATGACACATGCACGGCTCACGCAAGAGGATCACGACTCAGGACGAGCTCTTCTCAGCATTTCGGAAGGAGTTATGAAGACGTCAAATCAAAAGTGTCTGTGCTGTAACAGGTTTTATGAAGTCAAGTCTTGTGCCACATATGGAGATGTACACTACAGGTAAACCAACCCCCCCCCCCCCCCCCCACACACACACACACACGCACGCACACACACCCCACCCCCAAATGTATCTGAGCTGAATTTGCAACAGGTCAGTAGTTGTATTTATTGTTAAAATCCTTCACACTCCAGAATGGGGAAGTTCTCATATGCAGTTCCATCTATTAATTTCCTTTACACACTTATCTTGGTGATGGGATCTGTCGGAGTGTATCTCCCTGCAAGAGGCAAAGGTACACCCCGGGTTCAGGAATATTTCTGAAAAACGTTGGCTAAAGTCATTACCATTCACAAAACTAATTTAACACTAATACAATTTATCAAATGGGAGAAAAACGTCTGATGAGTCAAGCTTGAAACACTAAATTTTCCTAGTTTATAGATGCTGCATTCTCCAGGATGAAGAGGAGCGGTATTCCATGCCTCTCATCGGTGTGCCTGGCAGGCTAACTGGGAATCTGGTTGGGTACCACAACATCCTGAAAAAATATATTGACATTACAGCAGAAACATCTTCCTCATTTCCACAAAATGATACCAGACCACATTCTGTCCGTGACACATGGACCTTTGGACTCTGGACCCTCTGTGGCAGCTGTCAGAGACTGAACACCCCAGCAGACCTGGACAAGACCTCTTTATGACATCGTGTACGTTTCATTTGTTGATAGATACTCATTTGATCTGCAGAATCTTGAAGCAATCCAAAGCATTAAAACTACAGTTCCAAAGTACATTTTTTGAAAAGCTGACGTTCTACTGAAGGAAATCGAATAAGTAGTGTAGCACATGTTTCATTACAACACAAAGTGGGAGCTGGTTCCCAGGAGAGGAGCCTCACAACCAAGAGCTCTGCTTTTACTCGGCTTTTGGAAACTCCAGTAACTGCAGCTAAGCCTGCAGCCTGAGACTGAAGCGCTCTGTGGGGATAATACGGAGCTATGACGTCTTTAAGAGAACACCTAATGGATATAATGTGAGGAAATGTGATCCTGGATTTCACAGGAACCCAGTGAAGAGAAGCTAGAATTCTATGATCTATTTCTATTTTTTTCCTGCATCACTCGGACACTGGATATTCCTTATTTTAGAAGTATAAATATCTAACATGTCTCATTTACAATGGACAAACACATTTACCTCTGAGTGCATGTGTCTCGTCGCTCTAGACGGACTCACAGCATGTTATGTTTGCTCATGAAGCTGAGAGGCATTAAAGTGTCAGTCTTTTCCTGTGGAACAGACTGGAAGTGGCTGGGATGAGCTGGGATGGGGAGATGTGAAATGCCCAGGGCCAGCCTCCACAGCCACACAGTAGCATCCTTGGTTACAGACCCATGGCTACAGGACCTCAAAGGCACAGCAGCATCCCTCGGCGCTGACTGTTTAGAGCAGGGCTGGCCTCAAGAGCACGCCATTCTGACGACACACACACACACACACACACACACACACACACACACACACACACACACACACACACACACACACACACACACACACACACACACACACACACACACACTCACACACACACACACACACACACACACACACACAAAACAAGGGACAGTGACATGGAGAGGTGTGAGGCTGAGCTACATGAGCTGTCTGTCTCTGCAGCTTGCTTTGGTCGCCATGGAGATCCAGGGGATGGGGATTCCAGATTCCTGCAGGTAAAGACTGAAAAAAAAACAAAAAAGACATTTGGTGGCGCTTTCCAATAATCAATATATTACAGTTTTACCATTTATAACAACGGGTATTAACATAATTTTAGTTCATCTAGTTATCTGTGCAAGCTTACAAACCAGATACTAATTTTTTCAGCTTGTGTAACCTAAAACTCATAAACAAGTACCTTCATATATGGCTTTATTGGACAATTCTTGGTGGTTTCAGTGATTCTTTATAAATTTAAACCAAAGGTTCAAAGATGCTGATGTCTGCAGCTTATTTTTACATAGTTTGGTAGAGTTTGGATCTCTAAGTTGTCTTTAGAAATCTCATAGGTCACACAAGCTCCTCAGAATCTGCTAAAACAGAGGGTGAGAGGACTTGGCAGTGTACAGAGGGCGCCACCACGTGGCCGGTATGAGACATTACACACACCTGCTGCTGCAGCGCCAGTTGTACAGATTAAATATTACATTTCTTTTTTTTTTTCATTTGTGGTTATCATAAGTCCGTCGCCACAACCCTTAGTGGATTTTCTTGTATGAATATGTGGTTAGTTTGTCAATCTCTTTGGTGATTTTGTACCTCTTTTATAAGTAATTTGTCTCCTGTGCTATACTTTTATGCTGTTTGCCTTACATTTGTAAAGATATTTGAGCTCTTGGGTTTTATGTTTCACTTCAGTTACTGTGAATGTCTGTTTTATTTCTGCCTTGTTGTAGTTCTGTAGCTTTTTACAGACATTTGTCATGTTTTTGCAGTAAATTTGACTCTCTTTATCACTGTTCTGCAAAGCACTTAAAGTTAATTTTGATGCCAATTTAATTCCGTTCTTGAAGATTTCTGTAGCAATTGTAGCATCCACTTTGAACCATAATTCTGTGCAACAGCTGCACTGGAACTGTCCAGATGCAACTGGACTTTGGTCCCCTTGAGAACGACTGGGTCCAACAAGGTCAGAGGTTATTCCAGCGAAGGTCTTCGTATGGTGACACATCCACAGACACCCAAAACTCAAGTCCAACTCTAACCTTAAACACTCTAAAAAAGTAGGAGCGTGAGTTATTTTCTTTCCCTAACACCAGATGTGATATGGACCAACCCAGCCAGCAGGGTTGAGTTATGGGTTTGAACCAGTTTTTTGGGTTAAATCATCTACTCAAAAAAGTAGTAAAAATAAATAAATGAAAGGAGAGAGCTAAAGATTTAAGGCTCCCAGAAAGTGAATTTAAGGATAATAACATGAGCTACTAGACATGCAACAACTGGATTAGCTTTTATTGGTGAGACGTTCTCTTCGCTGACTCCTTGTAAAATCCAAAATATAATTTAAAATTCTTCTCTTCACATACAAAGCTGTTAATGACCAAGTTCCATTATATCTCAAAGAGGTCATAGTTCCATATTTTCCATGCGGAGCACTTGGCTCTCAGACGGCAGGTTCACTTGTGGTTCCTAGAGGAGAACCTCCTAGAGGTTCTAACAGGAGAATGGGAGGTAGAACCTCCAGTTCTCAGGTTCCTCTTCTCCGGGACCAGCTGCCAGTTTGTGTTTAGGAAGCAGACACCCTCTCTGTCTTCAAGATTAACCTTAAAACCTTCCTTTTTAATAAAGTTTGTAGTTAAGGATGTTTCAGGTGAAACATCTCTTAATCATGTTGCTAAAGGCCTAGACTACCTCCCATGATGCACCTCTCCTCACCCTGTCCTCCTCTACTCTAACTCTATTAATGACATCATTGTTGTTCTTATTAACCTGTGTTCCTTCTTCCCAGCAGGTGTTCCTGATATTGTTGTTGTTCTCTCCTCTTTCCCATCCTCTCAACCTCCAACCGGTCCAGGTGGATGCTGGTCCTTCCTGAGTCTGGTTTCTTCCGGTTACAGGGGAGTTTTTTCTTTCCACAGTCGCCTGGTTCTTCCTCCGGACAGATGTTTGTGTCCGAGAAAAGTCTTTAAGTAATAATTATACTATTATTGTTATTGTATTGGCTTTGTATTAATTTGACTAATTTGAACTGTATTGTTGAAATGACGTGAGACACATTTGTCGCAATTTGGTGGATAAAGTTGAATTGCAGTAAATTCTATATGCTGCTCATATTTTCTTTTTCTTAGCAATGTGCTTTTGTTAACATGTGATTTTAGGTTTTCATTAGTAACCAGGTTAAGGATTAATAATAATTATTAGCTATTTTTAAATTCTGGTCTTGGGAAACAGGTTTTTTATTCTTTTACGTTTTTGTTCACATGTCAAATGACAACAAAGGAACATTGAACTTTGAAACTATTTTAAAAAAAATTTAATAAAATAAAAAGAAGAAACTCATAATCTAGCCTGAACTCCAGTTAATACAACATCATGTCCCAAGTATTTGCTATATGCTACTTAAAGAAGATTTAAAGACAGGATATAAAGTAAAAAGCTGATTTATTCTCATAAGAAGTAGAAAAGAACAAAACAAAATGTGTTGGGGCTCTGGAATAGGAGTTTGATGCCCTGTGACCCTGTATAGGATTTAGCAGGTATAGATGGATGGATGGATGGATGGATGGATGGATGGATAGGTGGATGGATGGATGGATGGATGAGTGGATGAGTGGATGGATGGATGGATGGATGGATAGGTGGATGGATGGATGGATGGATGGATGAGTGGATGGATGGATGGATGGATAGGTGGATGGATGGATGGATGAATGGATGGATGAGTGGATGGATGGATGGATGGATGGATGAGTGGATGGATGGATGGATGGATGGATGAGTGGATGGATGGATGGATGGATGAGTGGATGGATGGATGGATGGATGAGTGGATGGATGGATGGATGAGTGGATGGATGGATGGATAGGTGGATGGATGGATGGATGGATGGATGGATGGATGGATGGATAGGTGGATGGATGGATGGATGGATGGATGGATGGATAGGTGGATGGATGGATGGATGGATGGATGGATGGATAGGTGGATGGATGGATGGATGGATGGATGGATGGATGGATGGATGGATGGATGGATGGAAACCTTTGATGCCTCATACATAAAATAAAACACAGAAAATTAAAAAAAATAATAATAATGTAATGTGTTAATATGCATTGAAATTAAAAACACTCCAAACTCTACGAATACATTAGGCCGTTTTATTTATTTTTTTATTCATTGTATCTATTTTTTAGATAAAAAAATCATATTAATCTTTTTTTTAAGTATTTAAGTTTTGATTCTGGAGGTGGTGCAGAGGTCTCAGGAAGGTTTATTAAATATATACGGCTTCAGGCATCAAGGACTAAACTTTCCCCAAAATAGTCCCACAAATAATTCCATTGAACATCCACGTGGAGGAAAACGCAGTAAGAAACTAACACCAGACCAAGCCAGATCTGGAAACAGGGAAGAGAAATGTTAGGGTTAGTATCTGGAAGTTTCTAAAACAAACAGCCTAAAACAAACTCTCCAGCGGTTCCTGACCACAGATCAGTGAGGTGGCACTTAACCGGAAATATGAAGCTGCAGCTTGGAATGGAGTGTCCAACCCTAAACGTAACCAAACCTCAATTATTTAACCCTAAACCAGGACTCTGATAATTATCTTCTGCCTTATTAGTGCTTTGCAATGCCTTCGTGTACATAACTGGTACCAACAAGGTGATATAGTCCAAAAGAGGTATCAAAACGAAGAACACATGGTCTTTTCAGTGACCTGCGACATCTTCTGATTGTGTTCCAAGTTCAGATCAAGAATTCAGGAAGTCAAGTTGTTGATCAAACACAAACATGGTTTTCTCTGGTGAATATATTTGAAATTAATAGTGGTTAATAGTGTAATAAGGCAATGTTTGTAGGGTTTTTAATTAGGCTGTTTCCTTTCTAGGATATTTTTCGATCACGTTTTGGCTTAAACCTTTTGGAACATTGTGTTTTTCTCAAAAGATGATTTTCTGCTGCAGATTCGTGTAGAGACTATCTCGTGAACATCCGGGTTCAGTTGGCCTACCACTTAGATTTGTTGAGAGACGATAACAGCGAAAACATAAAAGCTTGAATATCCTGAAATACAAGTGCATTACTTTTTTCTTTTTCTTTTTTAAGCACTTCTCTAAATAGGGACAGATTAAGTGTCTACTTGGCAAATTCACATTTCAAATACAGACTTGGGTAAAAAAAAAAGAGGAAAGAGAGCATGAGCCTGCGGCGTGGCTCTAATAGACGGATAAAAGAGCAGGATATGCAAAGCCGCGCACTGAAAGCTTATTCATGACATACTGAAGTGCACCAACAACTGGTTGGACTGGCTTGTTCCTCTTGTGTGATGTCATCCAATAGATGAGCGGCTGGCGGCTGTGATGCGCATGTATGCATCACAGTGAACCTCTCCTGACAGCTTTCCAGGTTAGACGGGGGGAACAGATCGTTCAAGGGAGGAAACCAGACTTGCTGATTTCCACAAGGCGGTCGTCATCATCCGCATCCAGCAGAGGTACAGGGTTTCCCGCAGACAGCCTCCCTCTCGCTCAACTCCCGCATCCTTCTGCTCTCGGGATTAATCATGTTTGTCTTCTAGCGCACAGATGACAGCGTAGCCAGGGCGGTGAGCTATTACAGATACCCAAACACCGCCTCTTTGTTAACCAGGGTCTGCCGTGACTGGACATGAATTCTGCGGAACAGACGGTTACATGGTTGATTACGCTCGGGGTGCTGGAATCACCGAAGAAGACCATCTCGGACCCTGAAGCCTTTCTGCAGAGCTCCCTGAAAGATGGGGTGGTCTTGTGTAGACTGCTGGAGCGGCTCAGCCCGGGGTCCACGGAGAAAGTAAGAGCAATGCATCCCCTCCCCTGCTCTCCTCTGCACAGCCAACCGCCCGCCCAGTCGGCGTGTCTGTGAGCTGCCCACGTCCGTGACACCGACGCGGGTTGTTGTCTGGCTTCTCTTTTTGCGCACTGATCCATGAGGCAATTTCTTTTGTAGGTCATGGCAGCCGTTGTTATTGTCTGCCGTAACAGTACTATGGTCTCGCATATAGGCTACGTTGTCTGCGAGGGCTTTAAAGAAGGGAGGCCGATGTATTGATCCTTGTATTGATCAGGCTTAAACGGGGGAAGGTGTTTAATGAAATATATCATGACAGAGCTTTACGGTATTCACAATGAGGCCTCGTTTATTGCCTGTGCTTCCAGCGCTGGTATTAACCGTCAGACCTGTTGTCGTTTGAAGCCTCCGTTTCAAAAACCTATTTAAGCTCCATCTTGTGTGCCAGGGATGTTTCAGAAACAGGGATGATCCAGGGATGAGAGGTTACTGTGGTCCGTCTGTGACAGCGGGCCGCGATTCACTGCAAATGCGCACAGTCGGACCCTCTCCTGTTTTAAAGAAACAGCGCGGTGTTTGTGTGTGGGTCGGTTTGGACAGCTGTCGGGTCTGAGGGAGGCTCTTGGTTGGTCTCGAGGTATCCTCCGGCAGAGCCGGCCCTCTAGAGCCGGCTCTGCCGGAGGATACCTGCTCCTCTGTTGTCGATGGAGACGTTTTCCGTCTAAATTGAAAACTGTTCTTTCATCTTCTTTCCTCATAACAACCGACTTAACAATATACTTGTAAAGCAAAAGTTATGTCGGTTAAAGAGCGAGTATTGATGATAATTGGCTTATTATTGGGATGTCTTTCACATGGTATTTTCGACGAAATGAAAGAGGCTACATCGCTCCAAATGAAGCTTAAAATGACCGTGGATATAGTCATATATTAGTCATACCCAACCCGAATAAACAATGATCAAATAAACAAAACAGCAAAGGTTCAGAAAACACAACAATAATTTAGAAAACACCAAGACAAACACCACACCACTGAGAACGTAGTTAGATAGTATACCTGAAAAACACTGCAATAGTTCAGGAAATGTCCTTCAAGATCATTCTTTCGCTTTTATTTCTCTTTTATATCTTCTAATAGTTTGTTGCATTTTCTTGATAGATAGATAGATAGATAGATAGATAGATAGATAGATAGATAGATAGATAGATAGATAGATAGATAGATAGATAGATAGATAGATAGATAGATAGATAGATAGATAGATAGATAGATAGATAGATAGTTAGATAGATAGATAGATAGATAGATAGATAGATAGATAAATAGATAGATAGATAGATAGATAGATAGATAGATAGATAGATAGATAGATAGATAGATAGATAGATAGATAGATAGATAGATAGATAGATAGATAGATAGATAGATAGATAGATAGATAGATAGATAGATAGATAGATAGATAGATAGATAGATAGATAGATAGATAGATAGTCACAGATCCGAGTGCTCTAATGACCACTGGTACAGTTGCCTTCACCTTCCACATCTTTTCTATTCCTTTATTCAACGTCTAGTGTCTTTACGGCTTCCCGTGTTCCTTCTTCCTGATGATGTCTCTTGGGATTGCCACATCAATCCCCACTGCTCCCTTCTGGAGTTTCTACACCACCCCAATGTGTGCTTGGTTAGCCTTCACTGGTTTATCAGTCTGGATGTGGAAGTCCCACAGGACTTTGCTCTTTCATCCTCCACCAGTCTTGGAGGTATTTCCCATCGTGACTTTGGGACCTCCAACCCATACTCAGTACAGATGCTCCTGTACACTATTCCAGCTCCTTGGTGTGTCCTTTACCTGCCAGCATCTTGCACTCCGCTATTACAGTATGTGCTGGATTGTCTCTGGAGCATCTGAACTCAGTTGGCAGCCGGGGTCTTGTCTGGTGTGGTAGATCTTGGCCTCGATCATACTTGCACTCAAAGCCGGTTCTTGTATTGCTATGGTCAATGCCTCCGAGCTGACTTTCAGGCCAACCTTTTTGAGCCACTCAGTGTCAGCTACTTCCTGCATTGATATTTGCAATGCGTGGGCGTCTCTTTCCACAATAGTGTCCCGCAGGTGTTCCACAGGTGTTTTTCACCTTGTCTAAAGCGTCTATGTCTGTTTTAATCCCACTTGGCCATGTTAATCAACAAAATGCACATTTTCACTTACCTCTGCTGTGCTCAATCGTACTATTGACTACAGACTGTCCATATCGTTATTATATCAACAAAGACATCAGCGTTGGAACGCTATGGATGCTTTTGAGAGTAAAACAAAGTTGACTGCGAAAAATGTTTATTGTAAAATCATAATGTGATGAATGATGATGCAGAACATGAAGACAGTTTTGTTACAGAAAATATATCTGTGTTTGTCTCAGCTGACAAGTAACAGGAAATATCAGAACTGAAGAACAGCAGTGTCTTAAATCAACAGATTTACATGGTCTGCCCACCAGCGTTTATCCCTAATTCAAAAACATCTCATTATTTTTTCAATCATGAGCTGCGAGGTGCCTTGTTTTTTCATGTCTGCACCGCAATAACTGCATGTGAGTTACATTCTCACAGCACTTCTTGAAACTGTCACAAGAGGAGTGATTAGCAGTTTTAAAACAGAAAAATCTGCAACGTAATTTGAATACTCCTCGGCAAAATTGTTTTAGACTAATTTTGGACGCAAAAGGACCACCTTTTGTCGAGGCGGATTCAAATGTGCCTTTAATATGCCATGAAAATATATGTATAAAATCTAAAATCAAATAAGGTTGGTGATAAGTTTAATGTGGAGGTGCAGAAGCCTAATGTACAGTCCTCACAAAGGCGCATGACAACATCCAGGACCATCACTGCCCATGCACCACAGGGTCAGATCAAATCCATTTACTTTTTATTTAGTTTAATTTGTGCTACACAGGAAGTTCGGAGGGTTCATAAATTCAGACCTATGAGTTAGCACTAGATCTGAAGTAATGAAGATGTGACATAACATCAGCTCCATAAGCTGAGGTAAACTCACAGCGCTTCCAGGTGTTCAGCTGCTATGTAACAATTATAATTAAATAACTTAATTTATTATGAGCAGAGCTAAAGCAATAGTTTCTTTTGATTTACCTTAAATAAATGTAGATAACCATTTTAAACTTCTCAACATTAAATTGGCAGCTTAATCCAAAACTGACCTTTTCTCTGCTTTGTTTGGATTTAGGAAATGGAATAAGGCACCTGGAATACCTGGAATACCTGGAATACCTGGAATCAGTGTTACAATTACCGCGGACACGTTGTGTTATTTATTCGTCTGCACAAACTCTGGAAAACAGAGTTCAGGATCTTTTAACGTTTCTCTCTGAAGCTGAAAGTTTCAGATGTCCAAACTCTGGTCCCTGCGCAGCTGACACCCAATAGATGCGGTTGAAGGGCGGGGCTTACCGACAGGTCATTTGTATTGTAAGAAAGTACATAATTATCTTTGTCTGTTCTCGAGTGCCAGATGAAAAGAGGTCCCGGTGCGGATTTGGTCCATGTGAGGTGGAGGGAATCACGTATTTTGGTTATTATTAAACGAGTGGGAATCACTGATTTAGGTGGCAACGTCATTTCCCTCGAGCCGACACGGCAGCCTGGTCCACTTCCCCGCGGCGGGTTTCAGTTCACCCTCCCGGAGCGCCAGGCCCAGCTCACCCACGGACTCGGGTCTGCGTGTGAAAAAACAGATTCCTCTTTTAAAGCCAATAAACCACAACTGAGCGCAGTGTGAAAGGAAAGTGACCCGCGACGGGAAGTGGAATAGTCCGGGTCTCTAACCAGCCTCCTCTCCGCCTTTTCAGATTTACCAAGAACCGAAAAACGACGGCGAGTGTCTGAGCAACATAAAGGAGTTTCTGAAAGGCTGCACGTCGTTCCGCGTCGAGGTAAGTACATTTAACATTTGGCTGGTACCTGGCGTTTATTGGACATCTGTTTGCACGCTTTACCAAAAGCGAGGAGCTTTTTAAAAACGAGGAGTTTGCACGGTTGAGAGGTTATAATAGACAATGCATCCGTGGAGCGGACGGACGGTCGGACGGACGGACGGAGGAGTGAATCAGCAGCCGAGAACAATCACCTCCGCTCGGTTCAGGGAGGTTTCCTTCACCGCAGGTTGGAGATACACATGCGGATGGAGGCTACAGAGGACATGGACTGATAAAACAGCTGCACCTATAAGCGTCTGCCATTAACGTTTACTCCCTGTAATTAATGCAAAGCTTTGTCCACGGGCTCGTGCGTGTCTTTGTTGTCACCAGCAGATCTCACCACCGTGCATCTGTTTCTAAACTGCAGCTGTGAACAATGAAGCCCTCACTTATACTTAAGGGCCAGTCTTGTTCTAACACAGTTATTAGCAGCAGCAGCGTGAAGTCTGCACATGTCCACAGATGTAAAACCCCACGTTTGCAGGTCTCTGTAGAAATATTTTGTACATTTAAGCAACGAGAATTCCCCCTTTCTTTGCTTGTAAGAATGGTGACAAAGTGTTGTTTATGTCTGTTGGCCGGTGCATAGAGGGGTCATTGAACTACCCAGTGTGACAATGCAGCTCAGTGTTCCTCAGTCAGCAGTGCTTCTCCCTGCAGCGCCTCCAGCCACCAAGCAAGAAGAAGAGGTGGAGCTGAGGCAGCACAGCGTGCTGTCACACTCACTTTAAAACATTAAGTACTTAGAAAAATGAAATGCAAGTGAGGCAAAAGACATGCATTGTTCTTATAGTGGGTCACAACTGTGTTTTTTCCAGTTTACTGCATCTCTGGATAAGTTTTGGCAGCAGGGTTGAGCAATTATTTGCCCTTTTTTTAGTGATGTGTTCCTCATCTTGTCCACTTGTGTGTCATGCAGCTACTTCGCTGGGAGATTTACTGTTCTTCTTATCTGTCACCAATCCAGTTCTTTACTTAAACTGTAGTAGGCCTGGCATGCAAGAGTGTGATCAAATGTGACTTTTTCTTTTTTCTTGTTGAGCTGGATGGAGCAGGATTACTGTAATTTGGGGCACAGCGGTCCACTGCTTGCCATCTGTAGAGCAAAGATGATCTTCTCCAGAGCCCAGTGCACCGCTGGCTCTGACCCCAGCTCGCTGTGGTGACAGATTAAGAGCCGTGACTGCTGACATGTGAAAGACGGGGAGGAACAAGGCTGCGCTTTTCTCTGTTTTAATGGAGTTAAGATGCACATTTTCAAGCGTGTAGTCAGAACACTTCAGCAGGCGTGATTTCTTTTAGATGTCATTTGGATGCTTGGGTGAATGTAGATGTTCAAGACCGGGTTTGACCCTTGTGCAGCTGCTGCTTCTAACCCCAAGCCCTCGTGGTGTTGACTACAGGATGTAATCTCTAGTGTTCCCACACACACACACACACACACACACACACTAATGGTGTGTGGTGGAAGTCTGTGATGGAAAAACTCCTCGTTGCATCTGTTCCTGACACATAAAACACCTATGACAATGCACTCAGAATGAAATCTTGAATGGAGTCCGACAAACTGCATCGAGAAGTAACATAATGAATCCATAAATTCTTGTATTTACTTTGACTTTCTCTGTGCAGACACTATGAACCCAGGTGGTTTCATGCCTTTTTCACGTGCTTCGTTCATACGTCCCTTTTGGTGTTTCAGGCCATGGCAAAGCGGCACATTCTGCAGCTTTTATGACTTTTTAATGTAGACATTACTTTTCACAACAAATGAATCTGCTTTTACACCACGTAATATTTAGTGTTGCATGACTCGAGTTGCGTGTAGCTCGCTTTACTTTGCAGATTTCCCCTTCGGATGCCCTTCCTCATGGTGACCTTCAACTGTCCGTGCCCTGAATAGGGAATCCCCTGACAGCTCTAGATAACTGACCTGCTAAATATCTGTCTCGGTGATCCATCAGCAAGCGTCTCTGATGAGTCTTTGAGTTGTTCACACATAACCACCAAGTGCTGATCACCTGTCTGTTTGTCACTGATCCATCAGCAACTGGGAAGTCCGGCCTAGAATTAGTCGGAGGGCATCAGAAAGGCCTTTTGTCGTTGATCATATCGAACGATGAAGTGTTTCAGTTGCTACAGGATTCATTAAGTGTTTCATTCTTGGTGCAAACACTTCTGTTGTCATCGTCTCAAAAGTCAGGCCAGGCGAGTCCAGTCTCTCTGGGCGTACCTTTTAAAAACGCCGTCCTGAAGGCAGCACGTGTTGTTTCAAAGTCTTGGCGTACTTCCCCGCACTAAGGCCGTCCTCACAAAAGTGTGAAGGACCTTTCTTCGAGGTTGGGGATCATCAGGTAACCTGGGGTTTTGACTTCTAGTCATGGTTTTGACACCCTGGATGGTCCTTTTCATCTTTGCTACTTAAGAGCTCAATTTCCCCCAGAAAGGAAGAATCTGGAATACCGATTCCTTTGAACGCAGCACACACTTCCAGGGTGTCATGGTCCGTCTCAGACGCCTCTGAGCTCAGAGACGCCTCAGCAGCCTCGGGCTCGGTCAACGTTAGATGATGACAAAGGTGTCCCACAGTAATGCCTTCCCCTGTTAGACGTAGAGGGTGTTGAAGAATCACAGTTCTCGATGTAGTGCCACCTGAGGCGTTAGAGGCCACGAATGCCCATCTTGGCTTTTGCTCTGTCCTTTACAGCATCTTATTCACTGTAGAAGAAGAAATGTACCATCCAGTCAGTCTTTGAGGACTATCCTTTGTAAACACAATTATTTTTGAATGAATGTTTTTACAGAGAGGAGGTCATGACCCCATCTCTGCTCTTCTTAGACGCAGCGTTTCATTAAAACTGCTTTGTAGGAATCCTCTCTACGATCACCCGTTGACATCATCTGCCTGAGATGACATAATCATTGTTTTTCTTTCACTTCCTTCATAACACTAATTTGCTCGTGTATCAGCTTTCTTCTTTTGGATGTTGTCGGCAGAAACGGCAAAACTAAATGTATTTTTGTAAATGAGATGAAGTTGATTTGAAAAAAACTATAATTACTTTGGGTTTACACAGTCTGGAAAAAATATTGCTCTGTTTTTTCCTTTGTGTTTTCCATATTATCCCTTTTGTAACTAATACAACAGACTGATTCAAAAGTAAGGAGCCTTGCAGCTTTTGGCTGGTCGTCAGCCGATTTGGTTTAGAAATCTCAGGCGTTCACAAAGGAAAAATCCTCATCCATCAACACGACTGCACACAAAGGTGAAATTGGCCTCAGACTGAACTTTAAAGAAATCTGATGCTTAATTTTCATTTTTGCAGCCTGTATTTAAATCAACATTTTATCACAGAACTGTTGAGTCAACCCAGTGTGTGTTTGACCACCCTTAACATTGAAATGGATTATTTGATCCTCCTGTTGTCTATAAAGGGTTATAATGCGGCTGTGTGGAGGGTTTTGTTGTATGAAACCACACAGGTAAACACCGATTTCTTGACTGGTGACAGTTGGAGAGGTGTTCTTTTCCCCGCTGTAGCGTGTTGAGTCACCGACGGGTGTTTCTCTGTCGTCTCCGTTTGTTCACAAAGATCAGCGCAGCAAACAAGCTGAAACTTGTCACATTAGTCATCCTTTTTACCTCCAAGCGTGAATCTTTAAAATGTATAATCATCACAACTGAACATGTTAAAGGTAATCTAAAGGAGGAGGAGGAGCTCTGGGGAAGGGGGTCGCTGGCGTCATCTTATCTTATTTCCAGCTCTGTTGGATTTTTTCTGTTTTTTCTTTCTTGGCTCTCCTCGAGAGAAGCTTTAGATGATTTGGATTTAAAAAAATCTTGTGCTGGCCTCTTTTACAGACGCTTGGAGCTTTTACTTGAAATTTTGTGACATTATAACATCATGACATACGTGAGAGAAAAATCAGAAAATGTCAAAACTGCCTTCTTGAGAACAAACACTGAATAGGAGTTGTGGTTTAAATCTTTTCTTCCACTTGGCTGCTCAGCGTGGGCAGCAGTCGGCTTGGACACACACACACACACACACACACACACACACACACACACACACACACACACACACACACACACACACACACACACACAGCGCTTCAATGTCCCCCTGAGGACGTGTAGATGTATAGACGATCAGCGTGTCTTCCGGTTTCTGCTCTTCAAATTAACTGAGAGGCCAGCGAGAGTCGCCGCAGCGTTGATGCAGAACCTAAACTGTTTGGGAGGTGAAACAGACATCTATCTGCTTTTTTATTGTTAATGAATCAAAGGTATAACTCTGATTATAAATTCCTTACCCTAATTGTCACTTCCCGTCAGTATCAGAGGTTCCTCTGAGCAGAGTAGTTATTTATATGTGAGCTTTTGCTTTGGCCATTTGTTTTCTTTCTCTCTGCAGCGTTCAGATGCTTTTCACCGGAGACCTTGATCTCAATGAGATTAGTGGATTAAATGGAAGTTATATAACAAAAATTTGCCTAAAGCAGTTGAGCACTGCTGGAGTTTTAGCCAATTTCATTCAAACACAGGGCTTTTTATGAGCCCGATCACTTCAATTTACAGCACATGTACTATCAATATCTTGCTTCTATCTACAGTTCATGCAGCTTTCACCACTTAACGTTTTTTAAAATTGTTATTACTTTATTTTTTTTGGAGAAAAAAGAAGTTATTGCACATGTAGAACAAGAGTAACAAGCTGTGAACTTATATATGTTTAAATTAGCACAGCCAGTGCATATACAGTCGTGTGAAAAAGAAAATACAAACTTTCAGATCTGAAGCTTTTATATCGAGACGTGACTGAAGAAGGATCTTAATTAAAACAGACGTGTGCGGTGTGTGAACACTTAGAGAAAAACATAATCAAACGTCTCTTTTATAGACGAGAAGTTTTCCTGTTTAAGATTCGGTGTCGTCGCATCACCGGGGAGGAACTCTGGTCTGTTCTTTACATTGTGTGTATTTATTTATTTATTTATTTACAGTTCTCTGCAGCCACCGAAACACTGCACTTAGTTAGGTTGAAGTCTGGACTTTAAACTTGAACGGTGTTTTATTTTAACGCCGTAGTTCATTATGTTTTAGGTTTGATGGGGAAGTTGGGATCGTTGTCTGTTGCATGAACATGTTCGTTAAAGCTTTAGCCGTCGAAGAGATGGTCTTACACGGGTCAGAACAAGCCCAGACCATCGGCCCTCCCCCGCCGTGCCCGACAGTTCAGGATTGTTCCGGAACAGCCTCATGAACCTTCTCAGATTGAAGGACAGCAGCAAAGTCTCCTCCAAGCTGGTTGCTGATGTTGTTTATGTTCACTTGATTTTAAAAAACCCACATATACCTGTGTTGTTTTATTTAACCCCTAGAATGGAAAGAGGGTGTATTTCTTCTTACACATATATTTAATCTGAATTTATTTTATTTTATCTTCAATGTTTGTTGTCTTGATTTGTTTTGTGTAAAATACAAGTTAAGTAATCCACTAAATGTGGATGTTTTAGTTCCAGCGTACTGGGTAAATGGTTGGGTAAATGTGTGTTTGCTGAGGCTGCGCTTCACTCACCGCCTCTGTGAAAGGTGGTGAGTTATCGATTGACTGCCCGGCGCCGGCAGCGGGTCAGCTGACGTTACCGACCCGCTGCACTGCAGTCGGAGATTAGTTCCTTCCTGCTCATGCGCTGCTCTCTGTCACCCACAGCCGTTCGAGGCCAGCGACCTGCTGCTGGGGCTGAATTTCTCGAAGGTGCTGAGCAGCCTGGTTACGCTGAATAAAGTGACCGCAGGTTAGTCAAAGTGGGTCCAAGTTTTGTGTTTTCTGAACATGTGAGATGTTTCTTTTTCTTTCATTTGAATGAGTGTGGGGCAGCACGGTGGCTTAGTGGTTAGCACTGTTGCCTCACAGCAAGAAGGTTCCCGGTTCGATTCCCGGCCCGGTGGGTCTTTCTGTGTGGAGTTTGCATGTTCTCCCCGTGCTTGCGTGGGTTCCCTCCGGGTACTCCGGCTTCCTCCCACAATCCAAAAACATGCAGTGTAGGTTAATTGATCTTTCTAAATTCTCCCTAGGTGTGAATGTGAGTGTGATTGGTTGTTTGTCTTGTATGTGGCCCTGGATAGACTGGCGACCTGTCCAGGTGGACCCCTGCCTTTCGCCTGATATGCGTCGGGATAGGCTCCGACAGACCCCCGTGACCCGGAAACGGATAAAGCGGGTATAGATAATGGATGGATGGATGGATGAATGAGTGTGTGGGTGCTGACTGCAAACACTAGGTCTGGTTTATTTATGCTGTCCTCCGTTTGTGCAGATATCGGCGTGGGCAGTGACTCGGTGTGTGCCCGACACTCCTCCGCCCACCGCATCAAATCGTTTGAATCCCTGTCCTCTCAGGCTTCTCTTGGCCGAACCTCCAAGCTGCTGCAGAACCAGTTTCGCAGTCTGGTAGGGTCCACTCTCACCGTAGGAAGTATCTCAAACTAAATCCACACCGAGTTAGATTCGGCGTGTTTGTGCACTCGGGAAATACAGTTTGAACATCCTTCACTCAAAGATTCTGCTTGATATTGATGGAAAATAAGTGATTGGAGAAAGCAACAGAACAGGAGCTGCAGCAGAAATGTGCTTCTGTGATCTGTTCTTGCAACGTTGTGAAGTGTCGGAGGGACTGACGTTATGAGTCTGATGGGAAATAAACGTCACACACTGGATTTCATTTGTATTTGTGTGTCTTTTTCATCGTGATGCATTTCTTCCTTTGTCAGGAAATGTCAGAAAACAGCGGACAGCAGCTGCTGGTGAAGGCGCGTTTCAATTTCCAGCAGACCAACGAGGATGAGCTCACCTTTGCCAAAGGTGATATTATCAGTGTGTCTCGTCAGGAGGAGGGCGGCTGGTGGGAAGGGACGCTCAACGGCAGGACCGGCTGGTTTCCCAGCAACTATGTGCGCGAGGTCAAAGGCTCTGGTAGGTAGCACAAGCGCACACGTTTACTGTAAATGGGTGCAGAAGATGCTGATCAGCAGCGTCAGGAGGTCCTGGCGCGACGAGCAGGTTCCTCTGGGCGACTCTTCCGGGCTGTGTTCACGTGCGGGCGGCGGCGTAGGGACTCATCATCTTTTGTAAAGACCTTCCTACCTTTTGTGAGTGATCTTGACCTCGTCACATCTCTGGCAGATTACCAGTTTGTACTTGGCGTGACAGCTGCCTCTGATGCCGTCCGTCCATCTGGACACATCGTCACCGCGGTGCCACATCTGTTGCTGGAGGGCTGTTTTATGCTCAGAGGACAGCCTGAAGCCATGTGGCGTTAAACGGGAGATTTGTGGTCTCTAACAAAGCAAAAAAACCAGATCAGTTCTAGATGAGAAGTTTTATGAAAAGGGAAGCGTTGTTTTTTCACTTTGTTTGGCTCTGCTTGTGTCGTAACCCAGAACAAGTCGAGCTTTTTCACTGGCGCGGGATGTTTTTCTCAAACGTCTGCAGGACTGTAACAATGTGCGTCCCAGTGCAGCTGCTGTTTAACAAAGACGTTGCTGATGCGTGAAAAGAAGGTTTTTTTTTTCGTCCAAAGCAACTTACAGTGAAAACAATACATTAGCATAATTTACAATTGAACAGTTTAACTGAAAGTCTAACTTTACCACTTGGCTGTTAGAGTTGGCTGCATTTTAACATCCATATCCTGCAGGTCTGCGTGGCAGCAGCAGGATAGCAGGCGAACAAAAGTCAGTTTTTACAGTAGTTTATAGGCAAAGCCCAGCTGCACGCACGCACGCACGCACGCACGCACGCACGCAGAGCTATAAAGAGAGTTTTCTCCACTGCGCCGCCCCCTTTATGAACTGAACAAAAACATTATTGTAGGACTGACGGTCTGTGTGAGTTCCCGCCAGATGATGAGTAAAGCTGGACGTTGTCTCCTCGTGTCCTTGATGCCTCCCTGACAGATGGAACCTCCATGAAAGAAGCGTCTCTGGTGCAGACTCTGTCCTCCAGGTCATGGGTTTTTGATGTTCTGCATTTTCAGTTGGAATAGACAGGAGCGGCGTTCGCTCTTATAAGGGTTGGAGTCTTTTGAGCCTTTTGTTCACTGTCAGTCGTTCGCCTGGTTTCGGTCACGTGAATAAACGTGCACGTGCGTGTGGAATCACCTCCTTATGTTGAGAGTTTTTCTTCACATTTGACGTAAATTCTTTTGCTCGTCTTTCAAACCGTCCATCTTCTCTGACCATAATGTGGGCGTCCAGGAGTGTCCCTTGAGTGCAGGCGGGCCGCGGCCTCTCGACCTGATGAGCTGCTCTGCTGCGTTGGTCCATGCGTTTGTGTATTTGCTGTTTTGTTTCTGCGTTGTAAAGATCCGTGGATCCGTGGTTCTCTTCTCGGTTTTTGTGCCTCTTTCTTCTGATTTCCTTGGCCGACTTTTGGATATCTACTTTACTCCTCTTCTTTTCTGTCCCCTGGTGGGCGTGTCTCGCCTACTGACGGCACACACGTGTCTTTGTGAGGTCATCGGGGCAGAACTCTGATGTAAGCGATACAGAGAGCAGAGAAAATTGTCCTCCATCTGACCCTCTCACGCCAGCTGATGTCATGTCCTCGTTCACGTCACTAGTTTTAAACGTGCCGAGTTCTGGTCGTGAGAAGTAAAACCCGACAACTGGACGCTCAAAACCTACATTTATTTAAAATCATCTTATGAGCAGCAAAGTTTGTTTATCACACAAGTTAAATAAATCACATATATTTGACTGAATAAACAGCTAAATAATATAGTTTACGTTACGTAACTCTGTGTGTGTGATTTTGATGTTATCTAATGCCACATCGAGTCTAAGTCCTCGACCGTCCTCGACCCTCCTGGACCGTTCCTGGGCCGTCCCTGGCTGTCCTTAACCCTCCTGGACCGTCCTGCAGGGTCTCACGCTGGATCTCACGCTGGATCTCACGCAGGCTCTCACCCTGGATCTCACGCAGGGTCTCACGCAGGCTCTCACCCTGGATCTCACGCAGGGTCTCACGCAGGCTCTCACCCTGGATCTCACGCAGGCTCTCACCCTGGATCTCACGCAGGCTCTCACGCTGGATCTCACGCAGGGTCTCACGCTGGATCTCACGCTGGATCTCACGCAGGGTCTCACGCAGGGTCTCACGCAGGATCTCACGCAGGATCTCACGCAGGGTCTCACGCAGGATCTCACGCAGGGTCTCACGCAGGGTCTCACGCAGGATCTCACGCAGGATCTCACGCAGGGTCTCACGCAGGATCTCACGCAGGGTCTCACGCAGGGTCTCACGCAGGATCTCACGCAGGATCTCACGCAGGGTCTCACGCAGGATCTCACGCAGGGTCTCACGCAGGGTCTCACGCAGGATCTCACGCAGGATCTCACGCAGGGTCTCACGCAGGATCTCACGCAGGGTCTCACGCTGGATCTCACGCAGGATCTCACGCTGGATCTCACGCAGGGTCTCATGCAGGGTCTCACGCAGGGTCTCACGCTGGATCTCACGCTGGATCTCACGCTGGGTCTCACGCAGGATCTCACGCAGGGTCTCACGCTGGATCTCACGCTGGATCTCACGCAGGGTCTCACGCAGGATCTCACGCAGGATCTCACGCAGGGTCTCACGCAGGGTCTCACGCTGGATCTCACGCTGGATCTCACGCAGGATCTCACGCAGGATCTCACGCTGGATCTCACGCTGGATCTCACGCATGGTCTCACGCTGGATCTCACGCTGGATCTCACGCAGGGTCTCACGCAGGGTCTCACGCTGGATCTCACGCAGGGTCTCATGCAGGATCTCACGCTGGATCTCACGCTGGATCTCACGCAGGGTCTCATGCAGGATCTCGCGCTCTCTCTTGTTTTACTGTCCTTCTCTCTTCAAGGAAGTTGAATTTCTTTTTTTATTTTTACAGCTGTTAGTCTGTCGCAGTGATTTTGTTTCCTCTTGTCTCTTCTGAGAGAAGACGATCAAACTGAATCAGGGTCTTTCTGAATGATCACTTTTATCCTGATGACTGAGTGATTTGAACATGAAAATGATGTGAATCATGTTACAATATTGTCAATTTCATATGAAACTACAGCTTCAGGAAGCAATTACTTTTGGCCATCTGGGAGTTTGGGCTATAAGTCATTTATTTTTATTTTTTGACAACAGATAAACAGGTTTCTCCCAAGTCTGGCACCCTCAAGAGCCCGCCAAAAGGCTTTGACACCTCAGCAATCAGCAAGACGTACTACAACTTGGTAAGAAAGCAAAGCGCTTATAAATAAAACTTCGGTCTCTCAAACTCGTCCTCCCAGTTATTTACTTACTATTTTCTTTCTGCTTTGACATCGTGCCGACCTTTAGTCTTTCACAGATGCCCTTTTCTTTGTCGCCGTCTGTATCTTTATTGTACTTTTCTGTTTGTTGTCATCTCTCAAGTTAAATGAGTTGTGATCACAGCTGCACGATGGGACTGATGGATTTCTTTTTCACTGTCTCGGAGACCAAAGGAGGAATTTTAGACTCTTGGAGACTTAAAAAGACATTTATGTATCTGTTTATTTGGAATTACAACACAAAACCCCTCCAGAGTTGATCAGATAGAATAGTTAAGGGGGGTTTGTTAACGTGTTAGTTAATCTGTCGGAGCCCTGAAATTGAAATTTGCTTCGTTCTGATCAGATGTTGGGTACAAAGCCGTCATGTGGTTTACATTCTTCTCATCACAAGTGAGCTCCATCTGTGATGCGTTCCAGAGTCGCTGTAATAAATGAATGAGGGAGCTGTTTTATGACACTTTCAGCATCTGTTTTTCCTCTTCTTCTTGAAGGTGTTACAGAACATTTTAGAGACGGAGACAGAATATTCCAAGGACCTGCAGAGTCTGCTGACGAACTACCTGCGGCCTCTTCCCAGTGTTGACAAGTATGACTTTATATCTCAGAACCCAGTTATTTTTGCTTGTTTTTTTTTGCAAATATCTTTTTATTTTGTTTTGAAGATGTGAACAAACAAATAAAATGATACATATAGAAAAAAAAGGAAAGATCAGAACAAGGAGGTACATAGAGTCCGTTGGGTTGTGATCTTTCTCCCTCAAGGAAACTGAACATGAAGTTCACTACTTGTCATAACCATTTCTTCTTTTATACATAAACCATTTTTCCCAGTCCTTCAAAAATTGTTGTTCTTTCATTTTTAGTTTGCAAGTCAGTCTCTCCATTATTTGGATTTCTTCCACAATACACATCCACTGTTTGTGCGTTGGTGCTTCAGCCTTCATCCATTTCTTAGTTATGGCTTTCTTTGCTGCCACAAGAAGGACTTTTATTAGATTTTGGTCCGTTCTATTTACAGTTCCTTTTAGGTAGCCAAGATACATCACAAGACACGTTCGGGGTATTTTGTACATAAGAACGTCACATAGAGATAAGTGGATGTTGTCCCAGAAAAGTTGTAATTTCTCACACTTCCAAAAAATGTGCGTTTGGTTTGAATCTTTGTCTGTACAAGTTCTCCAGCATAATTGTTGAGTTTTGATTAGTTTACCCTTGATTTGAGGTGTTATGAAATATCTAATTTGGTTTTTCCATGCAAATTCTCGCCATTTCAGAGACTGTGTAGTAGTTTGATGAACCTTCCACATATCATCCCACATCTCCTCTGAGATTTCTTCTCCCAGCTCTCTTTCCCACTTTGCCCTGACATACAAAGTTGAATCCCCTTTTGAATCCATAAGGAACTTATAGAAAACTGATACAACCTTGGGAATATTTTCACTGTAATCCCGTACAAATGTCTTAATTATTGGGTGTACTTTGTCCTCCTCCGTCATAATCCGCTTTTCATAATAATCTCGCATTTGCATATATCTGAATAGGTCTTGGTTTGTTAGATCGTATGTGTCTTTCAGTTCCTGAAATTCTTTCATTTTACCTTTCTTTATCATTTTACACATGGCCGTTATACCCTTATCAACCCATTGTTTGAACCTATAATCGAGTTGTGCAGGTCTAAATTTGTCATCATATGCTATCCATTTCAGCAATCCGAGTTCTTTACCCAATCTTAGTTGTTTTACAACAGAACACCATTTCTCGAGGATATATAACGTTATTGGAGTTAGATCTAACTGCTCTTTAACAGTGGCTGGAATCTCACTTTCACCCATACATGTTTGAACTGGGAATTTGAGTGCAGACATTTCTATGTCTTTCCACCGGGCAACATACTCGGTGTTGCACCAGTATGCTAGATGATGTATTTGGGCAGCACTAAAGTATTCTTTTAAATTGGGTAAGGCTCTTCCCCCTTTTGTATTTAGTAGCTGTAGAGTATGATAGCGTATTCTTGGTTGTTTTCCTTCCCATTTTTGGAACTGGGATTGTGGGATGTCCACTGGCAGAGCCAGAAACAAGTATAGGAGACGTGGCAGTACATTCATTTTTATAACATTTATTCTTTCACTTAATCCTAGCGTATATGTGGACCATCTTTCAATGTCTTTCCTGATATTAACATCTGTGTTCTCATAATTATTTCTATACAGTTTCGCAGGGTCTTTAGGTATATTCACCCCTAAATATATTAGTGATTTAGCTTCCCATTTTATTTTCTATTTTTGCTTGTTTTATATACTGTCCAAACATTAAAAACACCTCTTGGCTTATATTTACACTTTACTTATATTTATATTTACACACACTGAGATGTTGCCACGTTTATTTTGTCGTTGTTTTTTATCCTCCAGACTGAGCAGCTCGGATGCAGCTCTGATTCTGGGTAACCTCGAGGAGATCAGCACCTTCCAGCAGATGCTGGTCCAGTCTTTGGAGGAGTGCACCAAGTTAGTCTCTCCAGCACACACACACACACACACACACACATTGAGATGGACTGCTTCCTAACAAGTGGAGTGACATCTGGTGTAGTTCTGCATTTGCTGCAGAGGTGCAGGACCAGACCCCAGACTGTAGATGTTCCAGATTAAACCTCGAACCTGTTACACGGCTGCTCATTTGCAGGCTTCTTGCTGAGGGAGTTTTCTTCTCAGTGTGGACTGTTTACATCGGAAGATTTTATTCGTCTGTGTTTTTCTTCAGGTTACCTGAAAGCCAGCAAAGGGTGGGCGGCTTTTTCCTCAATCTCATCCCGCAGATGAAGGCTCTCTACGTTGGTTACTGCTCCAACCATCCCTCAGCGGTTAACATGCTCACCCAGCACAGGTGAGGTCCACAAGGTTGAAGCATTTTACAACATTTTACAACATTTTACGAGTGATGACATCATCATCAGTTTGTCATCAAGGTCTGTAGAAGTCTGTCAATGAACTGTTCGCTTGTCTAAAATGTCTAAACAATGTCTAAAACATGCACGGTCCAGAGGACCTGGACTGGCTTTGAGCGTTGTGATCGTCTTGTGGTTCATGTTCAGAAGAATCCTGTTCAGAATTGAGTCTGAATGGTGGCTAGAATTACTTCAACGGGATTTAAAGGTCTAAATAAATAGTCACATTTTTCTGTCGTCGTCTGCTGTGTTGCAAGTTAGTGAATAAATGGGATTTATGAAGTGTAATCGTCAGGCTGAGCTCGTTCCAGATGTGAAATTTCTCTCCTTAACTTAGTTACAACAGGACAAGTATCTCATTTATGAAATGGTTTCTAGACTTAAACTTCAATTGAGTTTAAAGGCCTATTTATACTCTGAAACAAATAAGGAGATGGTTGGAGCCTTCAGTCCAAATGCTGCGTTGATTTCATCCGTCCTGTTGCGTCGGTGGTTAATGTTACTGACTAAACGGAGCAATGTCGCAGGAAGTCGTGGGGGGGCAGTATTGAGCGTAGTGACTCAATCATTAACCAGATATCGGAAAACTGAACAGAAGTAATGACGTTGTTCTGCACAGACATCGGAGGTGGGGTTCAGACTTTTCTGTAATATTATCAGAAAATAGTGGTAAGTTTAGAAAGTATGACATAAATAAACATACAAACTGCAACTTTAAAGGCAGGGTAAGCGATTTTACTCCCTTTTTTTACCCAGGACAGATGTGTGACACTAATATTTCCTCACCACATCTACTGTGTTCACTGTAAAAACAAGACAGGCTTTAAGCACAACTTTATCTCCCTAAACTGGAAACAAATGGAGTCGTGTGCAGGCTCTCGCCTACCCGTCCAAGCAGTCGGGGGGAGTTTTGGGAGTTGTGGGTTCATGAGGGGGCTGGTTTTCTCGAGGAACACTAGCCCCGCATGTATTCCTGGGGCTTTATTCAAAATATCAGTAGATGCGATGTCATCCTGAAATTACCTACCCTGCCTTTAAACAGGTTTGAACAGTACTGTTGTCAACGTATTTTATTGATAAATCTCAAATGAATTTTATGTCTACCAGGTGAATTCTCTTTGTAATTCCACCAAATAAAGGCAAACGTTTCAGAACACGATGGACTGAAGTGAGGCAGCAGATATTATTCAGTCGTTGGAGGGTTAACGATCGACGCTCTGGAGCTGTTTATACAACACAGACGTCATCACAGTTTTCTACACTTTTTTTTCAGAAGTCACTCAGAAGTCCAGCATCTTCGTAACTTAACTAAGACTTGGAAAAATGTCCAAATTGCTGAAAACTAGGAGTTGACCAGATGGAGAGTTACTGCCACTTTCATCTCTGCATCCGTTTGTTTTTCAGTGAAATATTGGGGGAGTTTATGGAGGGTCGCGGTGCAGGCAGTCCTGGGATCCTGACCCTGACCACCGGCCTCAGTAAACCCTTCATGAGACTGGACAAATACCCCACCTTACTCAAAGAGCTGGAGCGACACATGGAGGTGTGTGTTTTAGCACCAAAAAGTTTCCTTCTAAGTCTCGCGTCAGGCTTGTGTTTTTAAAGGTTTCTATTCTTTAGGAGGGTCATCCTGACCGGCCAGACATTCAGAAGTGCATGGCATCCTTCAAAAATCTGTCTGTAAGCTCAGCACACTTCATCTCCAGTCAGGCATGTACCCAGACAATACATGAAATGAAGGCAGGTCTTGAGGCCGCTGTCTGCTCCCGTCACACTAGGCTCAGTGCCAGGAGGTGCGGAAACGGAAGGAGCTGGAGCTGCAGATTCTCAACGAGACCATCCGGCTGTGGGAGGGGGATGACATCAAGACCCTGGGATCTGTGATCTACATGAGCCAGGTCTTGGTGCTGAGTCCTGCGTCCGAGGTACCCACACCAACCATCTCCTTCTCCTACCTGATCTACTTTTGTAAAACGTTTCTATGTTAGAATTAAGACATTAAAATCCCTTTTATATGGCAAAGTGAGCTATCAGAATATCCAAAATCTCAGGTTAAACTTTCATAAAGCAGTTGGTAGCAACGATCCAACCAGTTAGTTTCAGTCCCAGTGTTGGCACACGTGCCTGTTGAAACACGCCGCCTGTAATCCTGTTGTTTATGACGAATCGGACGTGTACGGACAGAGTTGTAACTGTCATCAGTCCTGACCTTCTCTGGGGTGTTGCGGGTTGGAGCGCCTCGGCCTCAATAACAGGAATTAGCTGCATGAAATCTTTAAAACATGCAGCCGAAATGTGACCGTGTCCTCAGATGACCCGACAAACTTATTAAACGAAGCATCTCTGAAAAATGCTCAGGAAATCCTAGCAGAGAGTTTAAATTACTGCGATCCTGCAGAGGATTTATCCTCCCTAGATACAGATTACTGCCTAGATCACTCGTCTTTTAAAATCAGCAAGTGTTTTTTTCTTAAAGGACGTCGCTGTTTAACAGCTCTGTTTAAAAAAACTAATCATAATATGTATTCTTTCTATTGTTTGGATTTCTCTTTTAATTAAGGCATTTTTAAAATGTGTTTATGGTAAGAAAGTATTTAAAACTGCTGGCTGCACAGTGTTTGTCCCCTCTGGACATACGTGGTTTGGTATTGATTGGTGGATTTATTGATTTATAGCACTTTTTTAGAGTTTAGCCACGAATGCCTTTATTTATTCACGGCTTCATGTTCAAGTACAAATCAGACTCGTGAGCGCTTCTGCCTCACTAAATACCCATAAATACCCAGGGAGATTATACATCTGGCCTGAGGAATTATGTGAATTGCATACCTTGTATGTCTTTAATGAATCTGGCTTGTACAGTTACACAGTTGTAAACTTTGCAGGAGACAAATCGTCCGGCCTCTTACAGGCTCTGAGTCCTGTATGAGGTCACGTGATGACGTCATGTGGTTTGAGGTTACTTGGATCCACATCCATCCTCGTTATTCTGTTTACATTCTATATTTCAGGAGAAGAATGAGCGCTACCTCCTGCTTTTCCCTCACGTCCTCCTCATGTTGTCTGCCAGCCCCAGGATGAGTGGCTTCATATTCCAGGTGGAGTCATCTCACACTTTATCAGCTCAAACTGATTTCAAGATTATTTTTAGGAAGCTATTATTTATTTATGCCATCGTCTGAACCGTTTTTTTTTCTCTGCAGGGAAAATTACCCCTGGCTGGCATGATAGTGAGCAAACTAGAAGACTGTGAAGCCCATAAAAATGCCTTTGAGCTCAACGGTAAAGGTGCATGATGGAAGTGCATTTCTGGGTTTATTATTTTGTAGACTGTGTCTGACACGAAACTGTCCCTGTCCCCGTAGGCACAATGATCGACCGGCTCCAGGTGATGTGCATGAACCAGCAGGACCTGCAGGACTGGGTGGAGCACCTGTGGAGGCAGATCAAACACACAGCGGCCACAGCACCGAGCCACAAGCCGCTCACCGTTCCCTGCCACACGGTCAGCCGCCGGCGATGACACGCAGAATTACACCCGTGTGAAGTCATCACTGTGATTGGACTTGTTTCTCATTGTAACGCATAAAATCAATATTTTGTAAGAAGTTGACTAACATAATGTCTAGCAAACACAAATTACTTTTTAGTTGTTTTTTTTCGGCTTCCATTAGAATTAACTCCACTTAGTTAACCAGCGACGAGCTCAGTTGCGTTTAAAAGTTGATGATTGCAGGTGACCTTTGTGTGACCTTTGCGGGCCCGCAGTCTCAGTTTCCTCATGGCTGGTGGGTGCAATATAAACAGCTGTGTTACCCGGAGGAAACGGGGTAGACCCAAGTCGAACCGTGCGGGACATAAATCCTGACTTATGCTTCTGCATAGCAGCTGCACGCGTCGGCTGCGTGTGGCGCCTACGCCGTCTCTGCGCCAGCTCCAACAGGGAAATCCAAAAACTAGGGCAAACCTACCGATCACGTTTCCTGCAGATCCCGTCGCTGCGACCTGCAGATGCGGCTGCCGCAGCCTACACTGTTAGGTTAACACGGCGTAGCTAGAGAGTAGCTTCAACGCAAATCTGGCTAAATGTTCCGATCACATTTTACTGCGTCCGAGTCCAAGTCGTTTGATTTTGACTTTTGGCTGATACAGAGTCCCGATCCAGTACTTTGGCAATGCACAAACAAAGAAAGGAAGAAGCAGCTCTGTCCTCTCCGTCACACGACTTCCCAACGTTTTCGCAGTAGAAGCGGCTGCAGCGCCGCACAAACCGACCAGCTTGAAATGTTTCCAGATGTATCCAGAAACATAAAAAACATAAAATGTATCTCAGAATGACTCAATAATATTTTCTCTTGTATTACTTCTCTTTCTGTTTACCCCTCTGTTTTTTCCTTAAACTGTGGTAACACACACACACATTTGTGGGATCAGTGACGACCTGTCTTATCTTAAATCATTTGTAACGTCGTCAAACGCACGTTTACGTGCAGAAGCACCGTCATTGTGCCTCATTGTCAGATATCAATGAGCTGGACCAACACTTTAAACATGTTTACATCTAATGGACATTTGTAATGTATAGAAGAGCCTGTTTTTTCTGTCTTTTGTGTCATAAACTGTTCTTTGTTTTGCTTCTTTAGCTCCCGTCTCACCCCCTCACCCCTTCCCGGCACGCTGAGGGGAGGGCCATGACCGTGGCTCCTACTTACCACACCCTGCCCCACCCGTCCTCCCACGGAACATCCCACAGCACCATGATATGGGGCCCACTGGAGCCGCCCAACACCCCTAAACCCTGGAGCTTGAGCTGCCTTCGACCGGCGCCCCCACTGCGACCCTCCGCAGCTCTCTGCTACAAAGAGGTGAGCGACTGTTTTCCAGCAGTTTGAAGATCACGCGTGAGTTTTCAGCGACCCTTCACACAGTCCTCTGGCTCTGCCCTCCGTCTGCAGGATCTTAGTAAAAGTCCTAAGAGTGTGAAGAAACTCCTTCCCAAACGCAAACCTGAGAGGAAGCAGTCGGAGGAGGAATTTGCCTTGAGGAAGAGTACGTTCAATTCTTCCCGTGTTTATTTTTTTATTTTGCATGAATTAGTTTCATATTTTGGGGGACTGAGTTTGGGGGCATGACATGGTTCTTTGGTTATTTACTACTTTGTTGTGAATTGAATGTTTTTTTCCCGTTTCCGGTCTCCTTCTCAGGCACGGCTGCTCTGGAGGAAGACGCCCAGATCCTGAAAGTGATCGAGGCATACTGCACCAGCGCCAAGACCCGGCAGACTCTCAACTCCAGTAAGAAAAAGACAAACCCGCCTTGTACATGTTTAAGCACAAATGAAGAGAGGCTCAAACCGGCGCTCCCCTTGTTTGTAGAAACGCCACGTGAACTCAGTCTGTCTTCATCGCTGGTATTCTGACCTGATCCTTCTAACAGTCTCTTCTCTTTCTGTCTCTCCTTCATATTTCTGGTTTACCTTGAGTTCCTTTTCCATATTGTCTTTTTTTTATTTTTCATTTATTTTATAATCTCCTCCATCCTCTCATCCTGTATGTGTCATTGCTTTTATGATTTACCATTTGTCGCGTTTGCCCACCGCCACCCGCCCGTGCCGTCCCCTTTTCTCCTCCGACCACCATTCCCCTCCATCTACGTTTGCCGCTTCACTGTCACCTTGGAAACGCCTCGAGCAGCCTGGCAGGGCACTGACCTGATGCACAACCATGTGCTCGCCGACGTGGACCGGTCCTGCGTCGAGGCGCCGGGCCGCCGTAGCAGCGTGTCTCGGCCGGAGCTGAGCTCCGACCTGTCGGAGGACTCGGACTATGACTCCATCTGGACCACCCACAGTTACAGGATGGGCTCAGTGCCGCGGAAGAGCTGCATCTCGCACCAGAACTAGGGCGCTGCGGCGCTGAGGCGCTGCGGCGCTGCGGCGCTGCGGCGCGGCGGCGGCGCTGCGCACCAGTGTAGATGTAGAGTGCGCTTACATCTTTTACCTTCAGTGTATAAAAGAAATAGATTGTTTTTTAAATGTATGTATTTATTTTCTATTATACATGCTCGTTTTATGTTAACTTATTTAATTTATTTTTCGACTGAAGATCTTTTCTTTTAAGTATTTCCCTGTTGCCTTTGCCATTTTCCCTTTTATGTGCCTCTTCTCTTTCTGTACTCGTCAGGCAGTAAGTGTTAGGTAATTACTGTTCATTTATCTTGAATGTGACCACAAACGTGGTAAACGCCACGCGGAGAGGACGGGGATTTCTGGGAGAGGGAGAGCTGGGGACTAAGCTTTTCCTGTCTGATATTCAGATGCAATTCAGGAATGAGTGTATTCAATTTACCACAAACTACTTAACTGCGGCATGTTTTTACAAATATTTACGCTCCAACATAGCACAGACGTCGGCTCACGCAGGTTCCGGCACATTTTCCTCACATTTGATGTTTATCAAAGACAGCAGAGCTCAAACACAAATTCTTACTGTTTTATCTCATTGTTGGTTGATGATTTGAAACCTTAGTCATGTTGCAAGACCTAAGCAGAATTTAATTTAACATTTCCAGACGGATGTTGAACATTCAACCACCTTGTAAATGTTATTAGTTTTTTAAATCCAGTCTGTTCCTTTTGAAAAAGAGGGAATAATCACATAGTCTTCAGAATCTGGAAAAACTGCCTAAAAGCCAGAAACTCAGATTAGGATGCTTCTGTGAGAGTTTGAGACAGCGTGCTTGTAGGACAACATGCCAACCCTCAGTCTCATCGAACATAACTACCTTATCTCCATCCATTTCCTCAGCATCCGCCTGATCGTCGCTGAACGTCTGCTGCCGTCACACGAGCGCTTTGACTTCAGTGTTTTAGAGTTGCTGATTATTAAACGTGCACTTTGTCCAGTCGGATACCAACGGACATCAGAAGACAAACCAACCACCCACGTCCCTGAATTACAAACTGAATGCCTTCGTTTAATAGGAATATGTTTTATACGGTTCTAGTTTATTACTTTGGAAATGCACTTAATCTCTCGCCCGCAGGTGGAAATAAAGATCCGTAATAACGCAGGTCGATGTCTAAACGCCAAAACCCCAGGGTACAGTTGAATAGTTGTTTTTAAGTTTTTATTTTTATTTATTTATTTGTTGTTGTTGAGGAAGGATGGTAACTCAGTGAAATTACCCGGATATGTCCAAAACCCATTTTCTAATATAGATACACAACATTAACGGCTTTTTTAAGTTGTTTTAAATCAATGCCTTTAAGTCATTTACGTTTCTTACGGTTTCAATTAGACGTTTCTGGGAAAGACTCGTGCTTAGAGCTGCAGTTTTAACACGCTTTTGTATGAAAATGAGTAGTCAGCACAAACTTCAGCTGCAGTCTAAACACTTAAAAAAAATAAGACAAACTAGATGCTGCAGCAAACTATTGTTGGTAAAATCATCAAGGAATTTATTTAATTATTTATTGTCTATTTATTTATTTATTTAATAAAGTGGTCTGTCAGGTTGATTTTAATAGCTGATCAAATGTGAAATAACCCGTTCAATGAGGCTTCAGGAAGGTCACAGCAGCAGGATTCAGAAAGGAAAAGCAACCGTCAAATCAATTCTCAATTACTTTCACACAATCTTGGAAATATGGATTCATGTGGATAAACTTACGGACTCGAGGTTAGATGTTACTGAGCATTTTTAATGCCAGGTGTCATGCCTTTTAGATGTTTTTCTTTGTTTATGTATATTTTAAATTATTGGTGTTGGAGACTTTTTTTTTATTTTATTTTGGCTGTACACCAAAAGTTAGTCTAAAACCCGTAATTTGTGACACTTGCGTTTTATGAGAGCTCAGTCGATTTTTATGATCAATGCTGAATTTAAATAATGATTTGGGGACTTTTCGCAGCTTCTGTTCGTCAGATTTGGCCAGACTGTAACAAAATGCAGCTTTAGTGTTAAAGCTGCATTTTGTTGGAAACAATCAAAGTGTTTCTGTAACTGCTGCTGACTTTAAACATTGAAGAATAATACCAAACTTCTCATTGAACTTATTTACAAGAGCGTAAATAACGCTGACGGTTGGATCCAGCTGGTGCAACATCACCTGCAAACGAGCGCCTGTGCTGATTCGTCCTAATTCAGACCCGTCTTTTCCGGCTCGTGAGGTTTCCGTTCCGTCTTGCATTAATAACTATTTTTATGAAGAAGTATTTTTCCACTGTTGGTATGAAAAGTTCACGGTTGGCTTCCTCTTACAGAGTAGTGTGAGTAACGTATAGAATATATGGGTCCAGGTTACATTTTTTAACTGTTCTGAACGCGTGTCTTTGTTGTATTTATCATTTTGAACCCAGTTTTTGGATTTCTTTTTTCTTTTTTTAAATTCTGTGTCAGTGTTTACAAAATGATCCCTGGAGAAAAGATTCTCGCTCTTTTTTTCTTTTCGTTTTTTTTTTACATTCCTTTGGTCTGTATCAAAGTTTATACTTTACTTATAACATTTTTTTTTCTTTTTTGCACAATTATGTAATGGGAATGTGGGAGGGTGGGTGTCTGTTAAATTCTGTACTTTTTGTCGTCTGCCTTCAGAGTGTACGACAGTATCTTAAAGGTAGACTTAAATATTCAGTGTTACAGTAAAGTGAATACTCATTTGTAGTGTAAATGTTCACTTTCAATGTTTTGACAGTTAAAAAAGACAGCAAAAACAGACAAGTGGCAGCAGTATACAGGAGCATTTCTATGTAAACTACTCGTTCAACAAGAGGGAACTTGAATATAAAGAGCACATAGTCGTTGTGTAAATACTAGTCAGGAAAGGAAATCCATCCTACCTTCTATGAATATTTGATCTAAGATTATCGCTGTCCTTCTATCATGTGCTATACTTTGTGACGGGTGCTTTCTGTGGTTTAAGAAGTCAAAGCTGTGGGACGGGTAGGGTCAAGAGACCAGAACTCTTTAACCGACGTTGTCCTCCGTGTGCTCTAATGTTGCATTCAGCTCACACGTGATCATGTCTTTTCTGCAAAAAAAAAGGAAAAAAAGCGCCTTCAGTGTAATTGTTCTACACTGCTGAAGTGTCTCAAGTCCCGAACGCTGTATCATGAGTTTTGAATAAATCTATCGTTTGATAGACACTGGTGTTCTGGTGATTTCTTGTTGCAGATCTGATCGTGTTTGACGTGACCTCCTCTTCTCGCCAGAGACGTTCGATCCTTCTTTTTCCTTCAACTGTCCTTTAACTCTCGTCTGAGATCTTTGCAAGTCCGACTCAGATGTTACGTCCTTGTTTGCTTCTCTCTTTGTGCTGACGTTTTCCTACAGTCACACTGGTGTCAGTGGCTGAACAGATTTTACTAGAAGGTGAGGCAGAGTGAAGTAGCTGTGGCTGTAGCAGTGGTTGAGTGCTCTTCTGTTTTGACTCAGGACCGCGAAGGGAGACGGGGCTGCACGTCATCATCCACGGAGAGGAGAAAGTTCTCGTGGAGGATCCCAGTCGCAACGGACAAAGTGCTCTGGAAGAAAAGTAAGATGAATTCACCTCTTTTTAATGTGTCTGCTTTGCCTTCAATGGAAAACTGTGACGATCCAGGGTGCCTCAAGTCACCACTAACCCCAAAAACGAGGGAATAAAATAAAAAGACAGTGTTAGAGGAAGCTCACAGTACCGCCGACAGCTGCTATGAAGAAAAGTGAAAGGAGTACTTCAAACTGCATCTCTGTGGAACTTCAAAATACTTTAATTTTAATCTGGATTTGTTGAAATTAGGTAAATATATTAACAGCCTACTTGAGTAATGTATCAGTGTTTTTTTAATATTACTGCTTTCAGTTTGTGTTAAAGATAAAACCGGTTTTTGAATGTAATGCAGCTAACTGTGTGTCTGTGTTGCTGAAGGAGTCTGGTGGATGTGGTTTACGCCCTCCGGGATGAGGTCCAGGAACTGAAACAGGTGAATATCTGCAAAGGTTTCATGATACATTCTGTACATGCAACTAAAACAAAATCATAGATTAAATAGAAACGATCTGTTTTGCAAAGGGGTTTGCTGAATATGACGTGAGGTGTATAACTTAATAATTATAATCGCAGGATAATAAGAAGATGAAGAGGTCGCTGGAGGAGGAGCAACGAGCACGAAAAGACTTGGAGAAAGTTGTGAGGAGGTTGTTGAAGAGCATCAATGACCCAACGTGGGATGAGACAAATCTGTGAGGCTCATGTTCTCGTCCCTCTGGAGACTCAGAAGTAAAAAAGGGTCGCGTGCATATGTGAAGGCTGGTTGTAAAGGTGAGAGCAAGAGTGCATCTGTAGGCTCAAAGACGAGCGGCGCTGCTGCCTCTCTTCCTCCTGCGACGTAATGCCGACGTGCTTTGACCTCCGGTTCCTTAACGACATTCCTTTAGCACCAGGCGAAGGACGAACACATCATAAACCTCCGTCAGTTCTACACTCGTCATCAGTCTCTGTTCAGGGAGGAGACGGCTGGAAGACGATGGCAGAGACCAGCTCTTGGTAACGGTCTAACAGGACCAGTACCAGCGGTACATCACCGGTACTTCAATGCTGTTAATGGTCACGAAGGCCAAGGACAGTCCCAACGTGAACCCTTCCATTTCAGGACTTCTCTTATGTTATTTAATTTTTTTAATGGAATGATTTTTATTGGAATTTTTCTCACGCAGGCCTGATCTTTTCTTTTTTGAGCCTGAACTGAACTTCCTGCCAGGAAACTTGTTTTCTTTCTTTCTTGCCATTTTTAACTAATTTGCCTCTTCTTGTCTTTAAAGTTTGATCCTTTTGCAGTTTTGTTTTTCTCTTTAAGCATCACATGTGAATTGTACAGATTTGGATTGTGTGCTGTAGAATGTAAATACTGCTAAAACAAGAGCCTTTTCCTTTGGGAGAAATAAATGAATTCTTGAATGACTTTGACTCGCTCGTGAATACGACCCGACCCACAATCAAATAAAGACGGTTTCCTTCATTTTTACACCCACTTACAAAAGCACTGCAGCTCTCCCTCTTGTCACATTGGCTCTCTTCATCTCGGACATTAATCCTCCCATTTTCTCTATCTGCATACCACATATACATACAAACGCGTGTATATAACATTTGTCATCATCATTCCACTATTGCAAATCCACATCAAGTTGTACATAGTTTAATGACAGAGAAAACTTTTCTTGTAAATGTCATTAGTTTGCTTGTAGTGGGCAGACATGACAAATAAAGTTTTTGACGCTGTGCAATGGGAAGTGGTACAAAGCAATAATTTTCATGCTTCCTCACTATCTCACTGTAAGTTACAGTTTTTGGCGCACCACCTATATTAGTTTACTCACTAACTTTGTGACAAATCCAGTCTACAAACTCACTTTCCAAAGTGGAGTTGCTCTAAACACTTTTCATTTGACATCGTGCTCATATACTGTGTAAGAAGAACTGGACAACCCCCCGTGATGTCACCCTCCCACCTCTCTTTCCTCGTACCGCACCGCTCTGTTTTCCAAATGGACGGACAGAACAGTCCTGGGAAGCTGTCTGGGACACGCCCACCTCTTCCAGTCACACCCATTTGAGCTCGGCTGACTGGGCAACAGGACCTCCCGTTGCAAATGTTATGATGGTGACATCAGAAATGACTGCAGATGCTCACTTATCACAAACTGCCTGCTCTTTCCTAAGATTTGTCCTCTGACCCTTCAAGGCCAGCCCACAGCCAGTCACGATGGGCTGTTAGTAAAACCAAAAGCACAGCAAAATCTATTCTTTAAAATGTGAAAGATGATGAGCTCAGAAGTCAATACAGTACAAAGCTTTTAGTAGTAAAATGATGACAGTTGTGCTTGTTGCAAATTAAAAGTCCACAGTCCTAATTTTACAATGTTTTGTTGCTTCGTGTAATTTACTGATGCTGGTGCAGAACCAAAAACACCTCTACTGTTGTCACGGATGTGCAGTCTGGCTATGGAGAACCGGGTTTCTGCTGTGAAGTTGGACATTTTAACGTGTAGGTTGATGGAGGCTGACTTGCGTTTGGTGCCAGCCCCTTGTGGCCAGATTAGGAGCTGCAACTTTTCGCACATCCTTATCAGCTTTAACCACGAAGCTGGAATGCTGTTTTAGGCTGATTGTCCGCTAATTCTGCCCTCAGTGGTCCGTTTCTGAATGCAGCATCAAACACCAGTTTCTCACCTTTACCAACCTGAAGAAGAGCGCCGGTGCTTTGCCAAAAAGTGTGCCCTCGCCGTAAATGCGCGCTCCCGCGTCGGGGGCGCAGTTTTCGCAACAGCCGCGTTTGTCGTCGCGTTTTTCACTCTATAAGGTTCTTCCCCGCCTGTGTCCAAAGCTCTTACCTGAGTCTCCATGGACAGATGTTGACATCACCAGACTAAGAATGAGCTTGGCCGCCCCCCCCCCCCTTTCTCAAGATAAGTCGTTTACAAAACACCTGAAAGACTTCAGTACAAAGTTCCTGAAAGACTTCACTTTACATTGTAGAGAAGGAAAAGCACAGGTGCAATTGAGAACACACAGGTAAGTGGGGTCTATTTACTACAGCATACACTCATGGGCAGCTGACACAAAATGATGCTGATTCTATATTCATTTGTCATTTTGGGACAACTGAAAACAGAAAATAAAACGAGTAAAAGAAGTCATCAGAGGAACATCATATATCCGGATGGTCTTGTTCCTGAGCCAGTGTGCCTGACATCTGCCCTTCACCTGTGCTACCTGCTGTGTGGTTGCCATGTCTTATTGCCATGTCTTGTTGCACATAAGCGGATTTATTTATCTAATTTAATTTAGATATCATCTTACCCTGCTGGCCTGAAGTACCAAAAGGAGGCACGGCCTGATAACTCCAGCTGTTGAGTGGCTTATGCTTTATACTTTAAGTACTTGAAAGTGAGCAGATTATTGCTGTTACTCCTCCTGCTATACTTTAACATATGTTTATGGTTATTTGTATTTGTAGGGACACATTTTCAGTTTTAATGTTAAATAGAGTTGCTGTGCACCAAGTATATATCTATATTTTTGAATTTCAGTAGTTGATTTGCTGCAAGAATGCATATTTACAATATGTAATTTATTTAAATACTGTAGAATTCAAGCAGTATGATCTACTGCATTAGTGTGTCTGTCTGTCTGTCTTTCTGTGTGCCACCTCTTTTTAAAACAAGCAGCCTGTTAAAATCCATTGTTTATGCAGGTAATTGTGTCAGGCTTTATGGAGGTGATGGTGCCATTCTGCTGCAGGATGAATGAGCACAGATGTCAACCTTTTCACTGCGACTCTCACCTTGTCCTCGCATAGTAATGAAAACACTGCCTTTTGTGTGGCGTGGAATATTCCTGCATACAAACAAAGACGCGATCCACATTCATCCTGTGAGGCAGATCTTCAAAGATAAAGTTAAGCGTTGCGACACTCTGACCTTGTTATCGTGACTTTGTGAAAGTGAAGTGGCTGATCAGCTGTCAGTTTTAAATGAAGAATCAGAGCATGAAAAGAGCCACTGGGCCGATACTGGGAAGTTTACACGGATCTGGGAGGATCCAACTTTACCGAGGTGAACTTGGGAGCGACAGGTGAGAAACTTGAGAAATGAAGAGACACATTTTGTGAGGATTCTGACCAACGCCAGCCCCTCCTCACTTCCTCTCACTCTCTCCCAGGATGGAGTGACGGCTTGTCAAAGTGGGCGCTCCACAATGCAGCTCAGACCCTAGGACTATTGTAGCTCAGAAAAAGGCATCAAGGTCTTCCTCTCTCTGTCTCTCACTCTTTTCTCTCTCTTCTCAACGCAGAGAATCAATCAGCTGTATACACACACACGCAAACACACACTCACACAGACACAGACATACACGTACACACAACTCATTTCTTTTCCCTTCCCTTCGTCTATTCAGCAGCCAGTGATCATTTAGACTTGACATGTATTGTGAAAAACTGAGCTGCTTTGCCTCTTTCTTCTTCTCCTTCTTTCACTCCTTTTCTCTTTCATCTGTCTGTCATTAATGTCCAGGTCTTACAATATACGAATGGAGGAGGAGAAGAAAGCGAAGAGTGAGGGATGAATTGATGGATGGGAGGATAAGCACTCAATGTCCTTTCTTTAAAGATTTGTTATTGTACAGTACTGTCTCCCAGTCATTTTTGGTTGGTGTTTCAGTCTGAAAGCCCGTCCACGTGCTCTTTTGTATGGGAAAGCAATAAGGCCCCATTGAATGAAGCTGAATGGACCTGCCATCCTTAGGGGCTGAGGCCTGAGGACTCCTATTCTTTAGCCCCCAATCTAATTGGAGCTGAAATGAAATGGAGGTTTCTTATGAAAATAGGCTTTGTTTGGCCGCAAGGCTGGTAATTCATAAACAATAAGCAGGGCCCCATTGTGTAGATAATAATATATTCATGCCGCTGGAGATGGGGAGAAGGCATTGCGACGGCTGAGGATATATAAGGAGGATAGGCAGAGACAGCGATGGAGAGTGGAGGGATGAGAGGAAGGGGAGGAGGAAGGTAAGGGGCTAATAGCAAGTAGTGGGTCAAAGAAAATTGGTAATGGTTGGGTAGAGGCAGAGAAAGAACCAAAAGTGGGTAGGAGTGAAAAGTGAGTGGGAGTGAGAGAGGTGGAAATGACAGGAATAGGCGAGATAGACAAGATAAGGACGAGGCGAGGAGGGCGGGAGAATGGGAAATGGTTCTGAGTACCTCTAAGTCCACAGGTGACTGGTTAGACTGCCATGGGGGGAAGAAGGCAATGAATGAAAGCATGAAAATGGAACAGGTTGAACAGTCAGTCGAGACTCGGGGAGCTGATGGAGTGGATTGGTCAAGTGCAGACGTAGAGCAGAGGAAATATAGTCAATGTCTACCAGGCGAGGGAAGAAGAGGAGAGAGCAGGAAACCGGTGTGTCTGCGGTGGTATAAATCTGGCAGCAGGGCTTTCACAACTGCAGCCGGGAGGGCGGCTGAGACAAACAGGTGAGCTGCCTTGCCTTGTTGCTACATCAGTCTGCATAGATCATTTCTCATTTTCTGATCTATAATACTATAATTGTGCAGGTCAAGGCTGCTTCTCTGTGGTGATCTTCAGTGGAGTTTACTCATTCCCAGAAGCGTGAAAAAGTTTCTCGGTTGTCCTGCTGGACGACCAACAAAGTGCTGGACCGAAGTGCTGTGGAGTTGCAGGTTACGTGAGGGGACCGTGCTTCCTGTCACCGTCTGTGACATAACTTTACAGACCGTTTCTCCCTTCTTTGTGGAGTGACGATTACAAACTGGGTGGCAATTTCCCCTGGTCGCGTTGGGAGAATAATGCTGCTTCCCCATCAGTTTTGCCGTTAATGGTTGCACATTTTCTGGCTATTAGTACTTTGCAGAGTTTTCCAGCAAAGAGAAGACAGAGTAAAGAGAAATGGTGAGTAAATCTGAAACGTGATGAGTGAATGGGAGTGAATGGGTGTCTGTCTGGAGATTTTTGTCTGTCTGTCTTTTATTTATTTATTTTTGCGTTTATACACAGTGTCTCAGAAAATACAAAATCCCCCATAATTTATTTATCTGTATAAAAAAGAAACAAAAGGCCTTATTGTCTGGGCGTTAAACAGTATAAACTGTGGAAAATGACAGATGTAACAGAAGTCTCATTGAGTTATTGAGTTAAGAGCAAGCATTACAGTTAGTAACATACCTGTGGTAATGTATTTAACCGGCACACATGTGTGTAGTTGTGTTTGAGGCCTTCTGACTCACTGCAGAAAAAAATCTATTTTAGCTGAGAAACGTAAAGGATCCGTGCGTCACAGAAAAGTTGTCAGATGATTTTATATCTTCATACAATGCAAAATGTCCATTTCAAACCAATTGCTTATATGGAGATCATGACCAAACAAAGAAAAAAGTTAAAAAAAAAAAAACCTTAAAAAAACCGTGAACTGTCGGAGACGCAACCCGGTTGATTAGGTCGTTCTCGTGTGGGCGTGTCGGCCAATAGGTGGTACTGTTAACGCGGATTTAAACGTGCCGTTTGTGACTTTGTGAGGTTTGGATTTGAGCCGCTAGATGTCAGCATTTATTAAGACATGTGCCAGAATTCAGGCACCTTTAGACCGAATCGAGTAGAAACCCAGGCGATGCCGTAACACCGTGTAAACGCACTGTTTTCAGAAACAAGGGCTCGTGCGCGCTTTTAAAAGCTCCATCAGAACTTTAGATCATTTAAACCACAATCCTACTTTTCAATAATAAATTCTTGAAAGAAAAACAGACAGTTTCATTCTCTTTTGGGCTGTGCTTAGAATAGATTTGATTATAAAATGTGTTATTTCACTACATTTGACAGCAAAGGTTATGCATTAAGACGTATTCACATGGTTCCTCTCACCACGAGATGGCAATCATGCATAATAAAAAACCCTAGCAGCTATTTCATTTGTGTGTGTGTGTGTGTGTGTGTGTGTGTGTGTGTGTGATGGGGGGGGGGGGGGGGGGGGGGGGGGGGGGGGCTTGAAGGAGCTGAGCATGTACGCCCTCAGCGTGTGTCACGATGTCTTTAAAATGTTGTACACTGAGGTGGTTTTTCTCAATCTTTTTTTCCTCTATGTGCGCCCTCTCAGTAACCTGGTGAATTTGTGAATGTTTTCCAGCTGTTTTCCTGGCTGGAAGTCCTTGTTTGTTTGGTTTGTGTATTTGCATGCAGCAAAGCAGCTGCTGGCACTGTTGGTCACTACAAGGGGCTGGCAGTCGACGCATGGTAATCAGGCTCCGGGCAAACTGGGTGGCAGCGGTTCAAATGGTTTGCTAGAGATTATCCCAAAATTATCCACGAATTATCCCCTAGAATTACGCTGTTCCAGTCAGGCCTTGTCCAGGACGAGGGAGAGTATTGGACCAAGGAGTGTGTGTTCACACACTGTCATGGGGAGCTTTGGATGGAGCGGCGTTGGTATCTGTGACATGTCTCTCCGTGTGTCTGTAATGATTCTGGCAGTGTTGGTAAATGGGGTAATAGTACGTGTTAATCAACATGCAACAGGCATTAGCAGCGTGTTTTACCTGTAAGTCATTGGTTCCAGAAACAGAAAGGACTTAAAATAAAATACATCTATCAACATTCATGCTTTTTTCTCCACTTATAGTTGTTCACAGCTTTACTTTCCAGAAGGAAAAAAACCCACCAAAATAGGCTCAGATATAATGTGGCAGAAGTGCGGCGCTCAGTCGCTTGACAATGCTGTCATCTGATACCTAAAACGTAGTAGAAATTGCAGTGTTAGTATTTCTCATGCAAGGGTTTTATGAGCTACAGGTTTTCAAGGCCGTTACAGCATTGTATTAAATCGTCATTGTGTGGCTGCTGTCACTGCACATCGTGCTGTCATTGAAGTCTGGATGCATACGGTGTGTGTGTCTGTTGGAGCTTGAAGAGGGATGAATAGTGCTGGTGAACCTCTCTGTGATAAGTGTTCAGTAAACGGGTCAGCAGATTGTCCTCTGAGGCTCAGTCTGAGTTATTTTCCCTGTCTGAGAACACAAATTATCCTCTGTATTCATTCCATAAACAGACCACCGGTGGCGCAGACTCAACATAGTTTGTTGTGGCTGTGTTTGTGTACTCAGTCACTCTGTTTTCTCCTGCTTTGGCTGAGCAAGGAACTGCTTAGACATAATATGGGATAACACATGCATGCTTCTCACCCACTCATCAGCAAAGGCCAACTGCAACACTGCCGAACAGATGAATGCGCATTTATAGCGGAGGAGAAAACAATTAGATTTAGAGCCGGTGCAAATGGAGGATCACACTGGAGCGCATACTGGCAAGGAGGAGGAAAATGGTAAGAGCCAGAGGGGGCAAAAAGGAGGAGAGGCGGAGGTGGTGAAAGGTTAAGTACTCTCTCGGTTTTTTTTGGATGCTGTACTTCCTGCAGGGCCTTGTTCCTTGACCTGCTGGTTAGAGGAGAGAGGTTAAAAAAAATCGAGAGCAAGGGATGGAGGAGAAAAGGCTAAAGCGGCATGCGAGGCTGCAAGGTGAGAGGTGGAAGAGCTAAAATGGGAGGAGTATTTACCTCTGACTGATGGGGAACAATTGGACACACAAGCGTCACATACGCACACGCACACGCAAACCTGAAACAAAAAAATGGGCATTCTGACACACACACACACACACACACACACACACACACACACACACACACACACACACACACACACACACACACACACACACACACACACGCACACACTTAGAACTACAGGCCCAGCAGGGATATGAACTTCAGTGCAGTTGTTGCCATGGTGATACACTGAGTCGCTGACCCCCCGACTCCATTTTTCCTCTCGCTTGGCTATTAAAAGAGATGATTGACAAGTGTCCAAATGTCAGCCGACCCAGCCGGCCACACAGATGGTTGGGGGGAGACATTTTATGTTACTTTCATTCACAGAGAGAAGAAGTGTGTGTGTGTGTGTGTGTGTGTGTGTGTCTGTGTGTGTGTGTGTGTGTGTGTGTGTGTGTGTCTGTGTGTGTGTGTGTGTGTGTGTGTGTGTGTGTTAGCGTCTATATACCATCATGTGAGAAATTTTTACCTTTTAGAATATAAAATCAGACAAATCTCACATCAAATGAACATGTTACACTGTCTTTATTTATTTATTTATTTATTTATTTATTTATTTATTTATTTATTTATTTATTTATTTATTTATTTATTTATTTATCTATCTATCTATCTATCTATCTATCTATCTATCTATCTATCTATCTATCTATCTATCTATCTATCTATCTATCTATCTATCTATCTATCTATCTATCTATCTATCTATCTATCTATCTATCTATCTATCTATCTATCTATCGAAATGACAGAAAATTAAATACACTCTTCACTTTTTTCCCGAGGACTTAAGAATGGTCCCGGTGGAGTGTTTGTGATGAACTGATCGCCAGCGAGTGTGAGCACGTTCATAAAAGCAGCGGTTTGGTCCGTCTGCAGCATTCAGGCGGCTGTGGACCAAATACCTCAAGAAGAGAAACAGTAATTGTTTCTGCTCATTAATCTGTGAAGGGTTAAAAAGCCATCTACTAACAGCTTGGAGTCCCCCACTGAAAAACGATTACTCAGAAGTGGAAAACATTCCAGACAGCTGCCAGAATTCCCAGGAGTGGACTTCCCAGAAAGTTCAAGCCAAGCTCAGGCATGTTTAGAGAAACTGTACAAATACACCAGAAGTGCATCTCTACAGGTATCAAAGACAATAGTCTTAGAAAACGAGTGAACAAGTGTAGCCTGTTCAGACAAGTCGTCAGGAGAAATCCTTTATTTGTAAAAGGAACATGGCAACAGGTTGCATCTGAACCAACGACAAGACTTCTAAAAAGAGCAAGAAAAAAGCCAACAGCTTTGTGTGTTTTGTGTTCGGCTAAAGCCAAATACAGCACGTCTGCACAAAAACCTCGGACCACTTGGCAAGTTCAGAGGGGGAGAGGCGGCGATTTGGGTTTGTTTTGTCACCGCGGATCTTGAGCATTTTTGTAGTCACTTATTCAACCATGAACTTCTCTGTATGCCGCCGTGTTCCAGAGCCAGATGTGAGGCCATCACCATCCACGCCACACAGCGTACTGGCTGAAAATAAAAGGATCAATTCAGTGGCCCAGAAGTCAAAGTCCTGACCTCGACTCCTGGACTTTAACCTGACTGTAATGGCTTAGCGGATCTCATCAGTATGATTAACAAATGTCCACTTCGTATTAAGACGGTGTACGTTCTCTGTGACATGACTCTATATGCATGCAGACACAAATATGCGCAGAGGATCTGGTAAAGCAAAACAAAAAGTACTTAAGCAATCAGAACGAATCGCGTCTACTCCCCGATGCTAAAAGAGCACAAAAGAACTCAGCAGAGATAAACACAGACATTATACAGATGTATTCACTAGTGAACACATCCTGGACTGCACAAAGAAGGCTCCTAAATAAAGCCCTTTTGTATGCGTACAGGGTCATATATTTAGTTTGTCTTTTGAGTTCCAGCGATAACCCATTCCGTGAAAGGCTGGATTGGTCTGTGGTGCCCCCCCCCCCCTCTTTTTTAGTGTATGGTGATTTGCTGTGCTGTGAATATGTTTCTATATGTGCTGCGCTGATTTACATGAATCCATTTATCCCTACATCAGATATAATTAACAATATAATATTTCTATAACTTCAAAAACTCTTTTGCCTTTTTTTTCATTTATTTCATTTTCTCCTGTGGCTCCAGTTTTTTTTCCCGTTATGTCCACTCTCCCGGTCTTTCTCACCGTCTCATTGTGGGCCGGCTTGAAGGGATCGGTCTTATCTTGATCACCCGCAGCAGCACATTAACCTCTCCTCTCTTATCTCTACACTGGTCATTAGTGCCAAAACCCTTAACGTCCTATTGACAAGGGGCACAGAACTCGGCGTGTGTGTGTGTGTGTGTGTGTGTGTGTGTGTGTGTGTGTGTGTGTGTGTGTGTGTGTGTGTGTGTGTGTGTGTGTGTTGAGGTATTGTAAGTGACGTGGTTGAGATCTGCTGAGTCGGTGATCGGAGCTGATAACATTATTAGCATGTTCGTGGGAGGATAAACTGCTGCAGCATTCATGTTTGCTGTATTCAATATCATGAGGCTTCGTGCAAAACTGAACTGCAGATAAAACTATAATTTCAGGTTTTTTTTACCTTTATGCAATCTTGACAATTTTTAAATAAGCGATTCATATTAATTTTGAATACACATATGGTGTAACTTTCACTAAATGCAGTGAGTTTGTGTCACACGAGGCTCGAATAGCTCTCCTACTGGATATCCTTACAGGAAAATGTAATAATTCAAAGGCTTGCCATCTGCTTGGCAGTGAAGCGTTTAATAAAATAAAACGCAGTATCTCAAATGTGAGTGCTGCTGTTGAATAGGTTACTTTATTTGCTGCTGATGGTGCATTGCACTTCAACTCTTCCCAACAAATCAAATCAGTCTTTAATGTCACTTATCACATTAATATTAGCACCTGCTGTAAACGCTGGATGTACATCCAGAGGGGTTTTGAAATAACAGGGAAAAAGTAGGAAAATAAGTGTTTGTGCAAATTCTTCCATTCAGTGTTTTTCGCTCCTCGGAGTCCCTCCACAATTACCGTTTTAAATTGAGAAAATTATATCCAATCGCATTTACTTCCATCAGACATGTAATCCTTAAACACCATTCATTCCAACTGGAAAACAAAATCACACTTGTGATAATAAAAATTGTAGAGAAATTTAGGCATTTATTTTTGAGTGAAACATGTGCTGCTGTTTGTGGCTAAATGCAGTACTTATCTGTGTCTGTTTTCTGTCTTTTCCTGGCCCCATGTGTTAGCAGGGCTGACAATCTAACAGGTTAAAAGAATAATTGCAACTCTATTTACCCCAAACAGCCTCTCGTCTGCACATAATTACATCCACACACGCACACATCCACAGGCGCACTCAGAGAGTGGGAGTGGGAGAGTCCCTGCACTAATATTTAGGTTGTAACAGTCATGTGTTGGAGTGAACCCTCCTCTTGTCCTCCTCTTCAACGCAAAGCACTGTTAACTACCGGCACTCTCTGAGAGAGGAATACACCCCGCATTGACCGAGCACGCACTGCTCATTGTGCTGTGTGTGTCTGTGCTCCGTTTGTGCCTCTGGGTGTGTGTTTGTGCGCTTTCAGAGAGTAAAAATATTAGGAAAATATATCCTCCTCAGGTGAGATGTGTTTTTGATTGAAACAAACATTTATTGTTATTCTTGTTGTTATTATAATCTTTTAAATAAATGTACATTTTTGAACCTGTAAAGTGCAACATACAGTTTTCAGGTGTGATCTTCCATTTGCTTTTCTTCTCAATAAATGTCCAAAACTCGAGGTTTTTCAGCTTAAATTAATATTAAAACAGGGTGTCAGTATTTAAGAGGCTAGAACACAGACTATTTGTACTTGATAAATAAATGACGTATAATCTACAGATTTTTTATATACTGTAAATCATTTACATATTTCTATGATCAGGTTAGTAGTTGTCTTTTTTATTAACAAACTTTGTAATATCAAATCTTTATATTTGAATTTACATTTATGTCTTTACTGGACAACTTTGTTCATACGCACAAGTAAGCCTGATTTAAGAAAAATCCACTTTACATACATCCAGTGTAAATACAAACAGCTGAGTACTTTTTCATACTAACTGCAAAAGAAGGTGAAAAATATGTGTTGTCACTGTGAATAACTAGACGACGACATTTCATAGTAAAAACAGATGAAACCGTAAAGGGAACCAACACAAAAACCAGCGCTGCTGGCACAGATAAAGGTGCTTACTTAAATATATCGAGGCTGTTGATTTAAACGCAGTTTTCAGATGTGTATCGATGGATTCATGACAGCCTGCTCGGTCTGAGTGACAGCTCAGACTTTTTATTCTCAGGCTTTATGTGTGTAAAATTTGTACTTGCAGCAGATTATTTATCCGTAAAAAGACAAACTCCAAGTTTAGGAGCTTGAATCCAGGCGAGTATCCCACGTATCCATGGATGAGCTGGAGTGGTTTTTCCTCTGCGTCTCAGGGTTGCAGTGTCGCCGCTCGGACATTGGTGGCGCTGCTGCTGCATTGTGGTCAATGACCGCTGCAGCGAGAAGGTGGATCCACTCACAGGCCAGCATTACATTAGGGGACATTATCTAAATACTCAACCAAGTGAAATTGAATTTAGAGCTCCTTCTGCCCTCCCTTCCCATCCTGCCGGTTCAACTGGCCCGGTCTAGGATCCCATTCTCTCCTTATTGTTAGAGGGAGTTGAGCGGGATCCTCTGCTCCTCATCCACTCACAAATTGAATCAGTCTCAATTTGACCTTTTATGTTCCAGAATCCGCTACAGATGTACAGTATGTGCATACGAGTGAGATTCGACACGCGTGTTTGTGTGTGCGCCCGTACGTGCCCCCGTGTCAGCTCGCGCTGCTTCCACTGAAGTGGGAAACAGCAGCTCCCTATTTGTGACAGAATAGACCAATTAGTGTTTAGCAACAGAGCAGGAACTCATGTGAATGTGTCATTGATTAGCAGGATTTGGCTAATCACCACATCTCATAAACTCACCCGTTAATGTCAGCTGGATCTCCTACAGTCCGCCTCCTTCGCCTTTCTCAATCTATCCCTCTATCTCCTCTCCTTTTCCTTTTCAGCTCCTTCTTCACATCTGTCTTTCCGCACTTGTATTTTTGCCCATCTGCCTCCATCTCTCTGCTCTCATTTTCTTCCTCTTTTTCCACCCTCTTCTGAATTTCTTCCTTCCTCTTTTCCTCTTTCTTCTGCTTTAGTTTCAAGGCTGGAGGATTTACAGTAGAAGGAGCGGCGCAGATGCTGACTTTCCTGCTCACGCATCAGACATTGTCTTTCATACGCGTATTATTTTGTCACTGATGTTTTACTATGCTCATCAAGATAGGCCTGTTTTTCAATTTTTCCTCATTTTTCTGGTGATGTCATCTTCAGCAAGCGGAGGAAACCCAGAAAGAGCACCTCTTAGTATCAGTTTCTCTTTGAGACGTTTAGAAATGGCTTTAATCGTTTAATAAGCTTGTTTAAATGCCACCTCAATTTTAAATCTAATTTTACATCAACGCAGTGAGGGGAAATATTTGTGGTAGTTAAATAAAAACAAAAGCTATGTATTCTCCAAGTAAAATTAAAGACCTTGGCTTTAGATAAAAATGGATGAAGTGACAACAGAACGATCTAAAGAAAAAAAGGTTATTCTAATTCGGAGAGTAATAATTGTTAGTAAACATCAGGGCTACAGATAATGATTTATTAAACTAATTCATGTACCTATTCTTTTCTTGTCATTTCATTCTTTTAAATTCTGTATAGTAAACTTGGAGAAAACACCTTTGACCTAAGAATCTGCTGAGGTTATTTAAGTGCTTCAAAGATCACACGAACCCAAAACTATTTAATTTACTGCTTGTATATTTACCATTAAGAAACGTGGACCATATTATTTATTTTTAGAATTGTATAATTGCAGCAGATTTTTGACAGGGGTTCACAAATCAATGAACTAAAATCCAGTAAAGCATTTAAAATAACCATTTAATGTTACAGTAAAAACTGACGGTGGAGTCGTTTATCTAAAATAGTCTCGTGTCGTGTCGCAGCTTTGCCGAAGCTTTTAGCTTCACACATTATTTACTGTTACCTGCACAGAAAAACTGTTGATATGGATCATTTTCATCTTTTAGCTTTTCAATAGAACAAAATTAAAGTGGTGGTTTTTGCAGCTTTCTGTGTTGTGTAATAAGTATTTATTATCATATTAATTAACATCAGTTTGACATAGTATGGTGACCAGCTGGGAGCCTGAAGCAGGACGTGTGTGCGTGTGTGTGTGTGTGTGTGTGCGTGTGCGTGTGCGTGCGCGTGCATGTGCGTGTGCGTGCGAGGCTGCAGGGTGGGTTGGGGAGCGCTCGCAGCGTTTCATTTGTTGTGTTGCTGATGTGACACTGATTATACAGGTCAGAGTAAAACAAAACGGTGAGACGTTGCGATGCTAATACAGACGCCGTGATAACAGGGTCGTCTGTCGCACGCTCGCGCTCTTGCAGCGCAGGTGGATGGTGCACACCTTCCAGAAACGCATTTTTAAGTGCTCGTGAGACATGTGAAAAACAGACAAACACACTTATAGTGCACATATTCACGTGACTAAAGAAGAAGAAAAACCTTCCCTCAATGACTTTAGCAAAGCAACACAGAGCCCTTTTTGTTGAGGTAGACTGTTGCCATGGCGAGGAGAGGTTAGTGAATTTGACCTATGCTATCATGCTAGCTTTAGTCCGGCATCTGTAATTTCAAATGAGAGAAAAAAAAATATGTGTTTCTCACTGAATTGATTTATCCCTATGTTTATGAGTAGGTAAGTGCAGTGATGCTTAGATGGAGGGTTATTTTCATGGGGTGACTCTTTTGTGTGTATTGTGTTTATCTAGGCCACTGTCGATGTAGGGAGTACTGTAGCTCTTTTGCTCACAGCGGGGGCCCCTCTTTTTGTGTTTGCGTGTATGGCTTTTCTCTATGTGCGCTCGTGATTTGTTTGTTTGTGTGTGTTCCAGCCTCCACCGCATGCACAGCGAAGGCATGGGACACATTGTGGTTTGTGAAGAGCAGTGCATGATCAGACTGCCCTGCAACATTAACAAAATCAATAACAATAAGATGGACGGAGTAAAAGGGATTTAACAGCATAGAGTGCATTCACTCTGATTTAGTCACCACATAACTTGTTCTTTCTTTCAAAATGAACCAGTCTTGTGGCCTTGGTTCGGCTCTGACTACCTCGAGGCAGTCTAAAGAAAATGTGAAGTCTTAGTACCTACAAAAATGTATTTATTGTGTTAAATGTTATTTGACACAATAAATCCAGAGCAGAACCGTGTGTGTGCACGAGAGACATATGGATACCACAAGAGAACGAATATGAAGCCAAGTTGTGGTCGTCTGCCTGGGTTTGAGGTAATTTGTAGGGGCGGGTGGGAATGTTGGTGGATGTGGGCGGGTGCGTGTCAATCATGTGTCTGACAGGACCTTGTATAGGTTGTCGTGTTGCCCGGCAGCCGAGGCAGAGGAGCCATGGACCCGAGGCCCGAAAGGGGGCCACTGTCTGTCCTCAGCAGTTCACACACATATATGTGTATGTATGTATGTGTATGTGTATATATATATATATATATATATATATATATATGCGCTCCAACAAGGTCAGCCCAGGGGGGATCCAATTCTCCGTGTTTGGTCAACAGGAGATTGTGTGCTCACCTCTGTCAACCTCTCCATCTGCAGGTCAGCAAAAATAAGGCGGAGGCTGCCAGCAGCGGGAGGAAGGGTTGACATAGGAGACTAACCCGTGTGGATGTGCTTGTGTGTGGACGTATGTATAAACACAGGCTGTGTCTCTCTCATCCGTTCTCCAGTCATCTGAAAAAGCAATGTAGTGGACACTAATGCGCCTCTTAGCTCTCATCTGACCCTTAAAGGCCCCTGTGGGTATACCAGCGAGTGGGGGGTGACTTTGCCCCTGCTGCATTGGAGACTTTCATATTCACCGTTTCTTTTTTCTCACATCGTATGGCTTTTATCTCTCTCTCTTTGTCACTCTGTACCTCTCATTTTCTGTATCTACTCTGAGTTTCTCTTTCAACTTTCCTCCTCAGGGAACGATCTCACCTTGATCCTAAATGCTTTGCAGGTTTATCCGGGTCGCTGTTGTATATTCGAGTTTGACCCATTCTTATTGAGGTGTAAGATAAATCAATAAAGTTTCAGCGCTTTCAGATTTTTCCTTATCATCACTAATGTTAACAAAGTGTAGGTGATGGGGGTCAAGGTGTTTGAAGTTGTGATGAGTATTTGCTAAAGAGCTTGTTAAACATTGGCACATCAGAAGTAGTTAGTCCTTCAGCTTTAAACAATGGTGGAATCAGCTCTGTGACTGAGGGCCTGAACACTGTGTCAGTAGTACATGTCGCATCACATCTTCTCATTGAATTATCGCTTTAGATTATTCAATGAAGACCTGTTCTGCATTTTTTTCCCTCTCGTTCTTTCTCTCTCGCGTGTGTGTGTGTGTGTGTGTGTGTGTGTGTGTGTGTGTGTGTGTGTGTGTGTGTGTGTGTGTGTACTGGCCTTCATGAGCAGATGGTGGTGAAGGCCAGGAGACCGTTGGAGCCTTGCTGTCCTGCCCTTGTCACTGGCAGCTGTATGTGCATTTCCAACCCTACGTCTGATCGCTGGCGTGTTTCCATGCACACACGAACTACCATCGCGGCTATCGCGGTATATGATCGGTAGATGGTCATCATGATTTGACACTTCTAGTTTCTGTTCTTTTGTGCTGCAGAACGCCGGTTTCATTTGTGTGTGGTCACAGATACCCAGCAGATATGTTGAAACTGTTATTTTGTGTTCCTGCTAATTTATTTATTTAACCAGGTGGTCTTTATGTACATGTACAAACACAGTTTTTAAATGGTATACTTTGGATTCTTTGAGAAATTTTGCTGAAATGACAACCATGTAGACTCCTGCAAACACGGATATTTTCCTACCATATGACTATGGTAAAAACTTTCACTTTGCCACTTTTCAAATTTTTTTTACCATGATGCAACCTTGTAAATGGATGTTACATCACGGACTAATTGATTAATGGACACAAAGCCAGACAGAATGATTCACGTTAAAATTAATGAAGACGGGGAAAAAGCTGATAAGATAGCAAGCTGCTTAATCTATCTGTAGATAATTAATTATCTTGTCTTTCTTCATTTTCTTTTTTTTCCAACTGAAAATGTCAGATACTTCCTCTAATCAGGTTCTCAAGTGTAAGAACGTGCTTTCATGGCTGTTATACACCTGGAAATTGAAAATCTATAGAGCTGTGAATTTGTTTTTTGTTTTACTCATAGTTGGACAAGTAAGTTAGATATTTCACCATTCAATTTTACACATTTTTACTGAATACGTTTCCCTTTTCTTTTAAACATTTGAGCATAAAACAGTTCATCTATCAAAAAGGGGTTGGCAGCTGAGGTGCTCAATAATACACTAAATAAAACCAGCTCGTATTGGACATGCCTCTGATACTTATTTGTAATTTATACCAATAAAAAAAGGGGAAAAAAGTGTTTTTAAAAATGTATTTTTATTAATCTCAGTAAATTAAAATGTCACTTTGAAAATATACTGTAATAAAGCAAATTTAAAAAACTAAAATCAGTCTAACTGCCTTTAGCTTTACCCTTTTAAAAATGTTCCTTGACTGGCTAAGTATCTGCACTTCTTGCTCTTCATCTCTTGCTGTTCACACAACCCCCCTCCTCCGTCACACACTCCCCCACCCTTCTTCTATCCCGTGGGCATCCAAGGGCTGACAGCTTTGTTTGTGTTCTCCACTAAGTGATTTTTAATCAACTGGTCTCCATGAGTCCTCCCAAGGGCCGGGGCAGCTGAGGCTGGGAAACATTGAGCTGTTGGTGGATGGTGGGCTGGAGATAGTGGAAATGAGAAGTTCTGCTAACTACAGTAGCTGAAAGCCAGATTGTTAAAATGCAGAGGAAAAAAAGACACACAAAGATTCAGACAGTGGAACAAACTAAAAAATAAAAATGCAAAAAATTATCAATTTTGTGGGTTTTACACATGAAGACGTATGAATAGTACTAGAGCGTCATCGTTATACACAGCTGGATTTTCCTTATGTTGTTAAGTGCAATAAAACACAACAGTCATGGTCAGAGATGGACGGCCGGCAGTCAATCATAGGCCAAAGTTTCTCACCGCTGTTGTTGGCAAGATGACTGAAAACATCATTTTGAAGCTGACATCATTGAATTAATTTCCAACGATGCTCTGTGGATTTGGTCTTTAGTTGAAGGTACTATGTCTTCATCCATGTGGACACGTCAGAGAAATGAGTTTTGTGAGCAAACCATGTTTCATCTTGCAAAAATGACGGGCAAACATGAGCACCATCGACATAGCAATGGCACAAAGAGCTGCACGATGACTGGGCCCATGGAGGTGGTGTTTATTGCAAAGAGAAGGTGTCCTAGTAGTGGTCCTTGAATTAAAATAGATAAAATAAGGCAACCCCGGTCATCCAGGAGGAGCTCAGAGTAGAGCCGCTGCTCCTCCGCATTGAGAGGAGCCAGACGAGGTGGCTCAGTCATCTGGTGAGGTCTTCTGGGCATGTCCTACCGGGAGGAGACCCATGACACACTGGAGGGACTATGTCTCTTGGCTGGCCTGAGATCCCTCCAGATGAGCTGGAGGAAGTGGCCGGGGAGAGGGAAGTCTGGGCTACCATGCTGCCCCCACGACCCGACCTCAGATAAGCAGAAGATGGATGGATGGATGACCAGATAAGGATTGTATGTGATTGTTCTGAGGTTTCTAACTTGCTTGGTAATATGTTTTCAATCATGTTTTAATACTTTTTAAATGTCTTAACCATTACTAGCTTACTTTACTTGGTTTTTATTGTCACTTTAACCAATTTTAATAGTTCTGTAGGCGACAGAAGCTGTTTGTTTTTTTTAGTCTTTTGATTAATTTAATAACATTTCGTGCAGATTTTGTGAGTCCACGTTGCTGCACTAAATTCTTCTTGCTCTTGTGCAACTTGGTTGTTGATACGTTGGATATCTGCAGTTTTTCCAGTCCAGATTATCCAGCTGGATTCATCTGTTTCATTCATCTTTTAATAATAATATCTTCCTTTGACACATTTCTGTCAAACAAAGTCAGCAAAGTTCACAAATGTGATTCCAATATGAACAGTAATAGAATGATTTACAATAAACTTTGCAAGTGCAGTACAAAACAGCAGTTGAGTGAGCAGAAAAAAAATGTAAGTGAAATCTATATTTTGTGTGACCACCCTTTGCTTTCAAACAATACCAATTCTTCTACAAACACAAGCATTTCAGCCTGGTTGAGATCAGGACTCTCTGGGGACCATGCCAGCACCTCCAGATCTCCTTGTTATTTTTTACACCAAATAGATCCTAATGACATTGGCTGTGTGTTTGACTTTGTGCAGGCAGTGATTATGGTATTGATCAGCAAGTTCTTCTTTTCTGATTCTTAAATCTGCATTTCTGTGCTGTTTTTATTAATTGAAGTGATTCATTTTCGTCTTAATGCCTTTAAAAAGTGCTTTTAGTTGACTTTATGCATGAAATGTACTAAACAAATAAACTTACCTTACCTTGCAGAGCCAATCAGACGGCTCCTTGATGGTATCTTGTGATGGATAAATATCTGCTTTTGAGGACACCTTGAATTCAGACCAAACCCGTAATTTTACAGAGATGCAGCCCAAACTTGTTGGAGTCTCCACCCTGCTTCACAGACACTCATTGTTCTGCTCTCCAGCCCTGTGGCGAACAAACTGCCTTCTGCCACAGAAGTGTTTCCAACTTTAAATCCGCAGCCCTGAGCATCTGCTGCCATTTTTCTCAGTTACTATGTTTTCTTGCATTGGTTGGCCTTGATTCCACGTCACAGGTATCACTTGTTGGCTGCCGTTCTCCCATCAAGACCTCTCCTGGCCAGATTTCTCCAAACAGTAATTGGATGTAGCTGGGTTCCTCTGGTTTCTTCTAGGTCTGATCTGATGGCACATCTGGGCATATTCGTATTTCTATGGGAAGTAAATGACCTCTGCCATCCACTGCTTCTACTGACCTCAATGTCACCTGCTTCTCTGTGCTACTGCAGTCGACCTTGAGGAACACATCTTCAAGATCGTCACTTTCCAGGGAGCGACCTTTCTGATGCAGTATAACTACTTTGTATTTTGTTTTACCAGGTGGGAGAGTTTAGGTGCTCCTCACACATTTTTTAAGCTTCCTCCACAACTGTTTCAGTTAAGTCAATTTAATTCAGTTTAAAGTACTTTAACAACCCCAAAGGGAAATTAGTTGTTGCATTAGTCATGATTTAAGTCTCTTCAAGGAGTCATTCTAGAGGTTTATTTGATGTGGGCAGGAAGACTCTGCTGTAATGACTGTGGTTCAACCCGTGTGTGAAAACAGTGGCCTTCAGCACCTGTTTGGTATAACCGGATAATCATCATCATCTGACTCTGATCAGACTGATCTGAATCTGATCCTGCAAAAACCTGGGTTTGTTGATGTGTATCTAGAAGAACTGAACATGGTCACACTCTTGATTTAGTTTGTTCTTCTGCTCACTCGTTTGCATTTTGTAGACCGATAAAAATAAAAGATTAAGTGGAACATTTTGAAAACATTACTTCTTTACAGCTTTTATTTACACATGCTTAGACTTTTGTTCAGTGCTGTAGCCATTCAATTTGCTGTATCTTCTCAAATGTAATGGTTCCCTTGTTTAACTTAAATCCAGCTATTATCCTAAAATCAAATGAATTCACTTTGCTTTAAAGAACCCATCTCTGTACTGTAACTTGGCAACACCACTTCAGAGAATGCCCTGAGGCTGGATATTTAACAAAACCTTTCTTTCTGAATCAGAAAACGTTACCACGGAGTATAAAGATTGTGTTGAAGTATAACCATTAATCTTTACTGTAACTTTATCAGCTATAGTTTAACTATCAATCACAACCCATAACTATTAATCTGAACCCTTTTTGCTTCTAAATTAGACAGTAATATCTTTCTTTTGTAGAATGAGAAATAACATTTTTTGAGAATAACCTATTTTTTTAATCAGTGAATACTTTGTCATTGCTTATTGGTCACTCTTACACTGCATAGTATAAAGTCATAAGACTTCACCAGGTATTAAATAAAACTTTATATTAGTACATATATGGCACCATGGTGAGGATTTGTTATCAGTTTACCATCACAGTCATGAGAAGACATTTTGTGTGTATGTTTGGTGTAATGTCATAAAGGGCGTCGTACAGATTTCTCTGGCACTTTGCTGTAATTTAAAGCCATGTGGTGTTGAGGGGAGTCTTCTGATGGATTGTTATCCTGCAGCTGTCAAACAGGAGGCGTCCAGTACACGGTGCTACTTGTTAGGAGACAGGATGAGCCAATAGATTATTTGTGTTATTATTTATCTGTTGATCCACAGACATATCAGTTACTGAGGATCAATTTAAATCAATGAGCCATGATATAAACCCTAACTTCATATAGAGCATATCAGCATAATGCATGCAGCCCGTTACCACCCAGTACAGTTAAATAAAAAGAAGAAAATGCAAATTCCCCAACACCTGACTGTGATGTAAGACTGGATATGATTTGCATTTATTTTTGAAGTGTGGTTGACAATGTCATCTTAACCACAAGTTCAGATGTATTACCACCATCCCCCCAAAAGTGTAATGATCTGAGGTCTCTTTTAGTGTTATAATTTTTCTTTTTGAGTATATCCTGAACAATCCATGGTTAATGTAGGACTTAAGAGAAACTGAGTAAGTGTGGGAGCAGAAGGGAGCTGGGAGTTTTGTTAAAGGAGCCCCATTAATACAATGTACTTCCCATTTTGTTAGATAACCTTTAGGGAAAGAGGCAACTTCTACTAATGTTACTAGTCAGATATGTCGGTGAGGCTCTAGCTGTGAAGCAACAAGAAGTTTGAAATGACTCATCTTCTTGCCTAATTAATAGCACCAACTGCTGTCTTCTTTTCAAAACACATCGATTCAGGATCACATGGCAGAAAACCAGATGAGCACATGTGGACGATCATCAACTTTTTGACATCAGCAGACTACAGCACAACATTTAAGTAGTACATGCAGCATCCTGTACACAAACTCAGCTGGTTGCCACCGTGAGTGTCTGGTCTCCTTCCCTCCTTCTGCTGTGCAGTAGCAGATGCAGAGGAGCAGAGATAACTCTTAACTTTGTTTTGACACTTTTGATTAAGGACCATTGAAGGAACACCTGTATGGCGGGAGGGAACAATGCACCGAGCCCGTAGAGAGATTGATTTTGTGCATTAGAGAAGCATCCATTGTCTAAAGCCACAAGGTCCTTTGTTATGCTAACTAGCCGTGGAAGATTTCCAATTCAATTTCACCTGAACGCTGGTCAGCCGCACGCTCTATTGTATGGCGTCCCCCGGGCCCGGCAGCACCCCCCACCACCACTGCCACCACAGCCGCTGCCACAGCAGCCTCTCCCCTGTCATCTCTCAAACTGCAATTCAGCTGAGGAGAAATGCATTTGTGTGTGTGCGTGTGTGCGTGCGTGTGTGCGTGTGTGCGTGCATGTGTGCGTGTGTGCGTGCATGTGTGCGTGCGTGATGCTGCAGACTAGATTGACAGCCGACTGGATACTCTTGCCACAATGTTCGCTGCATCCTGTCCTTGTGTGTGCAGTGGGCCGCGGAGAGGATCACAGTGAAATGAGATGATATTAATTATCCTAATCCTGATAGCTCTCTCTGGAACTCTGCTTCCACTCATCTGTCTCAGGAGAGGACTTGGATGGTCAGACAGAGAGAATGTCAGAGAAATGAAATGAAAGCTGATAAATTCAGTTGAGAATTCTCCCAACAAAAAGGCAGCTTACGGAATTAGGTACTTTTCTTGTTCTATCAGTCTTCCTATTTCTATTTAGGATTTCCTAGTTATGTAATTTTCCACTCTTCTCTGGTATTTTTGTTGTTGTTTTTTAGCACATATAACAACAAGCAGGATAAAATCTTTCTGCTACTTGAATCGTATCTGTCATTCACACAAATTAAAATAACTTACAAACTTAGTTTTCCCACTTTGCCACGTTGATCAAATTAATCATTTTTAAATTAATATTTACATTTTGATAAATTATTTTCAGATAAAGCAAAAATGAACCATTTTAATTAAGTATCCCTCCAAAAAAACTACACGATAATTGAACCGGAGGCTCCATGAATAGGCGTGTGTGTTACATAGAGATTTGTATTAAGATCAAGACTCGGCAGTGATGAAATGGCACAATGCTCAGCTGCAACCAGTTACTCTGTATGCAGTAAGAGTAACTTCTTAACTCACTCATTATGCTTGATGATTGTATTATTTTAGTGGTGTCACACTCCAGTAGGCTGGATTCGATAACATGACTCTCAGAGCTCAGGGTTATTATTTCACTTTTTTCATCTGCTCATCATTTAAAAGAGCTGTGTGGCGTTACAGACTTGAAGGGAACTTAAAATGTCTTCAGAAGACTTTGAAAATGCAGCTGACACATGCTGAGCACTTCCTGCTTTTTGCGCGTGTGTGGTAATTTCATGTTCTGCACTCCTGTGTGAAATTTCCTTTGCTTTCCCACATCCATTTTCTTTTTTAAGCCATCGAACACGGTGTTGTTTGTGCAGTTCATTTCCACACGTTTAAAATTAATTGATTTGTCGTTTATCTGTGTGTTTGCATGGTTATTTCCAATTCTGATAGTTCTTTGTTGTGTAATGCAGCACATCAACATAAATGTGCGCACAGAAAGGCCTAATCCTGGCCTGAAGTGGAGGTACAGTATATTTAGAGTGCTTTTGATTGTGAAGGTCGTTATTATTAAATTTGAGTGACGATCATGGTCGTTTGATCATGAATCAATGCCTTGCTGTTGCCTTGCAGCATGCTTGAGGGTACGGTGAGGTGTAGAAATTGTTTTCTAGGGCATTCTGTGTTTCTTGGTCTTTGAGGGGCTCTTGTCTTCTCTCTTGAGCTCGCCCTGCAGCCTGACGAGACCCCTGCAGGCACCACACTTACTCACAAATGCACGCACGCACGCACGCACGCACGCACGCACGCACGCACGCACGCACGCACGCACGCACGCACGCATGCCCTGAAACCAATGCAGCAGACAAAGTGAAGAGAGGAGAATAGCTGTTTACCCCTTGTGCCTGAGGTATCAGTGCCAGCATAGAGTGGCACATCCCCCCACCCCCTGCCCTTCAATAGGCTTGTGAAGTGTGAAGTATATTTTTGTTCTCGTGTTTTTTATACCAGTTTTAATTCCACAGCTGCATATCTGAGAAGCAGGATTTCCTTGGTTAGCTTCCCAGATTTTCTTTCTCTCCATGTTGTCATTTCCTTCCCTTGTATCCTCACTCACGTCTCCTTCTCTTACTCCTACAAACCCGAACCTCTCTCTGTCTCTTTTTCCTGCAACACCCCCCACCCCCACAACATCCCCACCCCTTTCCGTTTCCTGGGGGCTGATTATTTTAGTGGAAATACCGCCATCATGCATCGCTGCCAGATTCTGCCAGCCCAAGCCTCTGCCACCCCGCCCCTCCCTCCCCGCCCCCATACCCACATCCCTCGACTTAGAATAACCAATCTGATGATGTGACAGTTTCTTTCTCCCCGTCGAAAATCTCCCTCTAACCCTTTTTCTCTCCCTCTTGCGTTTTGGATTCAAGCGTTGTTTGACATGTTATGGAAGGGTTTCAGCTTCCCACCTCCGCAATCCTTATTCTATCCCAGGGAAGCGTTTGGCATGGGAATCTAATACTTGGCAAAGAGGGCAAGGAAGGAGGTGGCGATGGGGGGTCGGGGGAGGTGTAAAAAAATCTTTTCAAACGCACTCTGTCTTTCTGTAGTTTCTCTTTCTAAAATATGCTCTTAATTTCCAGCAATGCATTTCATTGAAACTTTGATTTCACTGTGGTCTCGTGACACGATGTACAACTTTACAAGTAGACTGATGCTGTGAAAGTTTTTGTTTTCTTTGTGTTTGGAAAAATATTGTGTGCTTGTTTTTGCTGTTTTCATCTGGTCCAGAAGGCGATGCTCATCAGTGGTCAGTCCACCTACAAGGAGGGAAATCAGGTCTAGTTATTAAGCTCTTACCAGAGAAAAACAAAAGGCTCTCAGCTAAGAAAAACAACAGAAAACAATAAATAAAATCATGTGGCTCTTACCCAGGTCTGAAAATTGGTTGAATAGAATCTCAGATAAAAAACACAGTCACAATATTTATTTATTCAACAAATGCTAAGCCAAAATTAATGCAAATGTGACCACCTCCATTAAAGCAAAGGTTTTGGGAAAAAAATAAAAAAAAATGGTTTGTCTTAAATATTCAGGTCTGTGGTAACACAATGCCACACAGAAAAGACCCCAGCAATAATTTTAGAGAAGCAAATTTTATCAATCAGAGAAGGGTTATAAGGTAATTTTCAAACAATCAAGTTGATCGTTATACGCTGATAAAAATGTGTTAAAAAGAAATTTAAAAAAGATTCACAAAATAACATAAAAACAGCCAAACATCAACATCTACACTTGCACGGTTTACTGTTTCAAAGTGCTGCCTTTTAAAAATGGGTTTTAACTTGGCCAACTGTCTCAGCTGGAAAAAACTTGACTTCACCACTGCTCTGATCTGGCTGTCAAGCTTGAGGTCAGAATCCATTTTAAAACTGAGATTTGTGATGGTGGGTTTGAAGCATCGAGCCAGGTAACCCAGATCTAGAACCGTTCTCTAGATCTAGACCACATTTTTTCCTCGATTAAATTTAAACAGCTTAGAGCCATCCGGGCCTTTATGCCATCGAGACACTTGAGTTACAGTTTAACGGAGCAGGCATCATTCTTCTTAAGTGGCACTTGTATCTGGTTGTCATCTGCATAGCAGTGGAAAGAAACACTATTTTTACAAAGGATAGAGCCAAGTTCGAGAAGATGCAGAGACAACAGAAGAGGGCCTAATATTGAGCCTTGTGGAACCCCACATGATAGAGTTGCAGAGGAGGACACAGAGGACACGGGGAACACAAACCCTTCGATCTTTCAGGTAGAACCTGAACCAATGCTTAAAGAGATTGCAAAAATACCCGAGTAACACCTAGACTCCACAATTCACAGTGAAATATTAAAGTCAATTACGCAAATAGAAAAATAAACTGAACAAGTATATCTTGTTTGTTGCCAGGAAAAAGCAAAGTTGCACGTGACCGAACCACAAGACTTCTTCAGTAATATCCTGTGGACAAATGAGCCCAGAGAGTAGATATTTTAAAGTCAGATGTGAGACCATCTGTCTCGTCACTAAAGAAAAGCATCAAGGTGTTTCAGTGTCTCAGGCGAGGAAAAGAACTTATTTAAAATTTGTGCATAAATTAAAGCCTGTAAACATCCATAAATTAAAGCAGTGTTATAAAGAAACATTGGTAAAACATTTTCAACAGCAACGTCAGAGACTGAACACTCATGCAGAAAGCTTTCTTCTGAAGTCATCATGTGCTTTCCTGCTGGTACTTTGGCTTTTAGCTTAGTTTGGAAAACAGTTGGCTTCTAAAAACACAGTTCATTGTCTCACAGTATCAAAATGACTCTTACCAAAGATCAAAAACTGGAACAGTTCTCTTCTTTGCACTGAAGGATGACTACTGGACTGCTACGTGATACCAGTAACACGTTCTGTTGTTCCCCGAAACCAGTCAAAGGAGAAGCAACTTTTATTTATTTATCCACACAATAGACAAGTATGAATGCAAAGTACATCAAGCAGCATCTAAGTATATTAATTCAGATGTTTTAAACTTTTCAACACATATAAACAGCTGTTGTCTTCATTATTTGTGATGTTTTACCATTAATAGTAAGTTACACTGTTTTCCACAGAAATGCTTATTCATTTAAACCATTAATTACATATTAAATCTGAAACACAGAAAACAAAGGAACTGAGAATTGTGTAACTCATCTTTATCTATCTCATGCTATGATGAAGCCACTCTGCTTGGCAGGTGAAGTTTACCTGAAGGTTCACGCAGATGCCAGTTATTCACTTTAAACTCATTCAAAATGCTCCCGTACAACTTCATCCCACCGCTGCTGTGATAGTGATCATCAGCTTAATTGCTTTTAATTATTTATTGGCATTTATTCATATTATTCAAATTTACCAGTCACGTTAAGCCTGGAAGAGGTTCATTTATGCTCACTCGTTATGTTGTCTTAGTTAATGCATCGCCCAAAAGTGCACTTTGTCTCTCCCTCTACCTCCCTCTGTCCGTCTCTCAGAATGGCTCAGCTTTGGCGGCGGGATCTGGCCGCCTCCAGATAACTGCAGTCTTTGTGCAACCCATTCTGAGCACATACATACTGTTCCATTCAGATGCTGTTAGGTTATTTATTTGTCCATTTTCATCATTTACATGCATTTCCGTCATCCGTCTGTGAACTGATATATTAATTTAGACACAAATCTTTGTGGCATAACGCTACACAATCATGGCTATAAAAGTAGTCATACAAATGTAAAATAATGGTAATTTAATCTCGCACCAATCAAGACCTCACGACACATCTAGCCTGCTCTTGTGCCACACACGCGTTGCATTGCACTCCGTATTAACATGTATAAGAGAGGAGATGAGCGGTGATAGCCCTATCTGCAATGAGCTGTTTATCAACGTGCGGTTCTTCTCAGCATGCAGAGCGGCCGCGGCAGCCCCCGGTGTGAGGCTGAGCAGGCAGAGCTGTCATTGTTTAACGCCTCCCCTGATTAGTTTACTCTCGCCTGATTAGAAATTAATTAAAATGATGACACAGATCCCAGCAGAGGAGCAGGAAAAGGGGAGGAGGTGGAGAAAAATGAGGGATGTGGAGGAGGTGGGGGAGGCAGTGGGGGTGAGGTGAAAAAAGAGGGGTTAGTGGTTTGTTTGTAATGTCCATGGGGAAGGGGTGAAGTTAAGTCAGGGAGCTTTCAGCAGGGAGAGATTTGGGGTGGAGTGTGTGGCAGGCATGATGGGTAAGTGTTTTGGGGCAGAGGGGGGCAGTGTGCAGGGGAGTGGTGCTCTGGCGGGGGACAAACATGGCTTAATAAGTGACTCTTGTCGCAATCAGAACATCGTTTCCTCATGCATTCTAATGAGCTGAATGTTCCAGTGGAGATCAGTTCACACTGTAATTTATTCAATATGTTTTGTGTATTCACCCTGTTTATTTAATAACAGGGACCGTGCACATTAATCAACATCTCACCCATCATCACATCAGCACAAATATTCTACGGAGAGTTTTCTCTCTGTGTCTGCTTGGGTCATGTCACTGCTTCCCGGGACAACATTGCCGGCAAACATTGTGCGGCTGCTATCTTCTCCGTGGTTATTGCATCAGCAGACATGGCGAATGTTGCCATGCAAGTCAGAACAAAAGCTTTGAGTATTACACTAAGGCCCGATAACATCGTGGTTGAGCAAATATGAGCGCTGTAAACATTTGAGTGTGTAGCGGCGGCTTACACGTCACTCATGAATGAGCCTGTAATTCTATCTGCTAATAATTCTCCCCGAAGTCACACTCTCCCTCTCGGCATGCGTGTCGCTTTCCTTCCCATTTTCTCTCTCTTGTTTTTATTTCCTCTTTTCATCATCGTCTCACTGAAGACTGAATGAGATGCCTTTAATTCATAAAGTTTATCCCGATCTTAGTTCTCAACCAGCAACTTCTGACCTCTGGCATTAAACTGCTGCTTTTGCTTTTTGTCTCAGTTTGCTGCTCACCAGTCATTTTGTCCACTGCACTGCGACGTCCTCTCCTCTTTTTCACCTCCTGTTTTCCTGCACTTTCCCCTTACTCATGTCATAATATAACCAAGAAGTTGAAGAAGGTAGCGAATGAGCCAGGGGTGCCTGGATGTGTGCGTGTGTGTGTGTGTGTGTGTGCGAGGGGGCAGTGTGGTGTGGAGACTAGTGGGTTTCCCATAGTGATGAGGGTCCACGGTTCTCCTGGTAACCTAATTGGCATGTGTTTCCTGGCGGGTCTTATTGTGGCCGCTCCTAATCACTGTCCCCAGCCCTAACAAGAGCGACCTACAGTATTACTGCTGCTCTGAAGGAGCATGTCCTTTGTTGTTTTATTTCTTTCTCTTTCTTCCTCTTGTCTTTCTTCATCCCCCCTCATCCTAACAGAGGGACTTGTCGAGACGGCCTGATTACCACAGTCAGATCCAGAAACGTGTATTTGTGTGCACACACTTGCATGTGTTTATGAATGAGTTTCCCGTTTTTTTCCCCCCAGCTATAAAACCAGTTGGATTATTGAGGCAGACTCCTGCCCAACTGAGCATGTAAACCCTAATTGGGAAATGCTTTAAATAATTTCTAATTAGTACAAGTGCGGTAATAATTGGCGGGGTAATCTGTGGATTAATTAGCAATGTTGTGTGTGTGTGTTAGTGAGTGACTGTGAATGACTGCGTGCACGTGTGCTCAGTGAGCACGTGTTGGTCATTGTGTGTGCGTGCGTGCGCGTGTGTGTGTGCACGCTCACGACTGCGCTCAGTCTGGTGGACTGGATGGGCGGTTGAATAGACCCCAGGTTCTGCAGCTTGCTAATGGAATCCTGTCCACTCGAGGAGGCCTGTGGAGGAGGGAGGCCAAGACAGAAGTACCTTTGTTAGCCAAGTTGTACTGTGGGTGGCCCCCCCTGCCTGGAGACCCTCATTTGTATCACGGTGGGCATCCAGCCCCCTCTCTTATGACCCCCACCCTATTTAACAGCTAACCCGGCCTCTACCTTCCCTTCACCTCACCCAGCCTTCCCAGCTCCAGCCCCCCACCACTCACTGTGCGCACTGCTCTCATCTTCTTTCTTTGGCTAAATGACACGTTTTATTTTCTTTGACCCAATATGCACCCAAGCCCAGCTGTTGCCCCCCCCCCCCTTCCCGTTTTTACCGAGCTGTATTCTTCTGCCACTTTCCCCTCTCCAGTCACGTTCACCCTCTTCTACTCTCCTAAGCATCTTCATCCCTCTTCCCATCTTCCTGTGGAGGAGAGGGTGAGGAAGTGCTGGGCTCTTGAGTTGTGTACTTCCACCTGGTATGCTCTCTAATTATTGCATCCTTTCTTTTTGGGGAAGAAGAGATGGTAAAAAAGGGAGGATGAATAAGGAACAAGAACAACCACTTGTTGCTGCAAGCTTAGGTTTTATAACACTGAGCCAGCAGCACTTTTCAAAGATAATGTAAGGCTTCGGGAGCTTTCTGGACTTTTCTGTTTCCATAACGTGATTCTTTTGAAGAACAGTTCAAGTTGTGTATGTCATTGCCATCACATTTGTCCCCACTCACAGGTTTTGTCATTCGCCTCCTCGCATCAGCACACATGTTGGAAATCATCCTCCCATTACCTCTGTCACCTCCTGCCTTCCTTCGCGCTCCGTATCTCGATGTGACAGATGGCAGTTAAGGCCACACAACTGGGAAGTAGTGAGCTAGTAAACAAATAAGCCTGGATCAATATCCCAGGAGACAAATTGAGCAATGTCACAAACAATTTTGCTCAAGCCTGCTTTTTGTCTTGCGGATTTCCAGTTTTGGCCGAGCTTGGAGACGTCTGGCATGCAGCTCCAGTCGCATCGAGTGTGTTTGTAGCTACAAACTAATCTCACTCAAATCATTATTTTCCAGTATTCCATCAGTTTATCCATGATGGATAACACATAAGTAATCACTGACAGATGAATGTGTTTACAATGTGTGGGTTTTTTTTTCATCTTTTTGGTAATTTTCTGCACTTTCTTTCCTTTTCAGGTCTTTGATTTGGGTGTTTTGTAAAACATTAAGTGAAAGATTTGAAACAGCAGGGGTAAAATTATTATTTAATGTCTTCAGAAAGATATTCTGTGACCACTTTCCTTATTATTTAGCACAATGATGACAACCTAGACAGAAAGTTATTATATCGTGTGGGCACTAAATCGTTTTTTTCTGTTTCTCTCGCTCTAAACTTTGTATCTGCCTGTCCTCCAGTGAGCTGCACCGTCTTGTGCATTGTGGTGTTTTTCTGACTGATGACACACACAGACTTGGCTAATGGTGCTCAAAGGTGCTTATCACTTCCTTGCTTATCTGGTTAGTGAGATGCATTTACAGAGGTTGTAGATTTATTGAGGGTGGACCTCCCTCCATTGCCAGCACACGTATGGGCGCGGACGCATGTGTCACGGCGGGTTTTAACCGTCCCCATTTTCTCACTGATGTATATGCAATCCAAGAGGCTAGTCTGGGTGTCTGGCCCGTTTTCTGACATTTACTGGGCTGGTACAAGGACGTACCCTTTCCCTTCTCCTCGTCCTCCTACCATTCCTCCCAGTTAATCAGACTGGTGTGAAAAGGAGGCTGATAAGCCCATTGTCTGGCTGACAATGTCTTGGTGATAGGCCCATAGTGGCCAACTGGATGGTGCTCTGTCCCTTCTCCTGCATCAACCCATCCCATATTTCCTTGCTCCAAACCCCTCTGTTCTCCCCCCTCTCCTTCTCCTCACCCCTTTATCAGTCCTTCTTCACACTTTTCTCAAACTCTTACCCCCTTTTGCCTTTGCCATATCTGCCCCCCACACGCCCCTCTGCAGCCCCGAGCTTTCCCTCCCTGACCCGTCTCTTCATTCTCCTCTCTGCTCACCCTGCTCTTCCCTTCTCTCCATTGAGTGCCACACAGCCACCAGAGGGAACTCATTAGTGCTCTGCTCCCAGGTTAATTGGCTTGCTCAAAGAAAAGGACTGAAAAAGAAGAAATGAATAAGAAGAACACCCACTCTGTCCAGGGAGAAAAGGGAATCGACCTGTGTGTTTCTCATCCTGGCAGCTCCTCTAAACAGTGATGCAGCTGCTGTCAGGCCAGATGTGATCCTCTCTCACTGATTATCACTGCAGCCCCGTTAACTCTGCATGTGGAGGGGACAAGGCCTTGGCTCCTATTGTTGGATTTATCAACCCTGGAACTATGTAACAAATCTGGAAGGCACCCAGTGTGACAGGTTCATATTTCTCTTTGCAAAGGAAAACGATAATATCAGGCTGAATTGAAAGTGTTATCTGCTGGCCATCTGGATGAGTTTATGTAGAAAGGGTGACTGTGGACCTGTATGTATCCATCTAAAGACTCACCAAAGTGTGCCGCTTTGCCCTGGAGCCCATGGCCTGGTCCTCCACGACCCAAGAAACGGAGGGAAATGACTTTAGAGAGAGAGAGTTGTAGGAGTGGTGCTTATAGCAATACCAAGAGCGTGCAAGCAGACTCTGAGTACTGTCCACTCTTTAATTGACCACACCGCTTCCTGTCACCTCGGACACCCAACATAAAAAAGCCTAGTCCAACAATGTTAAAACAACTTTAAATAAGTCTGTGTGGTTTTGAATGCACACAGGTTAAAACAATATAATCACATATGAAAATAATGCAACAATTCTTACATTTAATTTGTCATCCATTTCCTTCTAGATCCCAAATTGAACTCAGTTTATTTTCATTTATTTGTTAATATACACGTGTTTCTGCATTTCTGCACACAGGCTCTGTTGGGGGCGGGTCAGGACCACAGGCAGACCAGTCCAGTACTTGTACCCTCTTGTTTCTCAGCCACATCTTTGTGTGAATGAAGGTTGATTTTGTTGTTGTTGCTGTTATTGTTGCGACATGCATGATTGTCCCTGAGGAAAATGGCATCTTAAAGACAACAAATGTTACTCTGAAATCTCCGTACCTCCAACGCTGCCATCACAGAAGTGTAAATGACTTTAGCTGAAGACGCCAATACGTCCCTCCACATCACAGAGCCTGACTTGTCTACTCGTTCATCTGACCACAGGACGTTTGAGTTGTGCGATGGTCCGTTCCAGATACGTCCGAGCGCTGACACGTTCACACCGTCCCTGACAACATTACATCAGGCTTAGGTGGCATTTGTGGATGCGGTTCTTGGTTGTATGGAGGTCATGGAAGTTTAAATTACATTCTCCGAGGATGCTGAAACATCGCCATGGCCTCACAGACCCTGGTTGTTGGACTTGTTGCTGATGACAGTCTGGATGGCTTTTGACATCTTTGATCTGGGACATATGACATCTGTTACTTCCAAAAATCATCTGAAATAAAGATGTGTCTGACAACAGCACACGTTGTCACTGTGTGACGGTCCCTCCCAGATGCCCCCATGTCAAGTGGAGTCAGTAGTGTCTGTTCTGGCTGTCTTTGTGTTCATATCAATTATTGATGAATGAGTGTTGTTGATACCGTGCCATCTGTGAGATCAGAGATCTTGGGTGTCCACCTCGGACTTACATCCTTGTTCTTCACTCGCTGAAATTCCTCCATCTTCCTTGAAGCATTTAATGCACCTTAGAAAGAGAAATGTGCAAATCCTTTCCCTGCTCGTTTTAGATGCATGTCTCAGATTGCCATCAAGGTCTGCGCAGGTCTGTTGATGACCCAGTCATTTGAATCAGACATGTCGAAGTAGGAAAACATCTAAAACATGCAGGACAGCAGCCCACGAGGTTCAGAGCACTGATCTACACCAATGCAGATGCTCCTGTGAGAATCCATACCTCAACGATGATATCACACATTAAATATATATATCGTTTTTCTCTGAAAAGTTTAAAATTAGCTTTTTTTTTTGTTTCTTTTGTTTCCCTGCTTGTTATGTAAGGATATCGTAATTAAGGACACAAATACATCAAACCCACGTAGAGCTGTGAATGAGCTTTATGAACCACGTGAAATGAATAATCAATGAAATAAGTACTAAATAAATGAACAAACGATGTTCCGGCTGTCTGCAGCATCTCACCATCAAGCCATGTGTTTAGTTTTGTTTGCAATCCCGTTGTTAAGTCGTTACCTGTCGTAAATCATCATCTGGCTGAAAATATCAGACGAAGAAACTGACTCTAACCACCTATTTTAAGTGTTCAAATGTTCGGTTTCTTGCAGAAAACGTTTTTTCACGTACAATGGGAGCAACCAAGTTGTGATCAGTGGACAACAGGTTTGATTACCTGAACCACTACTGTTGTAGGTGACATTTTCGTGGTTCTCCTGGAGGTTCATTGATATGCTCTGTATGGACATGTGAGTATTAAATGTCTCAGCAAATGACAAATGATTCTTCCCCCTTCTTCTCTTTCTCTCTCCCTGTCTCCTTTTCCTCTCATTCTCACCGGTGACTTGATAATTGGATCAGCAGTTCACTGGGCTCCAGCCAGCACAGGGATCATATTCAGATGAGAGGGGCTGATGCTTTCCAGACTGCACCTAAACAGAGTGGGATTAGGGACAGGAGCAGGGATAGCAACAGAATTAGTCACAAGCTCATCTTTTGCCGTCTTCACTTCTCCTCTGGCTCTGCTTCGCTGTGTTGGACATCACTTCTTGTTAACCCGACCGACCGACCGCCAGCACACACACACCCAACCAGCTCCCCCTACCACCACCACCACCTTTGTCTTTTCAGCTGAGAGAGAAAGCAAAAAGCAAGACGCGGGGAGGATGGGTGGGAGGTGGGGGGGCTGCATAGATTCGCTACCATTGTGTGTCAATCATTCTGTGTGTGTGTGTGTGTGTGTGTGTGTGTGTGTGTGTGTGTGTGTGTGTGTGTGTGTGTGTGTGTGTGTGTGTGTGTGTGTGTGTGTGTGAGTGAGAGAGAGCTCTTGCCTCCAGTGATTAGCTCTGTCAATGCTGGGCTCTTGCTGCTTACAGAATAATACAGTAAGGCCTTGAGGAGCAGGAGGGAGAGAAGAGGAAGGCGGTATGCCTGCAGGCCTGCCAGCTCAGCGGTCAATGGTCTGTGTTATTGTGTTTGTACCTGTGCTTGTGCGTGTGTGGGAGCGAGACTGTGTTTACGCATCTGTCTTGAAGACTATCTGTTCATGTGGGAGTGTGTATTTTTGGAAGGTGAGTTGCTTGATTTTGTTAGACGACGCTTGAAATAAGAGGTGGATGTCTGAACCTCGGCAAATAAAATCTAAACACATAAATCGGGACAGTCTGGTCACACGCATGTACAGGATGGGGGTTTCTTCATCCACTGGTCAGTGAGCTGCATGCGCCCGTCCTTAACCGCTCTCTTTTTATTCTTTAGTCTCGCTCTTCCTCACACACACACACACACACACACACACACACAAACACACACACACACACACACACACACACACACACACACACACACATGTTTTTGCTCACGTCATAAGTGGGTGTGCAACGGATCGCCTTGAGCTGCACATGAACATGAAATAAAGACAAACTAGGATGGCGACAGTTTTAAATCGGCTTTAGATCACTATGAAAGGTAAAGGATTAGGATGCTTTTTTCAGTCCTGAGGAGATAGGACGCAGTCTTGGAGGAGAGCCCACTCCTCTCAGCCTACTGTGGGCCCGGTGTCTATCTCCTAATCTTCTAAAGCACTCTTACACCATTTGCATGTAGTATGGCCTACATAGTTAACACATGCCCATCTATATAGGCCACGACAAAGAAGGCATCTTTTACAAAATAATAGGAATAGTTTTTTTGTATAAATGATATGATTTTTTTTTATTACAGCAACTGGATTACACATTTGCGTTATAGTTTGTAAAAGCAACAAAACAATCAAGGTCTCACATTTAAGAGCAGAAGCAGTTCAATGTGATTTTTGTTTGGCCTTGATCTTTAAGATGGCCCTAATTTTCTTAGTTTAATATTTATTTTACATCAGTCATGCAAAAGTTAGGGTATTTTCAGTAATTTTAATAAAGTAAAATCTATGTAATGGACCCCTGACATGTTTTTATTAAAATTCTAATTATCTTCTGAAACTGATAATGATTTTTCACTCTTTTCTCTTATTTTCTTTTATTTTAAATCAGTGCTCTTATCAAATGGGGCCAAATGATGAAGTCATTACATTCATAATAAACCAGGTTATTTAACTCAACCCATGTTATGTCAATATGTTTTCTATCTAATCGCTCTAATTATAAATATATAAGCGACCGTGTGGGCCGTGATCTTTTCATTTCTGTGGGTTTTGTCAGCTTTTTTCCTCCCATCTAAATCATGAAACCAGCGTTTTTCCTTTTTTCTTTTTCATATTGTTCTTTATGCTTTTTCGCAGATTCTTTCCACTCTGCCGAGGGAATTCGTTAAAAAAAATCAAATTAAAATTTCTATTGAAAATGTTGCTCTTGTTATTCAGATGCTGGTTTAGTGTCTTTTGTGTGAATCTAATTATTCTCCACTATCACGACGGTCCACGGGGTAATTAGTCACTTCTCACCAAAGTCCTCCCAGCATCCTCAGATTCTAATCATCACAACTCTTGACATTTTAAATTAGACCTTTTTGTCTTATTTTCTTCGTTAGCCTAGACTTTTATTTTCCCCACTCATTTTCTTTAAAGCCTTGTGGAGATAATCTGCGTGTATGCAGCCAGTGCTTTTCGGAAAGGCACCTGCATCTCTGCGATGTCGCGTCAGACGGACTAAAATGCATCCTGAAATGCGAGCCTGGAGCTCCCGATTTGCAGAAATGTGGCGCCCCGCCGGTGGAAACAGAAATGCTGCGTGGAGCTGGAAGGTGGGAACATGTGCGTGAGGCACTGAGACACAGCTCGCGTTTAAGTCCACAGCGACAAGTCAGACAGCTGCGACATTTCCACGTGGGTGAATTGGTCACTTTGAGACGCTGCTGGCCTCAATAGTCTTCAGAGTCGCTGCAGCAGGAGAAACGAACAATACAAACACTAATACGAAAAAAAACTTTGATAATCACAAAGTCAATAAACAACATGATGAGTCTATAAACTATAAAAACAGCGCGCGTATCAAAGACGGCGGTGGTTTAACGAGTTTAATTTTCCAAAATAACCAGTAACATCTTTATTCTGCCACAGGCTCAAACTTAGCTTGTGTGTGCTCATATTTAATTGCTGGAAATCGACCCTGCTGCTGATTGTTGCACAGCGTGACACCATGTTGTTTCTTCAAGCATTTATTTTATTTCGGGTCCCTGTGTTTCTCTTTGTGGATTTCAAGAGCATTTCAATATTGAAAGCTGCAGAAAGGGGACTGATAATGACTCTGTGCTGTGATTAGGCATGGTCACCCTCTGCCTGTAATTTACAAGAAAACTTTTTAATGCAACAGTTAATGCAGCTCCAATCAGTTTGAATATAGCGCATATTTGTATTTGAAATGATTTTACATGTGTTTTACATAAATCTTTTGCCCTGCTTTAGGGCGTCCTGCATGTTCTACTGGGATGCTGCAAAGCTTTTCCAGTCATGTGTGCCACCTGTAGGCTCTGACCTTAAGTGGAGTTTACGCTTAATAAAAATTCCTCAAATGTTTTCGAGCATCAAATCAATCATCATGCCAAATATTGAGGGATGGCCTTGTGATGGTTGCAAGGAAGCAGCTAAAACATGAGTTATGTCCATTAGATAATTAAGAAAAAAAAATGTTGAGGGAGCGGAAACCAGGGAGACGGGATGGACAGCAGCGCTCACATCAGAAGATCTCGCCTTACAGCCGGAGCAGTGATGGCTTACCAGTAATCAAGGTGGAATGGTAACGCTATCGTCACTGTGCGTCTGTGATGCACCAACTCTGGCATACGTGCGTGTGCGTGCCTGCAAATATCAGTGTAGCTGTTTGGGTTCCTCAGACTTCCTGGTAAAGGGTCGATAATGTGTGGTTTTGGTGGGTAGAAAGAGAAAAAAGAAAAAGTGTTGGTTGTGCTGAAGGATTGGGGGGGTGGGGGGGGGGGGTTGTTTTCTAATCAGAGTCACTGTCGTTTTGTTGTCACCTGCTCCCAGACAGACAAAGTGGCATTTCCTGACTGTTCCCATCCCCGTCTGAGTTATCTGACACCCAAAAATACGGCTATGGGGAAGCAGGGCGACGAGGCACCACAGCCTTATCCCGGTAAGGAGATGGCTTCTTATCAGATCAGGCTAGGAAGTTTATTTTATGGAGTAAATCTGGATAGAGGGGATAAAGAAATGACACATCCCTTGCGGACACAAAGGGAGAAGGAGATTAGTCCTCCAGCAGCATATATGGCTTTAGTTCAACCTGACAGGCAGCGGATTGAAAGGTCATGAAATAATAATCCCCCTATTCTTCTGCTCTAATCCTACGAGGGTGTGTTTCACTATGGGAACGTATAGGCTGAGGCTCGATGCTGCCGGCTGGATGTTCATTTTGTCTTGTCACTGCATTTAGATAGGCATCCAAAACTGATTTAAATTAATTAGTCTAATTATGATTGAAGAGGAGTTTTATATGATGAGTGTCATTGCTAGCATGTCTGTCTCTGATGTTGGGCTTGTAGGCTTTTCATCATTCGCGTCTACACGTATGCTGAAGGTTATTTTCTGTCTGGCTGTTTTTTTCCCTTCTCTTTATCAGACAGGTTGGAGGTTAAAGGGACATTACAGAAATTTACCGTCATCAGGAGCCTCTTTCCTCCTTCACCGCACGCACATCAAGCATCAGGTGTGATTCAAACACGCTTCACTCTTTCTCTGTAGGTTTGTCTGCATTTATGAAAGAAAGGGAGATATTATGTGATTTAGGGAATTGTGATGTGCCCGGTGGATGTGTATGTGTGTGTCTCTGTGTGTTTGCACATGTTTTATAGATGTGAAGGGAAGAGGCAGAAGGTGCTCAATAGCTGGGTAATCAAGCATCGAAAATGAGAGAGAAACTTGGTGCAAACTAATGCGTTCCGCACAATTACCCGATTAATAATTCTTATTCCATTATAGGGCTATGGAGACTCAGAGAAAGAAAGGGAGAGAGATTTTCTGGAACAGGGAAGGAGACAAGTGAAGGAGGCGGGAGGGGAGAGGAAGGGAGCACGTCAGGCTGAGAGATCTGCAGTGGCTGTATATTTCCCAATGCCTAGTTAAGGCTGCAAGGCAAGGGTCAGGAAACTTAATTATAGCGTAAGTGGATAGAAACTGCACAATGATAAAGAGAAACATGCAGACCAATTGGAATGGCAAGGACAGGTTTTATGCTATCTTCTCCTGTCTGCTTCCCTCCCACAATACAAGCCAGACCTGCAATCACACAAGGAAACAGCCCATACACCCGGCCTGACAATAACACTAATGCATATCAAAATTACATACTCCACAACTGCAAGGCATTTTTGCATGGCCACTATTACTTTCCAATTTTGTGAGTTCAAGAAAATACATATCCCATGTAATGGGAATATCACAGGAACTTATTTCCATGCTCGGTGTGTGTCAGAGCTTGAGATAAGCTTTCACCTGTGATTGAACAAAAGTTATTAAACCATATCTATACACAGATGGACCAGCAGAATAAATATTCTGTTTTTTTTTTAATTTTCAGCTCCACCACTAATTCTTTATCCTCTCTTCTTTATTTATGTTCCTTTTAATATCTCAAATCCAAATTTTTTTGGGAAGCCACATGTGTGCCTTGCAATTCCACAAATCTTGATTTGAAATTGCCCAACACACCATCCACTGTGTGAGCTCTGCAATCTATTTGCACTGCATGTGATTTGCATATCTGCTGCTCATGAGGCAAGGCTTTAATTTCCTCCTGCTGGAGATAAACATCACCTTGTTGGAGCAGATGGGCGGAGGCAGGATGGGGTCAATGAAGAAGAAGCAGAACAATGGCATTGGTTTAGACACTGAAGGGGTAGAAGTAATAAAATTGCACAATTTCCATATGGTGTCTTTTTCACAAATACGTTATGATTAAATGTAACATAAGGAGATACAACAAAACTCTGTCTGGAAAACAAAGTTTTGATGCAAATGTACTGTAATTATAGTCAATTAAAAAAAGTTGGGAGAGTAAACATGAAAAGAAAAAAACCTTTCCTGCGTTCACTTTGATCGTAAGTTGATTAGAGATCAAATGTGCAACGTGTCAAATCAAAGACTTTCAAAAAGAAAGTTTGACTGCGGCGGGTGGGATGTTTGCTGCTGATTGTGTTTAAAAATAAAATGCTATTTCAACCAAATAATGTCAGAGGTGATTTGAATTATGATTCAGTAGAAAAGCAGTTATCCACAAAAGGCAAAGTCTTAATGGAGAAGAGATGGGCAGAATTTCTCCAGTCTGTCAACAAACGCATAAAATAATCACTACAGTAATAAATAAAAAGAAGGCAGCAAGTGTTTGCACATTTCTCTGTCTATAGTGCATTATTAAATTAAACAGTTCAAGGAATCTGGAGGAATTTTTACAGTTGATACAAGGATGCAGTGAAAGCTGGAGACTTTTGATGTCTAGTCCCTCAGACTGCACCAAGAACCCTCATTTGTCAAGAGCTGACCGCGAGGACAAGGGAATGTTTGTCAGGCACTGCAGTTCAGCGTTTCATTCACAAATGACACTTACAACTTTATGGTGCAAGAAAAAGGCCCAATATTAACCGTGTCCAGAGACGGCATCCACTTCTCTGGGGTTGAAGGCATCAGGGATTGGACATCAAGTAGTGAAAATGTGTGCCGTCATCAGAAAAGAGGTTCCGCATGGCCCACACCAAAGACGTAAAGAACCACCCAGACTGTTACCTGCAACCAGTCCAGCAGCCAGGCTCTGCGATGGCCTGGTGTTGTGTCAGAGCCCCTGGCAAAGGGCGTTTAAATGTGAAGACTTTCAAAACAAACAGTGTAATAATGACCAGAGTGTTGGGAGAAGGAATGGCAAAAAGTGATCAAACTCATTGTGGATTTCTGAATTTAATGAAGGTGATGAGACAAAATATGAACAATTCAAATAAATGTAAGAAAATCTTTTATGTTTGATTTAGGTTTACAGTTTGTTGAATGTCAGGAAAGTAAATATAAGTTTGCACTAGTTAACATCATGCATTTCAGATTTTAAAAACAGCCTTTTCTTCCAACAGATGTGACTCTGTGTAAACCTGGTGTTGGGAGATTTTCATCCGTGCTCCTCAGATGTGCTCCTCAGATGTGCATGTAAAGTGGAAACATTTATAGCTCCCTGTGGTTGTGCTTGTGCCATCATCTTCACATGTACCGTCTCCATCAGTGTCCATACTGAATACAGTTAATATTCTCTGCAGAGCTGGAGTCTATTTCTTGCAGGACAAGAGGTGCCACAGTCTATGAATCAGACTGTCAACTAAGCACCTTTTATTATGACAACATTAGACACAATGGAAAAGATTAATTAGCTTCAAATAGACAGAAGTGAATCAGTGTCTGAGCTGTAATTCAGTTAAGGAGGTAAATTGAACATACTGATAGACAAAGTGAGCTTTGGTGGATTTTAACAGCTTGCAGAATGAGGACTATGGGAGGTCACACCATTTTGTATCTGAGATGGAGTAGGAGGTTGCAAGAATTGTCATATGTAAACCTCCCATTATTAGTGTGTAGGAAACTTGTAATTAAAGTACTTCTGCAGAGGATACCTTCTGCACTGTGGAGCGCAGACTGAGCCTGCGGGTTATAAAGGTTTAGAGAGGGGGTTAGTGATCGAGACAGGAATACTCCAGTATTTTATTACATTTTCATATATTTGTGTATGTATCTATCCTACATATGAGGTCATTATTAGCATCCCAAATTATTGCTGTCAACAGCACAGGCAGAAATCAATTGAAAGCAGGCAAATAAAAGTGCACGCACGCACATACAAAGCCTCTTGTAACAAGTTCATTTAATTTTCAAAGACACCACGCTGTCAGGGAAGACGCGAGGCGAGAGGAAAAGGCAAGAAATCTGCATCAGAGCGCTAATTTAATCAGACTTCAGTAATACCTCTTCTCTTCCGTCCCCAGGCAGCTTGTGGTTTCTCTGCTAGCTTTAGGAGAAGATGAAGGGAGCTTTCAGCCTCTTAGAAGATGGGGGTTAAAGAACGGAGAGATTAAGGAAGTGAGAAAGCGTCTGAAAAGAGAGCTGTGGATTATGTCATCTACAATTGATGTGCTCTCTTAATGTACCTTTAAACATGTGCCACTGGGGCCTGCTTTTATAATGTCTATTCACACAGTGGAGGAAGGGGGGTTTGGAGTATTAACCCAGAAATACTTTGCAACAGATGTGCGGCTCATGTATTGATAGTAGTTATCAGGGTTTATGTCACTTTGATATATATACATGTGGAGAGATTGTCTTTGTCAAAGGAAGTCCATTTCTGCTCGGCTTCCCATACGCTGCTGTGCATTGTACTGATCTCCATATCAGAAAGAGATCCTTTATCGCTGATCATAAGGACGAAATGTGTCTTTATCCTGCGTCTTCAGCGCAAATGAAAATGCTCCTGCAATCTGGTCCAACTTGGACAATGAGCAAAGGATTTAATAAATTGACTGATTTGCCTCCCCACACTGAACGAGTCATCTCTCAAATTGCTGCTTGTTCCAACAAAATGAAAGTAGAGACAAACTGGGAGATCTACAGATCTCCTCCATAGTGTTGCAGGGTTAAGTGTACTTGGACGAGCGTGTATGAGTGCACACACTTGTCTCCGGGTCTGAGTGTCTGTCGTGTGTGCAACCATTCGATTAAATCCACAGCTATCACTAACGGGATTAGCTGAGTGGACAGCAGAAGTCTATCATTGCTTATTGATTTCCTCTGATTCCCATCAGTCCATCAGGGCAGGACATTCTGTGAGTTGCTCCAGTGGGAATCTCTGGGGTTAACATATTGTAGCTGACGTATCTGAGGAGCTTTAAAGCAGGTGCCCATCTTTCTGTGTCAGGAAGTCAAATAAGTCAAAGATATCTGGGGCAACAGATGCTTCTGTCTCCTCACCCATTGTGGGAAAAAATAGTTTGACTCCATCTGAAGTGGAACTCCTTGAGACCAATCTAATAAATGGATTACTAACATGTTAGTGCTGACGAACAGCATGTGACACTTTGGAGATGAGTCTAATCCTTTATTTCTTCTGGTCAAGTTTTTGTCAAATTAGTTCTCTGTAAGCTGCTGTGCTGTTTTGGGCGTTGTTAGACGCAATTGGTTGTTCTCTCAAAGACGCCAGATGTGAAACCTGAAACAGGTCACCAGATTTTATTTGGGGACCTACAAGAACAGGTTTTATTTAAAATGCCATTACTCATACTGTATTTTGCAGCAGCAGGTCCGGCTCCCTTCTGTCTGAAATTGTTAATTTCAGCTTTTGTCTTTTTAAGGCTCTCTAGTTAGTCAGCTGATCAAAAATAATTCAAGGCATGCCAAACGAAGCGGTACAGGACATGCCAAACAAGCCACAAGGCAGGCATTCTGTAAATGCGTGTCATGTTGAGTATAAAGAAAAGCCTGAACTACAAGCAAGGTGTGTTATGCAGTTAAGTAGCACTGTCTTGTGTGTGACAAAATGGCTTTGTCAATCTTCAGTCACTTCATATGCACAAAAGCTACAAAAGCTACAGTCATTTGAAAGAAAAAATACAGGTTTTGTGTATCAGAACATAATAATAAATCACCTAGTCCTTACCAGATCTTAAAATTAGGAAAATACATCCTCAGAGGACACTTGTGTCATTATTTATCCATGAAGACTAATCCATAATGCAGAAACGGTTCATGAAAAGCTAAGTACACCCTTACTGCTTCCATAGAATTATGATTACAATTAAGTGGCAGCCGGGGCAGCTAATCAGAGCACTTGTAGTTGATCGTCAGTTTTATCAGCTTTGTAAAAGCAGACGTTTTAGTAGTTTGCTGGTCTGGAGCATTTAGCTTATCACAATGCCAAGGCAGAAGGACATCAGCAGTGGTCTTAGAGAAGCAACTCTTGCTGCTGGTTATATGGCCATTTCCAAATGATGCAGAGTCCATAAATCAGCACAGGTTCAGGTGTGAGGGTTTATTTACACCAGAACTATCACAAAAAGTACTAACTCAAAACTAAGTCAAAGTAACAAAACTCTACTTAAAATAACTTTTATTCAAATTCCAAGATGAATGAATGACTTTGCTCCAGTCTGCTAGTCTTTGGATCTCCTCTCTGTGGTGAAACCCACCACAGCTGTGTCTTCAGCTGAGTTGATGATGGGATTTGAGCTGTGCATTGATGTGCATTCATGAGTCAGCAGAGTCAACAGCAATGGGCTTAGTACAAAGCCCTGAGGGGCCCCAGTGCTGATTGTGGTGGTGGTGGAGATGGTGCTTCAGGTCCAGACCATCTGAGGGCTCCCTTTCAGGTGATCCAGGATCCAGTTCTAGAAGAAGGGGCTCAGGCCCAGCAGGTTCGGCTTGTCAATCAGGTGCTGAGGGATGACTGTGTTGAATGCTGAACAGAAATCTGTGAACAGTGTGGCGGTGGTGTCTGTTAGAGGTTTGAATGAATTTATTTCTTTACTGGTTACAGTTAGCTCAGCTGGCCAGTGAAGTACAGAAGCCGGTAACGCGGTAACCGTCTGGAGGGAACGGCTGAAAGAAAACAGCTGTTAGCAGCAGTCTGCCTGGAAGTTTTGACAAGGATGCATCACTAAGATCTACAAGCAGACTGAAAAATCTGAGAGTAAAACTTTTTAGTGCAGAAAGGAAGACCAAGTAAAGCAGAAGAGCTCAAACCGGAGAGCAGTAAATCTGTACAAACGGGAAAGACACAGTTTGGAGGTGAACCAGAGCAAAGATTTCCAAATGTGAGGAAGAGCAACACCATGTGGCGTCAAAACAGATGTTTGTCCTGACATTTAAAAGATAAACTGTTGATTAAAAACAGTCATTTATTACCATGATTCTTTTGTCCTATTGCAGATGTTTATGCTGTTTTACAGTTCCCCTCTTCCCGCAACACAATTTTACACATATCTGTTATCTGATGACTGGACATTTCAGGCACTCAGATTTTTTTGTGGCTGTGATTCATTTATTAATTCAAATTAAAATTTTCTTTACAATTGCAACATACAAGTTATGTGTGTTTTAGTTACAAACGTCCTGTGGAGGTCTAGAACCAAGACATTGCAAGAAATGTTTTCTCCAAATCAGACAGGGTGTAGGAGTTCTTTCTATTGAGACTTCTCCCACGAAATCTTATTAAGAAATAGACGTGCAAAGTATCCCCTTTGTTTTTGAGGGTTTTCCCAAAATATTTCCGATAAAACATCAAAGCTCATTTGTAAATTGGATCTGCTGTCCTCTTGTACCTCTGTGTTGTTCCTTTCATGAGAAGGGGAGGGGGGGCAAGTACAGTATAGAGGGACTGCGGCTGTAGTGCTTCTGTGCAACCGAGATAGAGTGATACTAACAAGATAATAATCAAGGGGAAGCTGACAGCGGCTCACCCTCAATGGTTCAGATGTCGAAGGCTAAAAGAGGCCTCGAGAAATTAATAACAGCGTTTGTGAAAGGGCAAGGAAGACATGCTCGAGGAGGTTTAAAACTGCACCTCTGGATGCAGCAGTGACAGGACTAGAGAAATTAGACCAATTAAAAGTGGTAATTACTTTGCTAATTTCTCCTATTAATTTCTCTGCGTGTACGAAAGAGTGGAGGAATAATAAGAGAAATGTTAACCCTTCAGCACTTAAAGCTCTATCCTGACATCTGCATACTCTTCATAATGGTTCGGCATTCCAGCTCTTATTCATTTCCATCTGAGGTTTCTTGAGATATATATTTTTTTGTCTTTTTACTTTGTCTTTTTTGTTTGGCTTTTTACCATGCTGTAAAAGGTCTATTGAGACAGTTATTTGATCTGTTTTCTTTTTATGCTGCATACTTTACTATAAATCCTTACAAAATATCTCTCACCAACAAATTTGTGTTGTTGTTGAATTGTTGAAAATGTCCAAAGGGTAAAACTTTTTCAAGACTTTTTTGTTTGATTTTACCTTGTTTTAAAAACATGGGAATGTACATTATTAATGGAAAAGTTCCACTTTTATTCAACATACACCCCCTCATACACCCCTGATAAGCATCGTTAACCGTTTATGGGTCAGTCAATAAAATACTTAGATACAGGACAATTTTAAAATGTCAACTCTAGAGGGTTTTTGGAGAACATTAAAGGACCTTAAGTACTTTGAAACTGATTTTTTTTTTCAAAGTATGTAGCTCTACTGAATTTATCAAATAATTTGCTCTGTAAAGGGTTAAAGCACCACAAAGGAGTGCTTGTTCTTGTTAAGTATCAACTGAATTTAAAGTAACAGCTGACTACTTTGATGAAACGATGCCCTGCTGTCACGGTCTCGTGTCCAGATATTGGCAAAAACCCAAGCAGAGTAAGTTCAGACTCACGTCCCTGGTTGAAACTAAATTACAGGCGCTGCAGTAAACGTCAGGACAGAGGCGACTGTAAGACTCAAAAAGGTTATGATGGAAAGGAAAACAAGGGAGAGACTGAGAACGAGGGCGACCAAGAGTGAAGCGTGGACAGTGTCAGAGTGACCTCCAACCCCACAGGGGGCCTGCTGAACTAAAACTGGCAAAGTTCCCTTACGCTGCTTCAACTTCTTAGCTTTTAACCAAGACTTGAAAACTGCACATGAAAAAGACATCTTTAAATCCCCTCAGTAAAAGCTGCACATTTACAAGGTTGACCTAAACAACCTTGAGCTTCATCGTTGGGAGACGCTGGAAAGGATTCTCAAATACAGTAATTCACCTCATCCCTTTGCTTAACTAAAGCTGACTTTAAATTGGAGAATAAACAGTCTCATAACAATAATTGAGAATTATATTATTATTCAAAAAAGCATATTTTACAAACTGACTGCAAACAAACGAGCGAATACTGCATCTGTTTCATGCTGTAAGAGATAAATGTGTCAAGTTTGGAAACTTAAAAAAAAAGATTGAGTTTTTATAACAAGCAGGACCTGACCAAGTGTAGGAGGCTCCAGAGAGGAAGCTGTTAAACTGCTTAAGAAACTCAGGTAGAGACTAGTTTTATAGCTCAGATACGTTCACAAAGTGCTTCTCAAAAACGGGAAATAATATTAAAACGAGGAACAAAGTGAAAGGCTTAAACATAAAGGGAATGAAGTCATCTCTGAACAAACAAACAAAAACCTTTTGAATAAGGTGTGTGGGACCACTGAACTGATAATCTGTGTTCTGATGATGTTTAAACATGTTTGAAATGTCCAGAAGGGCTTGTCCATGTAGAGGTCTGAACGTTGGCACCAAGACCTTAAGAAGAGACCCAAGACAATAAAAGACGAGTCACGTCTGCTCTTCTTTTATGGACTATTGACTATACTATCTATTTATAAGACTCTTACTGCATAGCTTTGTACAGTCCGACGACAAAGAGAAATAAGGTGTTCATTTGAACAGATATTCAGAATGGATGTTCATGTCAGATTCAGGCAGTGACACAAACTTTCTCAATTTTTACATTTTTCTCCAGTGCGTGAGTGTGTGTGTGTGCGTGCGTGCGTGCGTGTGTGTGTGTGCGTGCGTGCGTGCGTGCGTGCGTGCGTGCGTGCGTGCGTGCGTGTGTGCGTGTGTGTGATTCCAGTACCTCCAGTGACACCAAACCAGGGTGTCAAAGCTCACAGCAGAAAATTCCCTTTCTTTACTTTTTTTAATTGTCATCCTGAAGCACAGACTTATTTCAGAGTACAGTAATGACTATAATAAAAGTAAATAAACTCATGGCATAGGGTCTAAAGGTTAACAGTGGATATAATAAACTTAAATTTCTAACTTTCATGGAGTAGAAAATACAAAGAAAGACAAAGATATCACATTTTTCTATCTAACACAAAAATCTTAGCAGGCTCCTTTCAAAACAAGAATCACTTTTCTGAGCCGGTGAAAGTGACTTCTCTTATTTTTCTCTTTCTGAATAAATACAGAGCTTCTGTTTTTGGAGGAAAATAGAACATTCTGGCACAGATGATTGTAAAATGAAATAAATGCTTGGATTGACTGTTAATCTTTGTTTGCAGGATCTGTTTGTTTTAGACTAAATGTGGACTGTAGTTTGTGAAAACTGCCTCATCGTTGTTTTATAATGTAAATGCAGGTAGATAATTAAAGCATCCATTCTGCAGGTTGAACAAGGAGGAAAAAGAATTGTTGATAATCATCAAAAGTATTCATAGAGAGGATGTTTTTTGTTTTCTTTTGCTCCAGCGGACAAGGCGGTCAGCTCAGTGATTTGTTGCTGTCTAGCTTTAAGTGTATGGAGCAGTCAGTCCATTGAATTCCCATCCGTCATGGTTAGTTACACGCTTGTCAGCTGTTCTCCCACTGCCCAGCAGTCTCGCCATCACCCCTGACCTGGAAGCATTATATCCAAATCACATTACATGGCCCTGTGTTCTTTTGAAGTCCCCGGAGTGAGACATCTGTCCAGCCCTGTTGGGTTTTGCTTCCACTCATCCACCACGTCTTAATTAGCTGATCTGATTTTTTTGTGTTTAATGGGTGCCTGCTGTGTGTATTTGGGTGCGTGTGTGTATCACATGAAGGCGGATAGGGGTTTGTGATCGTCTGAGGTGATCGACAGGCTGATGCGAAGATAATACGCTGTGAACGACAACCAAAGGAACCTTGAATGCATCATTGTGACGATAATGAATTTGAGAGAAGTTCCTGCGTTTGTTCATTAGCCATTAAGATTGGATGACACAGCCTTCCTGGCACGGCCCGCCGCAGATGTCCCCCACTGAAGGATTCTGCAGCACCTGAGTCCTTCCCGGCTGATGAGCTTGGAATTAGCGCGACAGCGTGAGTCCCTGAGACGAGCTCTTCAATTTAAAAACTGGAAGACATCAAAGTACACTTTCCTGCTCTTTCTGAAACGAAGGCTGGTCCAGCTCCCAGATACATTTTTATTCTTGAATGCAACTTTCTAATCTCTGAAAATTGGTGTTTACAACTAAACGTGTGTGATGCAGGTGTTCAACCTCAATTTAAAAGCCTGCCCAAAGTCTCTCTAAAATTGACTTTGTCCTTGTTAATGCTGCTGGGTTATTATAGATTGGTGTACATGCAGAATTCCTTTTCATGTCCTGAGTTAAAGTTTTAACCAAATAGCGAAGGAAAAGTCAATGATTTATTTCTTTTTTTACTCATGTAAAAGAAAAGGAAAAAATTAGGTGGAAGAGGAAGAAAAAGCTTCTCTCTTCACCCTGAACTCAGTGCTAGAAACACGATGCTGTAAAACGGTCTCATTTGTGTTTTTCTGGAAAAACCAATTAGCCTCGCGGTACTTGACCCCTTACCTTCTCTCCACTTCATGCGTCACGCTCAAGGTGCGCCATCTTCGCATTAACATGATTCTAGCGGCAACATCAGCACCATTACAAAATAAAAATCTCAAAAATCTGCGTTGCCTTTTAGAGTTGGTTCACAAAATCAGAATTTGACTCTTTAGAGATGGGAGGTGAGTGCTGTCACTGCGTGTTGAAAAGCAGAGCAAACTTAGACGCATCACTTCATGACCGATGGACAGATAATCGCTTAAACAAATGAATTATGAGCCACTATTTCTCTTTTTGTTTGTCTACACAGTGTTATGATGAACAATTATTCATCGTCTTTGCCCACTGAACTACAACCTGCTTTGAGTGGTTTCTCATGTTTTGGGAAATATACAGTATGCACATGTTTTTGCAATAACTGAGATTTGGCAGCCATATAGTGTCTGATTTTAATTTTTGTACTCTTCCTTTTTACTCAAATGTTCTTCATATTGTTTCATCAGTTTTACAAAACACTTTCTAAACTATATCCACAACCAAGTGGTTGCAGTTTTGACCCCTGTGGTATATTGATCATACATCATTCGCTCCAGAGGTCCCATGGAAAAAAGTGAACGACATCAGCCTTTTACTCCAGGACAGAAGAGGGGCGACAGAGTTGCTGTCTGTTATTGAGATGTTTTTCTATTATTGTTATATTCACCTAGTTTTACTGAGACCATTTTTCATCATTTAATTTTAAGCCATTTCTGAACTGGCACGTAGTCTTTGGTTGGAAAACACTTGAGACAACACGTCGGGGTGCGTTACTGGAAACAGGGGCACACTGACAGTAAAGTCGAGTAAATGTTATAGACTTCAAGAACCACATAAACATTATCGTTGGATTATAACACAGAATGAAAGTAATGTAAGTAATGTTACATTAAAAGAAAAAGTTAAAGTTGCTCCAAAGCTTTTGCATCTCATTCATTGATCCTTAATTGTCAGCTGAATTAAAGCTTTTTATGGATCAACCTATAATCCAAAGTACACATCACTGAGAGATGTTTACTGACAAACAGGCAGCAAGACGCTCGTGAGATCCCTTTGGGGGAGGTGGGGGAAGTCACAGGATTTCGATACGAAAAACACTTAAATGTGGGAGCAGGTGTTTTTTATTTGTATCTTATTTTCATTATTTTTCTCTTTCTTAAGGTCAGGCTTAATTAACACTATTTCCGGGTTAGGTTTAGGCCCTAAATCTACCTGATTAGGGTTAGGTAAAGGTTGTGTTTGTGGTCTTAAATGAACTGCTTCATAATGTAAATCCAAAAAGATGGATAATAATGTGAAAGATCCAGCTTCCAACTTACTTGCTGTATTGAAACTGACTCTGAAGGGCAGTTATAAGTTTGGAATGAGTGATGTTGGACTTGTACGACTGCACATCTGGGGGTGTGCAGCCGCTGCCGTCATGAAACTATAGTTGTGATATAATTCAAAACGTTCACAAAAGTTAATGATGATGATTTTATGTGATGCAAAACTTAAGCATGTGAAAATTTAGGAGGCAGAAACAGGTTTGGTGATTTCTGAGCCCCAAAAGTGCTTCAGTTTTACAATTTTTGAATCTTTTATACAATGAACAAACATTCTGGCATGAGCCTGCGATGGGAAAAAAGCATCTGCTAAATTAGTATAATGTAATGATTATTTCTTAATATCATGTGCAAATATACAAATTTTTAGACAAAACTAGCAATTCTACATTCCCTGAAAATGAAGTTGAAGTGTTCCACAGATTTTGATAAAGTCAAACAAAAAAAACAAAAAGATGTCTTTTCACTTTGACATTTGACCAGTCAATAATTTAACACGAAGGACATTAAGTGCGTTACCTACAGGAACCGGCTGAGTGCACTTATTTTGAAAGGTTTGTGTGAGATATAAAAGGAAGTTCAAACTTGTTTTATACAGAAAATGTTAGCTGACCTTCGGTAAGGATTTATGCTAATTTTGTAAAATTTTAAAGTATTTACCAAAAAGTACTGTTTTTTTATTTAACTTTTTTCATGTCAGAACATTAGTAATTTGATACTGTCACTTTAATTGGGTTCATCCACATGCATACGTGGAGTCATGGAGCAGAGATTAGTACATTTTCTTTAGTCTTGCGTGTTTTTGTATGAATTAACAATAGGAGAAAAACTAATAACAGAAGGTCCAAGTATTATTCAAATATATCAGACAATCACTTAAAATAAACAAACTGGACCACAATCTATTTATCTGAAATTAAGTGAGAAAGGAAGGTGAACTGGCTCTGCAGGTGCACTGTCTCTGCAGGTGCACTGGCTCTGCAGGTGCACTGGCTCTGCAGGTGCACTGGCTCTACAGGTGCACTGTCTCTGCAGGTGCACTGGCTCTGCAGGTGCACTGTCTCTGCAGGTGCACTGGCTCTGCAGGTGCACTGTCTCTGCAGGTGCACTGGCTCTGCAGGTGCACTGGCTCTGCAGGTGCACTGTCTCTGCAGGTGCACTGTCTCTACAGGTGCACTGTCTCTGCAGGTGCACTGTCTCTGCAGGTGCACTGTCTCTGCAGGTGCACTGGCTCTACAGGTGCACTGTCTCTGCAGGTGCACTGGCTCTGCAGGTGCACTGTCTCTGCAGGTGCACTGGCTCTGCAGGTGCACTGTCTCTGCAGGTGCACTGTCTCTGCAGGTGCACTGTCTCTGCAGGTGCACTGGCTCTGCAGGTGCACTGTCTCTGCAGGTGCACTGGCTCTGCAGGTGCACTGGCTCTGCAGGTGCACTGTCTCTACAGGTGCACTGTCTCTGCAGGTGCACTGTCTCTGCAGGTGCACTGTCTCTGCAGGTGCACTGGCTCTACAGGTGCACTGTCTCTGCAGGTGCACTGGCTCTGCAGGTGCACTGGCTCTGCAGGTGCACTGGCTCTGAAGGGTTCAGGTGAAATAAAGACCTCTGGCACTCGAAGGCCTTGTCTCAGGGCCATGTAGAGGACCTCACAGCAAGCCAATATTATTCTTCACACCATCTTGTTTACAGAGCAGGGTTCCACCCCTTGGGTTCACAACCACTTCACCTTCTGGACACAAGAGTGGGTGTGTGTCAGCATAACAAGTGTTATGCTGTTATACTTCTAATTTATTATCATATTTGAAACACATGATTTAAAGGAATCTGCATATGGTGAAAATACCAATTGTTATGAGGCATTAACATCCTAAAGTCTGAGAATGACGAGGAATATTTATGTGCTCTACATTTACAAGAGCTTTGTGGATGGTCTTAAGCAAAGGTAGAGTTTGTTTGCACCTATGAACGATGCCCACTAATTGTTAGGTGCCCAAATCCTGTCAATGCCAAACAACCCCATAACCATCATCCCTCCACCTCCATGCTTGACAGTGGGTATGAGGTGTTTGTTTGAATGCTGTTTGGTTTTCTCCAAACATGGTGTTGGGGATTAAGGTCAAGCAACCTCACAAACAACTAATCTGTCAATGGGACAGTGTTGCAGAAGTGTAGTGGTTTGTCCACATGTGGTTTTGGAAACTTAAGTTGTACTTCCATGTTCTTCTTAGAACAGACTTTCTCCCGGCAACCTTTCCAAACCAACCGTACTTGTTCAGTCTTCTAAGTGTGATGTCATGGACCTTTAATGTGCTCAGTGGGGCCTGTAGGATCTGAGCTCTCGGATATTTCTCTAAGGATTATACGGTCTGCTGTTTGTTAGGACGCCCACTCCTGGCAAAGCTCAAAGCTATCTTCAGTATTTTCTACTTGTTTATAATTCTCATTTTTGAACATTGAACACCAATTTTTTTTGAATGGTTTTGTAATCTTTTATAGATTGATGTGCCAGTGCTTTTTTAAGACCACTGCTTATGTCTTTATTTCTTGTCATTGTGTTAACAAACACCTGAATCCTCCAGACCCACAAATCACCAAAGTATCAGCTTTTCTAGAGGTCCGCAGTATGGGGGTTGCCTGTAGGCTGTAGGCTTTATTATTATTAATTCATTCATTCATTTTGGTTTGATTTTTGGTGAAAAAGGTTTTGTGCTGTTTGTTCATTTGCGATCACGTTCCCTAATACTAAGGCCCTCTGCAACCAGATGTCCAGCTGTTGTTCTAGATGTTTGTATGTCAGTGTCTACAAGCACGGCTTTTAACTCCTTATAATCCGAGGACTTGCAGTTCACGCTGAACTCAGAATTCACATCCTTCAGTCTTCAGTCTTAAGAGCCAGTTTGTGTCTCCTTCTGCAGAAACAGTGGAAATACATTTTTTTCCTTTCTTGCTGCTCACAATAAACAGGGGGCTGGGTTAGAGGTAAAACCTTAAACCAATAATAAAACAACAACAACAACAAGCAGTAATAAGTTTCAAGGTTTGATGGCAGCACATATCCATCCTCCCTCTGCCTGCTTTTATCTCCCTTTGTCTTTCCTCTGTTCTCAGTTCCTGATGACACGTTACTTCACTTAGCTGCTGAACCCGATATTACAATTTATATATTTTAATTAATTTATGTAATTAAAACATTATCGTGATTGTTCATTTCCTGTTGTGTTAAACAAGAACAAGATGATCTAAAATTGAGCAGCTGTATGTAAAAGAGTGTAATGTTAGTTGGGTTTAAATTGATTATTAACCAAAACAAGTAGAAATATTGAAAACATAAGTGAAGCCGTTTTTCAAGTCTATGATTTTGTTTTTTATTTGTTAGACCTGAGGTTTTATTTAAATAGCCTTCTAAAATGAAAATCTCTTTTAAATCGTCTTATTTCTGAACCTCTGAAGAAACTAGAAACACAAAATAAAATCCTTCATGGAATTAAAAATTTAAAAGCTTTTGTTGCCAGTTATTGACTTTGCTTTTATCTTTATCAGTATTAACAAAATCATTATATGTCTTTAAAAGGATAATATAATACTCTGACATGAGGCTTGAGATCTGAATGGTTTATCTGTTTAGGACCTTTTATCAGACAAATGTCCAGCCTTCTCTAGTTTCAGCCTCTCAGAAGTTTAGATTGTTTCTCTGTGTGTTCTCCTTGGCTCTAAAAAAAGGAGAAGAATTAAAAGTTTAACAAACAGGTTAATGAACATTAACAACATGACTATTGCCAAATGAAATCAATATGAAAATAGTCATTTGTTGCAGAATCAATTGCAAATCCAGACATTTTTGTGTTGATCAAGTGCTAAACATTGTTGTTTCTGTCAAACTTTCAAATTTTTCTGTGATTATTTTATTCTTACTTTTTGGAGAGAAGAATTTCTGAGTTTACACCTGCCTTTAAATGCTGCGATGGTGCATTGTTAGCTTTCAGATGGCCATGGACGTGTTGCTCTGCTGTTGCAGCCTCGACTCATCTTGGTACAATATCAAGATGGTTTAGAAAAAGTTACCTTTACAATGAACAGAACAACAATGTACAGTTTTGTCAAGGTTACAGTATTTTTTTTTCACAGGAATGCAGTTGAGTGTTTTGCAGCTGCATCTTGCTTCCTCGGGTGCTTGTTGGAATGTAGAAAATAAAACGCTTATAAATCTTGAAGTCTATAGTATGTTTTGGAGAACATGCTGTCGGATCATAACGTCTACAGGAAAACATTTATTCTGTCATCTTAGGAGTCTCCTTTGCTGTGATGGAACGTTGCAAACTGTATAGCCAAATTAAAACGTTTCTGTTTAGTAAAAAAGTTTTTACCTGCCGTTGTTTATGTAATAATTGCTCGGAGTCGTGTTCTAGATCTCTGAAAAAGATCCTAAAGACAACTTGTGTTGTAAGAGATGCTATATAAATAAAGTTGAATTGAATTGTCAAACACATTTAAATAAAAGTACATTTTTGAGGATTTATGCTCTTTTTTTATCACATTGATGGGTCCTTTGCAATATTCTGCAGCTATATTTGCAGCCTCAAGAACCACTCCTGTAGACAAATATTATACATTTTATAAAAATTTTATAACAAACTTCCTCAGCAGAAATAGACTACTAATCGTATGATCATATAAGAATGTCCAAGATTGGATGCCTTTTTTGCTGTGTTTCTTGCATATTATGATCTTAAAACTGTTCATTCAAATGATCTAACCAAAGATCAAAGCCCCTTTGATTATTAAAGTTTTTTTTTTTAAATCCCCATGTGTAATTTTCTACAGAAAAACTGACAAAAAAGCATCATGAACAGTCTGAACTTCTCAAAACATCTGCATACACATAATGAGACAAACACACACATTGGTCCATCAAGCCGCTCTCCATCTGTATATCCAAGGGTCTCATGCGACCTTCCTCCCAACAAGGCCAAGGGATATTCATACTGATTCATTCAAAAGGACGGTTCTCATTCAATTTTCTCCATATTCATAAGCGTGTTTCGCACCCCCGCTCTCGTTTTCCTTTTCAGCTTTAAATTAAAGGTACAGGAACGAGCCAGGCCTTTCATCTAGGCCTGGGGGTGGAGGGATGGAGGGGAGGAGGGGTGTGCGAGGAAACCAAAGGCGTGTGTGCACATCTATGTGTGTGTTGGATGAGGAGAGGTGGAGAGTGTGCTGGGCAAATGAGGGGAGGGATTGGAAGTGCTGAGACTCTCTCCACTCTGTATTTATCAGCCCCCACTCCCTCCCCTTTGCCCTCACCCCTACCCCACCTCCTCCCTTAACGACACCTGGCGAAAAATGATTCATTAATTCAAAAAGCAGCATTTTTGAAAGCCGTATTTCAAAGGCATCGACAGGACAGAGAGTGGAGTTGAGTGGGGTAGGGTGAGTTGGGAGAGCTGAGCGGACGGGATGAGGAGGAGGGGAGGGGGACAACATGGAGGAGGAGGAGGAGAAGGGGAGGGGGAGGGGGGAGGCAGAACCAATGTGTTTGAAGGAGCAGAGTACGCCGGGAGTTTGTTACAGCTCAACTGGAGCTGAGAAGGGAGGAATGAAAAATAGTGCAGGGTTTTTAAATGAAAGCATTTTATTTGCAGGTTAACATTACAGACAACAAAAAAAATATCTGCAAACTTTACTTAAATGCAGCCTTCAGGCAGTGACATTACCTGTAGTTTTATCACTGAACAAATGTAAAGTCACTATGCAAAGAAGTTACACCCTGTTTTCAGTCTTAAGGTTTTTATGTTTTATGTAGTGTTTCGACACTAATATGAGCAGATACTGCTGAAAATAAGGATATAATTATATATATATATATATATATATATATATATATATATATATATATATATATATATATATTTATAAGCATTATATTGGCTCTATGATGTTATTTTTAGGTGGATATTTCCACCAGGAAACTTGTGTCATGCCCATTATGGAAGGCTGTGGTTTCCAGAGGTTGCATGAGTGTTGCTAAAAACACCAGCAGACCTTATCAAGCATTTGAGGAGCCATCACATGAAAAAGCACATTTATTAAGTCAAATGGAAAGATGGATGAAACGCAGTCACAAAGTCGGGATGTTGATTTTCCAGAAATGAAAGAAATTCACCAAAGAAAGCCAAAGACCAGAACAATAACATATTAAACTATGGAATTCATTTTCCAAGATAACCAGTCCCTGTTAGGTGTTGAAAATGTTAAATTACACAGTGAAATATAACATTTACAGCTGGAATCTCGGGTCGCACATGAGGATGGGGTTGTGGGTGGGATTGTGGGTGGGATTGTGGGTGGGGTTGTGGGAGGGGTTGTGGGTGGGGTTGTGGGAGAGGTTGTGGGTGGGGTTGTGGGTGGGATTGTGGGGCCTGTAGTTGTTTGCGCAATCTGAACATTTTATGACATTTTGGAGTAGGATGCAGAATTCAGGAATAAGTTTCTATGACGCTACGGATCACGGTTGATTTGTTGAACCTGATAATCATAAAATGTGCACATTTGCCCGTCATCCAGGCCCTCGTGCCCTGCTGGGCGACGGCTGGCAGGTGTAAATGATGTCATTTTTGTGCTGTTTAAATATTTGGATGCATCCTTGTTGCGTTGGCTGGACATTCAGCCACAGCACCCGGACACTTGTCCCAGAAATACAGGAGCCATTATGTAAAGTTGAAGTGTTAATTCCAACAATATTGAATATATACGTCCTTATTTAACTCAGTATGCAAGTCAACTCCTGTACAGGCCACAGTCACGTCCCTCTATTACGGGAATGCCCCCCTAGCTGGCCAACAAGTCTGTGTGATCAAACTACTACTGAAGGTCCAGAAGGCAGCGGAGCATCTGGTCTTTAATCAAACCCAAAGGGCACATCTCACACTTCTGTTCATTGATCTTCATTGTCTACCGGTGGCTGCTCCAATAAAACACAAGTGCCCGTCACTTGCCTAGAAGGAGACATCGGGGTCCACATCCTTTTGTATGAACTCAACGGTAAAGGCTGACACAAGCTTCAACTGTCAGATTTATTAGTCAGTTGAATGTAACAACTGTCACATTTAACTGTAGAAAGAAGTTCACGGTTTGTTCAAGGACTGCCATCATCAAACAAGCGCAGACATCAGCCCTCCGCCTCTGTGCCTGGCAGCTCGTAGGAGTGTTGCAGGATACTGGCTGTCTGGTTTTCATCAAAGATGCAGATGTTGCATTACAACCAGACATCTCCACTTTTGCCTTCTATCCCGGCGTCAAAGCTCCAAAAGTTGTGTGCTTTGTTGATGCACCTTTGCGAACTAAAGTTGTGCTGCCTTTCTTCAGAGGAGAAGCCTTCTCTTGGCAGCCCTTTCAAATGAGCCGTATTGTTCAGTCTTTTTATAAACGTTCTAACTTTAGCCTGTAGAGTCTGAGATGTTGCCCTTCTGTGTTTTTGTAATCACTCGGAGCCTAGCACAGCCTGACCTTGGAGGGAACTTTCTTGAACGTCTCTTACTGGAGAGATTAAAACTGTGGTTCTTTAAGAGCAGCAACAATTGCTTCTGTAAGATCATTGCTGATGTCTTTCATCCTTAAATACTGAATGATCCAGAGAAGAAAACAAATGCCCAAACCTGCTTTTATAGAGGTAGTCACAGCTACTGGTGATCGGTTAATTAAGTTTCATTGATTAGCAGCAGCTGGCTGCTGCTTCCGCTCATACCCACTGCTTTTGCATTTTTTTAAATTCTTCTTTATAATAAATCAATTACGACATCATACAACACGTCATGGGCTGTTGTTCATTACAAGTTATACTTGTTTAATTTTAAGACCTGGTCGCAACCAGGTGATTATTTTTAGGTTATTTTTATATTATTATTATTATCATAGATGTGAACCTGCTTTCTTTTTCACATGACTGAATGTCACAATTCTCAAAGTCACACACTCCTTTGGTAGATTATTACACTAAAGCTCATTTTTAGGTCACCTTTTGGATAAATCTGAAAATCCTTCAAAGTGGATGTGAAACCTTCGTTAAGTCGCACACATTTCTACACACGAGCAGGAAACGCCAACGGCAGGATCATGTGTCGGCCACTCCTCGTCCAGCTGAATCTTTCATATGGCTGCAGATGATGTGCTTAATTATAAATGGCAGGACAAGCCGGGATCCTTAGCCTCAATTAGACAGGGCCACAGGGTTACTGACCTGCACAGCAACTGTCAGTGCCTATTACACATTACACGTGGCCGGTGACAGCGGGAGGGTCTGGGGGGTTGGAGGGCAGGCCCGGGTTATGGGGGCGACTACTCTGTTCGGGCAAAAACGCAACTCAGACATGCAAGAAGAAGCAGAGAAACTCACACCACATCAGAAGTCTAAAAACCAAAAGCTCTTTTTGTCTCTTTTTAAAGAAGCCTGATTTTGTTGTCAGTTATTTACTGTAATCGTTCTCTCCTTAGTTTCTTTCTGGTTCGTTTTCAGGGATGGGAGAAATGTCTTTCCAGATTCACGTTGTCTCAATATTTTTGTGAATTCTTGTCTCTGGCTCTGACTTGATGATGTGACGGTCGTCTCTCTCTGAGCCAAACCATCTGTTGAAGGACTTTTTGCTCTTTGTGAGCCTCAGCTTCAGCGGTTTTTATGTGACACCGTTGAAGCACAGCTCAGAGAGCTTCACTGAGCAAAACATGAAAACAGCAACGTCTGCAAAACGAAATTAAGTAAAGCAATGAAAACCTGTAATGGGATACAATATAAAATTAAAACAAAAGAGGATTTTAAAACCAAAGCTTATATCAAAACAATAAAATATAAAATCAGGCTCTTTCACAAACGAACGTCTTTGGCTTAGTCTTGAAAGCTGAGAGGGAGTCGGCGCTTGTACCTGACCTGAGACCTGAGGCTGGTTCCAGCTGGAGACGAGTTGGAGAGCTCCAAGCTCTGCATCGCGTTCTGGACTTGGACTCTCTGAGAACTTATACGGCCTGAGAAATTTGAAATGTACTCTAATTTATCATGCATCAGAGATAATTTGACTTTACTGAGTTATAAAAGAGTGATCTTCGCTGTTTTCTGCGGTTGCTGATTCTGACCATGTCTCCATCTCTGGTTGTTGTTCCCTGTGACCTCCATCATACTTCACTCCTGATAACCTCTCCAGTCATGTGGCAAGCAAACTGCCCGCTATTACGGCCAACATTTCCGATTTCCACTCAGCAGTGCACAGCACCTGCTGGCATTTCTCCTCGCGCCGGTTCTCGGGCTCTTACATGTGTTCACCACTCTGCTTGTTATTTTGAACGGAAGTAAACTTGATGTTTTCTGTGCCAGCTGTTGCATTGCTCATCTCCTCGTACTTCTTGGTTGAAGCACTCTTCTTCTGTTGAATGTCTGTCCTTTACACATCTTAATGATCCAGAATGACCCCCTGTGTTTGGGGTCTTTCTAGATTCCACTGATATCAGTTTTGATCCCAGTCTTGCACATAGATTCTTATCAATACAACATGGTTTAAAGCTAAACCTGAAGACACGACATAAATATGTGAAAAGCTTCCAGAGTCATGAAACATTATGACCAAAATGTACTAACAAATATTTTCTGTAGTTTGCCCTGTAAGTGTTCTTGTATTTTCGGGCAAACTGAACAGTTGCAGTCTGGATAAGTGGAAATTTCTGGAAAGTGAACAGTTCTACTAAAGCATATCATACTGCCCATATACTTCTGACCTTATTTGTATAACCTCTGACACCTGTGCTTTTCTCTGTTAGTGGACTGTCTTCACCTGTTCATAATCACCTGACCTCAGATCCTCATTGAGTGTGCTGCTCTCTATATTTTCTGCTTATATGCACAAATGAATTGGTACCTTTTTGGAGGACACCACTATTCTTTGAAAACCTCACAGTGCCTGAAAGTGCCTCACAGCCTGTCAGCTTCATGTTCTGAGGATAAAGGTGGGCAGGGCATTTCTGTGACACTGAACCAACCAAACAGACATGGCTGTATTACCAGCTGGTCTTGCGGCATTTAAAACGGGATTGGGAACGCTGACACTAACCGGCTCAACAAGCTCATGAAGGTTAGTTCTGCTCTACGACTGGAGTCGGAATAGTGAGGAGACTTCTCAGTATTCGCAACAACCCATCTCATCCCCTGACGCCCCTCGCCACCTTACTGGAGCACATTCAGCGAGAGACTCCTGAGGAGCAGCAAGGAGCTACTTTAAATTTTTTAATTTTATTTTTACTTCTTAAAATTGTCAAGCAAATTTGTTATGTTCCACATTATTCACTTTTGGTATATCTTATCTTATCTTATCTTATCTTATCTTATCTTATCTTATCTTATCTTATCTTATCTTATCTTATCTTATCTTATCTTATCTTATCAGCAAGAGTAAACAGCTCTGTGATATTTTGCTTTCATGCAGTTAATTCCTTGTCAACATCTATCCATTTGTTGGCAGAAAAAGTCTCAGGATCTCGTAACTCTTTAGTACATTTCATCACCAATGTAATCATATAATTGGGGTGGTCCGAGCCACGAATGTGATCCGTGCCAGCTGTGGTCCCGGACTAAACTAAGTGCCCCCTGTCTGGTCCGGTATATTTACAGGACTTCCTGAAATGTGGCAGGTTGTAAAGTAACCTGACCATGAATGTTTGAACGTTTTGAACCAGAAACCAGCTTTATCACCAAATGTCTGGTATCGCCAACTGAAAAGAAGATCTTTCAGGAATACTGTCAGCTCGGTAGACGTCTGAACAGTCACATGCCATTTTATGATTGAGTCGTTTTATTATTGAGTCAACAAGAGTTTCGAAGCAGTGAAAATGTTCACTTGTTACTTTTATTTCTTAAACCACACTCCCGTCGCTGCCAGCCAGCTGTTGACCCCCAGAGTTGTAAGTGCATCCTTTAATGTTTGCAAACCAAAACCTTTGTGAGGAGCAACAAAGTCTGGCTCAAACCTTTGTCATAATACACTGGCTTTTGTTAACGAAGCCATTCCATCCTTCATTGTAGAAAAACATAGTTAAACAACATGTTATGTTGTAAAATTTAAAGATTTGCTGTAGCCAACCTGAACAGAGAATCAGACTTTAGACAAATTCTCCGGTTGGCTGAACCAACGCAAAAGAAAATCATTGTTAACCGTAAACATTCATGACAGCAGACAACAAATCTTAGTGACTTCACTTTGTCCTACTGTTCTTGAAGTTGTTGTTCACACAGTTTTCTGGAGCAAAGATAAATTATTCCAGGCAGTTTTTTTGTGTGGCACTTTTAGTTTTAACTCAGCTTCATCTGTTGTCTTTACTGCAACTATTTTTAAGAATGCAGCTGTGAAGCGGCACGTCGTCATCATATCTGAAACTAATCCTACACATACTTCATGAGACCGAGGTGGAAAAACACTTTCCGGCAAAGCAGAAGCAGCAGGGTGATTCTACACACTCCCAGAAAAACTCTAAACTTGTTGGATTATTTAGAGTTATTGTCCGAACTTGCTGCAACTGTGAAAACTTTCTGCAGTCCTGCTCTGTGACCTCAGACCCCCTGGTATGAAAGCAAGCCCTTAAAAACATGACTGCCAAGCACGTGTCGCATGGTGCATTGATATTTGTGTTTTTCTCACGGAGGTAGATATTGGTGTAGTATGTCCCATTCCCAGGGTGTCTCTCGGAATACTGTCTCTGGGAACAAAACCAGCCAAATAGCCCTGAAATCTATCATATAATGACCTCAGCTTCGGGAGCAGGACAGTCCTCGAGTTATTCACAGCTGTCTGCCTTAAGCCTGTATCTTGTAATTACTGTCATCACAGACCCCTCATTTGTGAACAAGAACTACGTTTATTTTTCAAAAGTATTTTTCCCTTAAGATTGTGTCTTGGTAGACTCAGCTGATCGTTATGTGCAGGTGGCGAGGATGCAACATGAGCATGCCACGTTTTCATGTCATGATCAGAACTCTAGCACCATCACGGCCTCTGCTCCCCATCCTCCTCCTCCTCCTCCTCCTCCACCTCTGCTGCCTTACCTGTACTCACCTGTGTCTGTCTATGCAGGTGACTGAGAGCCAAACCACCTTTGGGACCTGCTGATTAGGGTATTAAAAATAAATGGGCTCCGTTTAGGCACGAGGAGGGGGGTTGGTGGCACTGTGGTATATATTTCTGTTAATTTTTCTCCCTCCCCTCTCTCTCCTATGTAGTGACTGATCTGGCAGAATATGATAGCATGGGCTGTCACGGTAATAATTAGGCCTATTTTCCGTGAGGTCATCTTACAGGGACGCTGGGCGGCTGTGGTTCACACACAGGGTGCTCTATGCTTCTCCTGCCCCAGAGCCCCCAGGATATGATCGTCCACACAAGGCAACAAAGAATCACTCCGCAGCAAATGAGCGAAACATAAAACACCTACAATCTGATATGGACTGTGGTTCCCAGTGCTGGGAGAGGTTACCTCCCTGGACTTTTACAGCTGAAAATCATACAGCCTTTGATTAAATTGTCTCCATTGTGAAAAACTGTATTATAGAAGATCTGAGGAAGGAAGGAGGTGTCGGGGGAATTATTTGTGATGGATGTGAGCCTGAGTGCATTTCCTTGTAATCAAGCCATTAAAATGTGAAAACATTACATTTGAGTTTAAATAAAACCTGAAGGTGTTGGGTAGACTTGACAGTATATGGTGATGGGTTTGTTACCCGAAAGCCAACAGTGCCAAGTCGAAGCGCAACACATTTCACTTCCATTCAAAACACTCTCTGGTTGGGTCAACAGCTGCAGGCTAGAATTAGAAATCAATTATTCAGCTTCGACAAGCTCATTAAGTCTCTGAATAGGATTTTCTGTACTGAGTCTGCCTGCTCATTTCTCCTAGCTTGCAGTTTCTAATTAGTATTTCTTTTCCCTTTAAAGTTTGATGGGCGTTTGGGTGAAAAACGTGGGCACTGACTTAACACTCACAGGCCCGCTGGCCTCGCTGAACAGTATCATTATCAGTAGAAGAGGTGTATCGGTACATTGGACGACCACTGAGGTTGTTTGCTTTCAGTTTGGGCACCGTCTAATGATTGGTGTCATCAGGCTAAATTAGGCATTAATAATCAAAGGAGTGTAATCTGGGTAAATTAAGCATTAATAATCAAAGGATGACTGGAAATTATCACACGCAGTTAATGAAGCAGCACTAATCAGCAGTAAGAAACAGGGTGGGAGGCCAGCAAAGTATTTTAAGACAGAAAATTGAAGGATGTGTACTGGCAAACGCATTTATAATCAGCTCCCGCTGACAGGCTGTGCTAAAATGATTGATGTTGTCATAGAAACACATTTCCCCTCAGTTTGTTGGTATCCTCTGAGAGAAGCCGGCATTTCGTAACGTTGACTACATCACCTGCAGTGCAGGAAGGCATATTTGCAAACCCTTTCCCCGGCCATCCCTCGTTCTGTCTCCCTGCGCTGCCTCCTCCCATCCCTCCCTTTCTCCCCTCTCTTCTCTCTCCCTCTCTTCCTCTCCTCCCTTCCTCTCCTCTCCACATTGTGTGTGTCTATCTGATCCTGTGGCCTTTTGTTGCGCTATGAAAGGCCCAATGCCACACTCATTATTTTCTCCTTTATCTCTCTCCCCACTGCTCTGATTAGAACAGTCGCCCCTGACAGACGCCCTCAGCCAGCTCCTATCCATTACAGTGTGTATGTTTCTGTGTGTGTGTGTGTGCGTGTGTGTGTGAGGGAGAGAGACACACACACATGTGAAGCTACTTACCTATATAAACCCAAGTGTTTTTAGAATACAAAAGCATATATGAAAACATAGGAATTACATAAAAGGTGGATTAAGAGAAGGGACATTTGCTGTGTTGTGATCATTTTAGGCATTTTGGGAGATTAAATTACTGGCTTCTGCACGTGCACACGCTCCATCTTTGTCACACTCGTACACAAACGCAGTCACACACCTTGGGAAATGTGACTTACGCAACCCAAGTTTTCTGGTGCAAAGTTGTAAGTTAATAACGTCTAACTTCTCCTGAAATTGAATTCATAAACAAATTGACAGTTTTATGTGTGCACGTGTGTTATTGTGTGTTCACGACCCGAAAAAAGTGAGAAAGAAGCATTTAACAGCTAAACAGAGGTGCTAAAACAATCGTTTGGAGCGGTATTTGCAAGAGCACGCACCCAGAAGTGATTCATTTATATAGCTTTAAAGCATTATGTTTATGGCGTATTGTAAGATGTCATACACACTAAGTGTGCAGCAAATGAAGAGTGAGCATTTAATGCATCAGTCACTAATCTCCAGGAGGCTTCGTACAGTTAAAGATTATGCCTATCAATAACTCTGACTTATAGGAAACGCTTTAAAATATTTTCAGATTCAAGTAAAATGGAATAAAAAGCCTTTTTACACATTATTTTCTTATAGGTGCTCTTCCTCTCCGAGTAGTCTGAATATGTGATTATTTTTTAAATTGTTTCATTATGCAAAATGAAGCAGAAATTTGATGAAACTCAGATGGATTCACCTGAGTTAATGGAATATGGGTTTAAGAGGGAACTAATTATCCCAGGTTAGCCGGCAGTGAATGCATTTCCTGGCAAGGCCTGATTTCGAATGTAAACATTAATGGTTCCCTTGATTAGCATGAGAATGGCGAGTTATTGTCCTGCTCACTCTGCAGCCTATTGGATATGCATCTGGGCTGCTCCAGACGCACACTCACGCGCGTACACGGACCACAAGCTTTTATTACACTTATTACCTGTCTTATCAAGGCATGACGCCATTTCTGTTATTGCTTTGCTAATCCATGAAATCCTTTTTTTCCAATCAAATTACAGGGTTGAGGCCCAATTATATTATTGGAACCTTTTTATGCTGAAGACAAGTCAGAAACAAATAAGCAAAAAAAATGTCACCAACTTTTGAGGTGAAAGACACTTCAATAGAGGCATCAGGGAGGAGGCTGAGTTACTGTGCAGCCATTCTTTAGTGGTTTTGCCCTCTTTGGGAGTCCAACGAACATAGAGGAACAGTGTTTAAACAAAGGTGAAAAAGGAGGTGCAAAAAGAGAGGAAGGAAACATGTGACCCAGGTGAAGTGTTAAATTAAGAAAAAAAATGAGATGAGGAGAGTTAAAGGGCAGGTGAAGAAGGAAGGCTTTGACTTGAAGCCTCCTGGGGATGATGACCTTATTTCAAATTCTGGGTGATGGCCGACACTTAGGCAACTGAGGAGCCCCCCCAAGTCTCAGATATTCACACTCACACACACATGCTCACGACCGAGTTGCCGAATAGAGAACCCCCTGAAGTCTTGCAGCTCCCTCAAAGGCCAAGCCGTTGCCTCTGTCGTTAGTAAAGCTGCACAAAAGGTTAGACTTATAATATTTCTCTGGTGTTTGAGACTCTCGGTCCTTCTTTCTACCACAGGAGAATAAATGTATATGTTTAGCTTCATGTACCTGACGACTGATTTGCTCAGTGTGGCTTCGTGAGATTTGAACCCAACTGTGAACAGTATTTTTGTGAATCAAAATACTCAAGTAAACATTTGATCAAAACACTGATTCAAGTTTTATCCTTTTCTTTCATAAAGAATCTATACAAAAATGAACAAATACTACATTATAACTGCAAGTTCTGCATTTACAAAAAAAAAAAAATCCCACTTAAGAGAAAGTACATGAACAGCAAAATGTAATAGAAATATTAAAGTCAATACCTGTTTCATCCCACTGACTGACAGACCATAAAAACACCATGTTCCTGCAGGAACGAGCTGCTTTGAAACAACTTATGTACAGTTTCATGGACAAGAGTTTCATGAGATGATTAAGAGGTGGAAAAGAAAGAGGTACTTACTCACAATGTTGTTTTGAGTCTTTTTGAATTCCTCTTTCATTTTACATGAGATATTAGATAATTTGAGAGGGTAAAAGAAGGTTACAAATGCAAAAAGGTGCATATGATCGGAGCAGTTGACAAATTCTCTCAAAACTGTGTATGAGAATGATGGTGGATGCAAAAACACTGTTTATCCCTTTTCTCCTGGTTAAATGGTTAAACATGGTTATGTAGTAATTCTCTCAGTAGATTGTCTAAAATCTAATGAAAAGTAACTCAAGCTGTGAGATAAGTGTCACAAAAGAACATTTTGTGATGAGCTGTGCTGAAGAGAGTGCAAAGTAGAGTGAAAGGGAAACACTGATGCTTACGTTAATTAAACTTTCTTTATTGGTGCGATGAAAAACTAGGGTTCATATCCATGTGTCCCACAACGCATCTTGATTTTATTACCTGGATGGGAGTATCTCAAATGACACTATAGTCCCACAACAGTGTAGGGGTTAGGTTATGGATTTACAACCACAATGTACAAGGAAAGAGAAACTTCTGAAGAGGAAAGGCACTATAACGATGGACGTGAAGACAATGTTTCTGCACAGTGGAGCAGGTTAAAGCAGATTTGACCATCACGTGTCTCCCGCACCTCTACAATAGTAATGCATTTATATATGTGAATATCATTCATGGTTTAAACATGCAAAGCTTTAATATGATACAAAAAAGAAGTCAATACATTTAAGTAGCCTTGCAACTGGTCGTTTGACATTAACCAGTGTGACACCAATGGATGGATGGTTCGACACTCACCAGACACTTTATTATGTATATCTGGTGTACCTAATAAAGAGGCCGGTGAGTGTAGCCTCATTATAAATCTGTCGTTATAGATCCCAGGACGAACCGCAGCTGCTTTGCCGCAGCCCATGACCCTGACAGTCTCGACTAAATTTAATTCTCAGAAACCAGTCAGTCGTTAAACTCTTTCACTAAGTCGGTAAGAAGAACTCGCAGCTTTCCGACTCCTACTTTTAATTCCTCCCGAAACACCTTTCCAGTTGTCCATCTGCCCTGCCTTCTCGCCTTCGCTGTGTTTTGTTACAGCTGCTGTAATTTGGCGCTGTAAAGTGTAAAAACACGCCGCAGTGGCTGAATGGGCTGCATAGTGCATCAGTGCTAACAAGGTCTAAGTGCCAAAGTGGTTAACTATGAGTCTGGTGCTGGATTCCTCCCTCACGACCATCCCTGCTCTCTCGCCTGAACCAGCTGACTGCTCATGCCTCTTTAATTTTTGTCTTCTTTTTGTCTTGTCAATCTCTACCTCTGGCCTGTCTAAAGTGACAGATTTCGCCATCATCAAAGAAAGGCTTTCCATTAATGGGCCCTGACCTTGTCTGACTATTATACTTAAAAACCTTCTCTTCTACAAGGCGTACAAAATCCCTCCATACACACCCCACACTCCACACCCCAACTTTCCATCCCACATCCACGACATAATCTGCCTCTTTTTCCTCTTCCATAAATTTTCCGCTCCTCTCACCTTACAAGAGCCCCCCTCTGTTGTTTGTGGGGGCTTGCCTGATAGCCATTAGTGTTACACCTTATTACATCAGTAATGACTGACTGTGAGCTCTAATTAGACATGTGTTAGGGAGAGCTGACTTACCTCCCCACCACCACCTCCTCCTCCTTCTGCTTTTCCGCAAAGCTGTTACCGTGACTCCAGCGCCGTGGCGACACCATTAGTACAGCACCTCTAAGAGTTGCAACTCCTGACTGTTAAAACCATTATGTTCATTACAGACCAATCAGAGGCGAGGGTGTTATGGCTAATTGATAAGCTGAACAATGCGTAAAATCTTGTCTCTAATTGCCCTGCGGGAAAAGGAGAAAGCACCCTGGGAGAAAGAGACAGTGAGAGAATGAAAAAGGGGGAGCGTTGAAGCGACTGCCGTGCTAATTTCAAAATCTGATATTTTTCCACTTGAATAATTTAGGCTTACAATATGTCTTCATCCAAACATGCAGCATATTTTTTTTTCCACCCTCTTGAATAATAGGATGTTTCTTCTGGGTTTGTCATCTGTGATAAGATGATTATCTGAAAGGTCTGTGGTACATTGTGAAGAGAGTCTCGCCTTCTCTGCTGGAGTAGGTAATCCTGGGTAATAGCATTATGGACACAGTGTTTTGCTAAAGCCCATGATTATCCGCTGCTGTTTGCTGTGGGATTGACATTGGCCTCCCTGGTCTCCCTCTCTCCTCCTCTGCTGACTCCTTTTCTCACTTTGTGTCATCCTGTCTCTGACTCACCACTACATCAAGCCCTTGTGCGCTCTTCTCCTGCAAGAGAAGGAGATGAAAATAGAGCACATGGAGCAACAAAAGAACAAATTGCTTGTAGACAAGAGTGCCCCAGATTTGGATGGCATGTTACGCTCTTTATCAAAAAAAATAAATCTCTGCTTTATTTCGGCAGTTTCTTGTTAGTGTCCTGCTCTGAACTTGGTAAGATACATTTGCTCAATAAAATATATTTCGGAGTTCAACGTTCTCAAGACTGCATGTCTAACAGACAGATAACTCGCATCTTTTTTAATATAGAAAATATGACTCTAAAACCTGAACTCTCTTTGATTTTAGCTCCTTTGAGGTTGTCGGGGTTTTAAGTGCTGTTATGGGGCCTTGTGTGTTGGAGAGGGCCCCAGTGAAGGGAGCTGGGCTTCTGCTTTTAGCCAACTGACACGCTCTTTCATCAGTGCTTTTTGGCCTGAACTTGATCTGATCTCCCTGTCTAGTAGTCTTCCTCAGCCCCTCCCCTCACTCGCGTTTACGCAGTTAACCACGCTGTGTCAATCTCATGTGTACATGCATGATGTCTATGTGGTTTCTGCAAAGGAGCAAAATGATACCTGGCGAGTGCATGAAAAAGTTTTTGCTCAGCAGGGAAAACAAATGAAAAGTTGCCGTTAACACACACCAGCCGGGGGATAGCTAGACATAGATGCAGTGTGGGCTCGTTTTACAACTACACATTTTTGAATGAGGTTTATAAATTCTCAAATCAAAACTACAACAATTAAATATATTTTTGTGTTCAAGGGTCCGTTTTTGCAAAGAAACAGTACAAAGCCTCAAGCTGAGCTTGGCTCAACTTGGCTCCTTCTGCAGCCAGATGCATGTTTGAAGCAGCAGAAACACCTGCCCGCCACAGCGGCCTGACGCAGACTCCGTCAGCTCTGGCAGCCCTGAAGGCAGGACGCTGCAACAGGCAGAGACGCCAGCCAGCCATACTGCTGGATTCCTTAACAATGAAGGAGCTGCTCGACTAACTTCTGCTCCTGTGTTTGCAAAACAAACCAGACATGAGAGCAAATTCATTTTTAAGTTAAGTGGAGTAAACTCGTGAAACTGAACTTATGCTGAACTTCCAGAACTGTGTGTGTAGATGTGTGTGTTTCCCCACCCAGAAGCTGTCTGAGACACATTCTTAGAGCTGCGCTGGTTCACATAAACTTAATCGGATACTTGCACCTCACAGCTTGAAGCAATACTTCATTATTTCAGGATCATATTGTAGGAAACAGTGTAAGTGTGTGTAGAATAGCCTCTAAAGTGTAACCCCCACACCTCCCAACCCTCCCTCCCTTTACGTCCTTCTTTTTCTGTTTCAGAATTGGTAATGGGAGTCAGTATCCAGGAGGGACAAGGGGGTGAGGGGCTCCTCGCCAAGTCCTCGCCCCTCCTCCCCGAATGCTGCACAGCTGCCTTTCAGTACCCCTTTGCTCCAGCCCATTCATCCTGGAGAGCCCAAAAAAAAAAAAAAGTGGCAATTTAATAGAATACTTGTTTTGTATTGTTCCGTGCCACACAAAAGACGTTCATTATGTTAGAAGCAAGCTCCTTTCCCAGAGAGAAACAATAACTTGGAATTGTCTGTTTTAGAGTGTACAATAAATGTCATTTCTTCTCGTCTCTGCCCCTCAGTGTGAGTTGAGTGGAGGGTTTGGGCACCGGGCATGGATGGCCTGGCATTCGGTCGGCCAGGCTGTAGTGGGAGTAGCGGTCTTACATGAAGCTTTGGAGGGGTTTAGGAAGGCTTTGGGAGTGTGAAGGGAAACTCTGCCCACTATGTCTGGAGCAGAGGGAACGAGGGAAACATGCGTAAGTTATTTGATTACAATTCCAGACGGGAGAAGCACGATTAGTGTGAAAGTTTAGCCGATGTGTTTTTGCGACATTTATTCATTGTTATAATTATTATTTAAATGCTGAACGCATTAACGGCGTTAAACAAGCTGGGTAGTAAATACCTTTGACAGTCTTCATCGGCGTTTTGTCTGCTTGCTTCAGCGCAGATATTGTGTGTTTCCAGCCGCAGAGATGAAACGGTGAACTCCGCCAGGCTCGGCTGCACAGCGCGCATCTCTCTGCGTCCTGCAGCTACCAGTTGCTCGCCAATCGGCTCAATTTGATGTCCTAAAGTAACATTAGTTTCCGGTCGACTGGGGTTATCATCTATGACAGAGTTAACGATAATGATGTATGCTGAAAATACATCTATTTAAAAACATAAATTGTTGCATTGGTTAGTATCTATCAGAGTTGTCAGTCTCTCATCTTATGCTTCTACTTTTCACGGGTGACGGGCGACGGGGGACGTGTGTGCGTGTGCGGGTACGCTTGTGTGTTGGGGAGATGGGGGTGGTCGTCACCTTGTTGGGTTTATTCTGACGCGCAGGTGCGCGCGCTTTTGTCTGTTGAGCCAGATTAGGTCATTAACCCCTGTTCACGTCAGGTGATCACCAGATGATCACAACTTGCTTTCATTTCCCTCCCTTGACTTCCACATACTCGCTTTTTAATGAGATAGCACGCGTGGAAACTGTTCCGTGGGTGAACTTCTCTCTGTGAGAAAAAAAAAAGATTAAGAGAATCCATAATCCCTCTCTGTTTGTCTTTACTTGTGAGGCAGTTACCTGAACTAAAAGGCACAAATGACACGCTGGCCGCTGCGCTTCCGCGTGGACGCTTGTGGTTGCGTGTAATCAGAAACAATCTCTTATATTCATATAAAGTGTTGTGTCGTAGAGGAGTGGGGAGTGCGGGGTTGTGTTGGATAACTGCCGTGATCCTTGGCCCCAGTCGCGCACCGTTACGACAGCGCACACACATCCTGTCACAGGAGCCGGCGCACAAAGGAGCGAGGAGCTTTGAAAAGAGGCTTGTTAAAAGAGGACTGATGGGGGATGACAGAGAAAGTAAACAGGGGCCACCAGGGTCCTAGTGTCACTGTAAAGGCTAATCCGCTATGTACTGCCCCGAATCCTCTCAACACGGAGAATAAAGAACAAGCGTCATATAGAAAATATGGGCCATATTATTATTTTTTTCACAATTCCTTAAAAAATGCGCGATAAAGGCCTTTTTTTTTTCAAATGTCGTTGAGGCAGTGTATTTACTTCAACACAACTGTGGACGCATTGTTTTTTTTTTTTCGTTTGTTTATTTAATGTTTGTTAGAATTAATATCAGCACATGGGTAGAAGTGGTCAGGAAAACTGTGAAGCTAGAAAATCCATAGGCCGTGTTTGAAATTGGGAATAAATATATCACTTTATAGGCTTATTGTATCGTGGTAATATGGAGTTTTTGAAATCTTTTTTTTTTAAGAATATAACGGATTTCACTTTAGTGGTGCAGACAATCTTCTATTTATTACAGCAAGACCTCCTTTTTCTGAGCTTCAGTAGCACTCAGCTCCCTCCCTGGCTCTCATCATGACATTGTCATCATCCTCGGGCCTGAAGCCACATGGCACTGGTGACAACTGGGAACGTTTATTGACCACTGTGACATTCCGTTAACCCTTATTACCTGAGACACGCGGATCCGTCCGAGTAATCCCGCTCCCCCAGGCCCGAGTCAGGAAGCCAGATTAAGTTAAACTCTAATTAAAAAAACAGAGCATGATGATAGAATGGTTAAATCGTTAGTCTCACCGCGAGAAATGGGATTTCGTTTTCGCTTTCAATTAGGAGCTGATTGGGCTTTTCAGGGGAGGTCAACTGTGAAATCTGGATTATTTATGCGCGGACTCTAAAACACAGGCCGCTCCTCTGTCCTTCTCCACAAACGTACAGCTTCATCAGATATTAAATATGATACATCAAATGCGCATTGGCTATAAATAAAAAGCTATAAACGACCGCAGCGCAGCCGTTTACACGTGTAGCGTTTGTTGGCATAGCTGCAGGCAGAGACGCTGCCCGGGCTCGTTCCCCGTCACCAGCAGACGGCGATAACAGCGCTCTACCCGGCATCAGCCTCACCTCATTTAATGGTTATCTGTCTTTATGGGCTTCTCCTCTCAAAGCACCTGTTGTTATTTTTATCTTTGTATGTTTTTTCCTTTGGCTTTTTCACATCACCTTTCCCTGTTGCGCGTGCGTAATTTGTCCCTCTGACACCTGCTATTACCATATGGACTACCTTAATTACACACGTGGAAGGAGAGCGGAGGATGCAAAGGGAGAGACGGGCATGAGTGTAGTGAAAACTGATTTAAAAGTTCAGCATCTTTGAGTAGAATCAAGTGTAATTCCTCAGCATATAAACTGGACCCATAGCTTCATGGATGCGCAATGATTGTGCGAATCACTTGTTAAAACGAATGGAGCTGTCTTTAATGCTCAAATGTGGAGAGAAAACACGACTTTAGGAAGAATCGTTTATTGGAGTATTTGAATCTGTGGCTTCTTTAGGGTAATTCGCACACGGAACACGCCTTTTAACCGTTACAAGCTGCTAACAAATCTGAGTTACTTTGTTAGTGAAGTCTCTGAGAGCCTGTTTGAAATTTCCAGATGCCTCGTGCTATTTGTTGGGTTGAGTCTCATTCTCCCTCCTCCTCTTCCTCCTCCTCCTCCTCCTTCTCCTCTGGTGTGTTCTTCCTCTATGGTCCTCTAGTCACCTGACCAAACGCCATGCAAATCATTCCGCTGCTGGAGTCTCATTGGCCGCTTGTGGCTCATTTAACCGCTGTCAAAGCGTATCATATGGCCGCCACTTTAACCAACTTCTCAACTCCGATAGGGAAAGTGGCTCCAATGCGCATTCTCTTACACTGGATGTGAACAAACCCAGCCAAAGACACGGTGAAAAACTGTTTGGAGAACGTTTTTATGCCTTCTCGGATTAATTTTATTTTCCAATTTGTTTCATTTGGGGTTAGAATATTAATTTTGTAAAGCAGTCAGCCTCGGCGCTCCTGTACGTGCGCGCCTGATCAATCTTGAAACAGACTTTTTTTTCTCTGTTGGTGGAAAAGTTTAAAACCAGGTGAATGTATAGCATGATGATGGAAACTGACCTTCATTCCCCCGGCCCCCAGACAAATACGACTACGGGGCAAACGGGGCCGAATAGCGGGTCCAAAGCGAATCAGGAACGGGTGAAGAGACCGATGAACGCGTTCATGGTGTGGTCCCGTGGGCAGCGGAGAAAGATGGCACAGGAGAACCCCAAAATGCACAACTCAGAGATCAGCAAGCGGCTGGGTGCCGAGTGGAAAGTGATGTCCGAGGCGGAGAAGCGTCCTTTCATCGACGAGGCGAAACGGTTGCGAGCCATGCACATGAAGGAGCATCCGGATTACAAGTACCGTCCGAGGCGGAAGACCAAGACGTTGCTGAAAAAGGACAAATATTCCCTTGCAGGTGGGCTGCTTTCTGGGCCCAGCGGTGGCGGGGGAGTTGGTTTAAGTGTCGGCATGGCTTCGTCCGGAGTCGGACAGAGGTTAGAGAGCCCCGGGGGTCATGGGGGCTCTGCCAGCTCCGGCTACGCGCACATGAACGGCTGGGCGAACGGTGCGTATTCGGGGCAGGTGGCTGCAGCCGCGGCGGCCGCTGCGATGATGCAGGAGGCTCAGTTAGCCTACAGCCAGCACCCCGGCAGCGGAGCGCATCACCACCACCACTCACACCACCACCACTCACACAACCCCCAGCCCATGCACCGCTACGACATGACAGCGCTGCAGTACAGCCCCATCTCGAACTCTCAAAGCTACATGAACGCTTCTCCGTCCGGCTACGGCGGGATAACCTACACACAGCACCAGGGCTCCGGCGTCTCCTCCTCAGCTGCCATGGGGACATTAGGCTCGCTGGTTAAGTCGGAGCCGAGCGTAAGCCCTCCCGTCAGCAGCACACACTCACGGGGTCCTTGCCCCGGAGACTTGAGAGAGATGATAAGCATGTATTTACCCACCGGAGAGCCCGGGGACCCGTCAATGCAGAGTAGACTCCATGCCTTGCCGCAGCATTACCAGAGCGCCACGGCTGGAGTGAACGGGACGGTCCCTCTAACACACATTTAAACTCACTGAATAATTGAAAACTGCAAACGAACACATAACCAAATATTTACCTCTTTTCTAAATAACCCCGATCCCGAGAGCTACCTGCATTTTGTACAGAATGTTTATGGTATTGTAAATGAAGGGTAAATAACGAATTCATCTGGGCTTTTTGCTTTTTGAATAGCCACCAGTGGAATTATATAACATATATGATGCTGAGATATTGGTTATTGTGCTATCATCTTTTTGTCCATTACTTCACAGTCTTAGTTGAGGGTAAGGGCACGTTCACCTGGGGATATTTCCTTCAATTGTCTCATAATTTTGGGGAGTTTTTGTAACTTATTTAAAAATAAGATAACGTGTCATAATCATAAGAAAGTGCTTTAAAAGAAATGGGGAAATCACATTCCTTAAACATTTGTGTTCATTCGCAGAAGCCTGTGTCTTAATTCATGGAAATTCATCTCCTTTTATTGTAACACCTAATCATTGTAAATTGTGAATAATTTCAATATTTCAAAGGATGATGGGCAACGGCTGTTGTAATTTAAGTGCTTTTCTTCAAGTGAAAGGCGCAGATATTGCAATGAAGAATTATTGAATAAATTTCACAAGGTGTTGCTTTGATTCACAAGAGAACGGTCTTAGATTGATTATTTTCACAGTTTTCTTAGAGAAGAGTTTTCACAAAGGGGACACCAGAAGATAATCGCGAGCTCCTGTTTAGAAATATATCTTTAAAATCGTTTGAAACCGCTGCTGGATACAGACAGAGCTTTAAAAAAGCCCGGTTGTTCGTGCGTAATTATGCATAAAAGTTACAAGTTTGAAATAATCATATTTCATAAGATGAAGGTTTATGTTGTTAATTAGTGAGTTCATAAAGTCACCCACTTCCCACCTGTTTCAGCTGCACTTAAGTCAAAATATAATTTATTATTTTTTTTGTATAAAGTGCAGGAAAAGATGATGGTTCACATTCTTTTTTCTTTTTTTTCGTTTGTTTTTGCCATTTTATTTATGTATACGCTTTAAAATCAAATATACAATATAAGAAAGCCTCACGTGCAAACACCTGTTAGTTGTATAAATAATCTCTTATTGATCGGAATTTTCCCCCTTAAATAATGGTTATAACATGTTTCTTTTCCCCTTGTAACCGATTAAATTTGAGTATTTTAACTCAAATTAAAACATTAACAATTCTATTGGTTCTCATTTTCATCAGCTTTATTGTTTATTTGTAGCGCAATATTAGTCAATAATTACATTTGTTTTTGAATTGGAGAACTATGTCGGACTCGGAATCGATTTTAACAACCAATCAAAATGATATTTTTAAATGTAAAGTTATATTAAAATAGCCTGGATATTAGAATATCATCTGAAAGAGTCATTCCTATTCTTTATTTCTCTACCGAGGTCAATTTTTATGAATTATTGTTGGACGTTTTGATGGGATTTCACTGCGTCTCTTTGTAATGTACAAAAATTATAAATGTAAAATGTTTCATTTTTTGACAAGGTTAATTACAACAATCTGGGCGGGATTACTGGTTTATCTTCCACTGCCCTCAATATATGGATAAATTATTGAAACACATCCGCTTTATATAGATTAATTGTGAGACATCTTTGTGAACAATCAGGCGATATATGAGCCTAATAGTCGTAATTTAGGGGTCTTAATCGACTAACTGACATATAGAAAGCTAAATACGGTTGATTAAAAACACAGTTCTCGAGGGGGAAATAAATATTAATATTATAACATTCTGGTCCTACTATATTAAACATTGTGATTTGGAATTAGATATCCTGGAATCAGGAAGTTAACTGGTCCTTGCGCACGAGTCAAGAAACAGTTAGTAAACAAAAGAATAACATTTCAGGCCCTTTTTTCAGATTTAAACCCAAATAGCTTTTTAAAGAAGCAGAAAAACTCAACATTCATTTATTTAAAACTGCTTGTGGAGTCACAGATGACTCAGTTCCTCGTGTTTAAGAGGAGTTGGTGAACCCTTGCGGGGCTCAAGCATTTTAACATAAAGTGGTCTCTAATTTATTTGTATTTTTATAATCTTCTGGAAAGTAATTTAAGCATCAATATTACTCGGAAGATTATTTAATCTCTAACAGCTGATTTGATTGTCATATTTTTATAAATATATATATATAGATAGATATGCAATAGATATGCAAATAAGGGACATTTTTGCTTATTATGCATTTTTAGGAAATCAATTAATCCCCAATGCATAGTTACGGAGCCTATTTCACACCGATGAAGACTCGCATGGTATGTCAATTAAACCTGTTAGGCCTCCTGCAAGCCTGTTACGTCTGGATGCGCATTAATCTATTGACATAAATCAGAGAAACAATGTCGATTTTGAATCCTAAAACCTCAAAGAAAGCGCACCTATGGAGACATCTCCGCACTCCAATGCGCGCTGTGATGCCGGGGAGTCTCCCCGTGTGTTTTGCATCTGTTTCCATCTTATCTGTTGATGTGAAGAGATGCGGATTAACGCTGAAAGCCCAGAGAGGCGGAGCGCGTCACGGCGCATCGCCAGGCTAAAAGAGGAGCGTTCTGGCAAATTTAACCCTCATAAATTACACCTTGAGGTGGAAGAGGGGTGCGAGTAGGGTGCAGCATGACTTCAGCGATGTGGCAGCGCCGGTTTTGCTACAACTCCTGCAGGAGACTGTGTGTGTGTGTGTGTGTGTGTGTGTGTGTGTGTGTGTGTGTGTGTGTGTGTGTGTGTGTGTGTGTGTGTGTGTGTGTGTGTGTGTGTGTGTGTGTGTGAGAGAGAGAGAGAGAGAGAGAGAGAAGGAGAGAGGGAGCGAGAGAGATTTTACGCGTGCGCGCATGTGTTTAGCTGACCGGCCAATAAATCTCTTCACCATGCGGCTCTTATCTTGTAGCCACCGATATATTCCGTGCTAGGAGGCCATCAGCAGCAGCGCACACTCGGTTGTTTGTAAAGCCCCGATCCCTTGCACTCCCTGTCCTAAATGGGGATAATTAGCGTCACTTTATCACGCCTCTGCATATTTTCTCCGCGTCCCCCTCCCCCTCTTTTCCTAAAAAATTACCAAGCAGGCTGCTCTCGTCGCCCGCTCTGTCACAGAAGATTATGGAGACAGATTGCACAGAGCGAATGTGCCGGGCGAGATTAGCGCGGAATAGAGAAAGCAACTGGGCCAATGAATTCCTCGGAAGGGCCTTATCGTGCAATTACACGTTGACATGTTTAACAATCTTGCTGCCTCTTAATCCTGCAGTGGTGCTCTATCTACTCACAGCCACGACGCTGTATGCCGGCACACAGACCTAATGCACCGAAACGGAGCACAAATGTACTGAAAGTTAAGAGAAATTGCTTTATTTTCAAAGTTTGTCCAGCAACACCCACCAAAACGCGTTTCCCCCTTCAGTCTCTACTTTTTATTTTTCAGAATTCTCTGTTGTTGGTGTCCGCAACGGAACTTATTGAAAAAGAGATTTGAGGCGTAAAATACATCTTAAAATCAAAGATTGTCAGCCCAGATCACTTAGACAAAAACCAGTTTCCAAATGTTAGCAGTTTTCACTCAAAGTGGCATACGCGATGCAGAAAGTGACAGTGTCGACTTCTTCCTCTTCTCTCTGCCCAATACGCACACAGTCACATCCCCTTTCCGAACCCCCACCTCACCCAGCTCCCACTCCCTCGTCCAGTCCCTCCTGTCTGGCGGTACATCGGGGCCTGTGTGGGAGTGATTGTGGAGCGCCACTGTTGGAATTTGGCAGCGTATGTGGGTTGGAGAGCCGCCCCACGCTGAGTCCCATTCAGCGGCCAGCGCGCTGTGAGGTTGGGAAGTTTCAGTCAGCCGTACAACTCAATGGCCCCCACAAAGGCGATTACAAGGCCCAGCGCATTCCTTTGGGGACGTGGGAGCGACGCAGGTGCGGAGGGACCGGGGTTACTAGTCAGAGGGGTGATAAAAATGGGACAGTGCCGGGACCACACAAAGCCAGCCTTTCCGTCAGACCAGGTAGTTTGTACATTTGAGTTGTGTTTTTTTTTTTTTTTATACAAGAGGAGAAGAATATAATATGTCTGTCGAAGGTGCACGTGTTGCAGGGTTAGAGAGTGCAGCACACTGAGTGACCACAGACCAACACATCACAGTCGCAGCTCTCCAGAAATGTTCAGTTGCTTCTGGCTGTAAATTACACATCCCGACACTATATAAGACAGCTGAAGTGTTATACATCGTATTCTTTCATTTTCTTTAAATGGACACTAAAAACGTTTAAAAGCTTTCAACTGTCCTGTCAGATATTTCCTTTTGGTTTGATAGCCTACTCTTTAAATTTATTTATTACCTCAACGACCAAACTAACACTTTGACATATTTGAAATGAGTTAGAATCTAATAAACCAATCATTTGAAATATGTGCCAGAGTATAATTGTCCTTTCAAATTCCCTAAAGTGTTACTGAAGAAATTAACTCAGCAATGTCTTCAATATGGTTATAAACCTGTTCTCCTTCTAAATAAAATAATAATGATAATAATATTTAATTGCCAGGCATGATTTGAAATAACTATTTCACTAATATCAGGCTTACTTTCATTTTGCATTGGACAAATAAACAGTTAGTGAAGGTAATGGAGCAGCTCACAGCTGAATGTTTCTGCAGGGTAAAAAGCATCTTGAGCACATCCGTATTACAGGTTTATCATGAGCCAGTGCTGGGTTTTTAGTACTTTTAACATTTCTGCGTGTCCAAACATCCATGTATGCAGCTTTAAATGTGGCCAGTAGCAACATTGAGGTGGAGGTTAGGTAAAGATCATTGTCGCAGGTAACGTTGTTGGCAGGTAGAAGGAGACCAGGAGGACAACAGTCTCCAGTGTCACAGTCAGATGCTTTGTGGTGCCAAAGTTGCGGTTTCAGACACCAAACCATGAAACTGGAACTTTTCCGGTGTGTATAAGGATTTTACATGTTGGACTGCATAAAACAATAACAAAAAAACAATGCAGGTGAAATTGTCTAGTTGAACAAATTAGTATAGGAGGTTTAGAACCAAGCATTATTATTTAGTATATCAAAACTATATTTTAATAAAGCTGCAGTGTTTAGAAAGACGGCTTCTTATCTGCACAGTCTCACTTCCTTTAAGTATTTCTTTACTGATTTGTTGAATATTTGTTTGTGCTGTGCAGACATACAGGTGTAAGATATGTAAACACGTTGGTGTTTTATTTAAATAAAACAAAGCTATTTACCAGCATTTTAGTGAAACTGAATCCTCACCTGAAAATTTACTTTTCTATCCACATGCACTTAGAGGACATGTACCACAAGCAGAGGAAAATGTGAAACAATAAAACACTTTACCCCCCTAAAAAATAATACATTTAAAATTAAAATTCTGTGAATAAAGGTAACGATTGGTTTTAAGTTCCTACATTTAGTTCATAATAAATCTTGCAGCCCTCTGATGGCAGAATGAATTTATCATGCACGATGAACATACAGCCTCCAGTCTGAGAACTGTGCAGTGTTTGTGTGTACGTGCATGGGAATGACAGCAGTTCTAAACATATCAGCCGTCGAGTTAAAACTCAGTGTTCTGCCAGTTCGAGCCGGAGCTGCGGAACTCATTAATCCTGTGCATCATGGCCTTACTTCCAACCTTTCTGGTGAAAGTGGCATTCAGCAATTTGTTCTTAAAATGCACTTTTACTCACGATGTGAGTTATGATTTAAAAATACAGGCTGGATGTCATGAAACCAGCTTAGGAGCAGCTTCACTCTGGCCCTACTAATTTGACTGATACGGAATGGAGTCAGCAACTGCTTTAAATATAGTTGTTTTTTTTTTGTTTTTTTTTAAATCAGTATATAAATAAAATAAAATGGGTATCATAAAGAGCATGACATGATGGGACTTTCACCATCTCCACTAACATAAACCCAACATTTGACTGCAGATTTGTTGTTTTGTGCTCTTATACGTTGCTGCTTTCTCAAATGAATTCTTAGGAAGAAGTCTCAGCAGTTGGTTTTGCCGGGATGATCACCATGGCGGTGTTAGTCACATGAGACGGGTGATTTGACTGGCTACGGGATTAAAGATGGAAATCATATCCTTCCATTTTTCTTGCAGTTCGACAGGAATTCACAGCAGAAACTGCCTGGATGTGGGAACGTGGCAACACTAAAACATGTAGGCTAAAAATGCAAAAAAAACAAAACTGATGGCAAATCTCAAATTAAATGTTAAAAATAAGGTATCAGATAGAATTTTATTATTTCTACATCCAAACTTTCTAGTGCTCCTAGGTTAATAAATAAACTGATACAGCTTGATTTCCTGTATTATGATCTGCCTTCATGACCGCAACAGAGTTCACTTTGTGTTCTGTTTTTGAGTTGTTTTTATTTCAGTTGGAGGCTTTAGAAATGCAACTTATATTTATGCTTCCTAACTGAGTGTCATGTTAGAATTGCAAATTATTGTACCTCAGTACAAACGATCATCTTTTTCTAACCCTAACCAAATAGTTGTGATACATTAACAAGTTATGGCAAAATAAAAGAGCAACTGCACCAAAACAGGAGTAAAAACATTGTTGTTGCATTGTGGTCTCGGTTAAAAGTGTTGTTTGGACTGGCACCAGCCGTCATCCTCCTTCTTACTTATGGGAACTTTGTGGTTTGAAAAGGTACATTTTATAATAAGCATTGCTCACTTTGATGTTGGCATGTAATAAAACAGATTGGAAATGGTTATATCCAAGGAACTTCAGGGTTTATTAGGTTGAAGGGCCTGTTAACTTGTTAACATGTCTGGGTTTTACAGCAGCATTCTAAGATGTTAGTGATGAATTACTTCAGCCTGAATGGCCATGTTCGAATCCAGTTTCCAGAAACATTAGAAAGTTGGTTTTTTTTTAATTCAAGAAACAGTAAAATCTGTTTTTTTTCATTTAAGACTGCAGGGCAGCATGCAGCTGCTGAGGCTCTGGCCTGCAAACATGTACAGAAGAGAAGAAGTGGGGCAGACCAGCACAACAAACATAAGAATAGAATGCAATTATGCTTGTAAGTACTTCTAATTATTAACTGTGGATTGATCTAAAGAAAGGAAGAGAAGAAGGGCAGAGCAAAAGGGGTGAGGGGACCGCTCAGTGGATCATGTAGGTGTCCCTCTGCAGCGTAGGTCTATAGGAGGTTTGGTTCCATACTGATGGTTCCTGACAGCAGAAGATCCGTCTTCCAAATCTACATTTGGATCTTCCAGAAACTACAAGTAAACCTGAACTCTGAGAACGGAGAACTCTGTTAAGAACATAAGGCACTATGTCATGTAAATATCGTGACTGCTAAAACAGTCAAAAAGAAGTTGGGAGAAGGGCAGAGAAAGGCCAAAAAGTTCCAAGAATGTACAAGCAACACCATTCTGTAACACTGAATGACACCATCACTAGTGACATGTCAGGACAGAGTATGAATGCAGAATTTACCAAACACTTGTGGTGCATTCACACAAGCACTTCTAATCAAACTGTAGTTTGCTTACTCAAAAGTCTGGTTCGTTTGAGAGGTGTGAATGCACTGTCAAACTCTGACGTGGACCAAACAAGGAAACTGGACTAAAAACGTGGGTCTGGGTTTTCTTCATGTAAACCAAACTCACGAAACTCTGCAGACCACAACACAGTGTAGGTACGCAGGTTTCTGAAGAGAGGTTTTAAAGCCTCTGTTTTTCTAAACTGCACACAGCCATGTTGCTTGGGAAGCCTAAGGGAACACGGCCACTGTGTGTACATCAAAGTCAGCTGTGGCTACCGGCTCTTTCAGCCAATCCACACCAAATTATCCCCAGAGCTGCCGCCAGACTTTTACAACGAAATATCCCATTTCACGTGTTGACTGGCTGGAAAAGTCTTTAATTATTGTTGCGATTAGCCGACACTGGTTTCGCACAAACTAGTAATTGGTTTGGTAAGTTTGGTAGTATAACGGTTACAGATGAGGAAGTGGTAACAGCTAGCCATTGAGTGAGTCGACTCTCACTTAATCAAATTATAAATATATTATTGCTTTTATAAATTCCCCTGATGTGGTCCAAAAGAAATCCCCCCCCCCCCCCCCCCCCCCCCCCCCACCCCCCCCCCCCCCCCCCCCCCCACCCCCCCCCCCCCCCCCCCCCCCCCCCCCCCCCCCCCCCCCCCCCCCCCCCCCCCCCCCCCCCCCTAAGAGTTTTCAAGGATGTAAATGAAATGATTGAGACCAAAAGTGTTTTTTGGACCAGGCTGTAAATATGTTTGTTTCTAATCTAAAGTTGGACTCTTTAGCATGGAGGTCAGTGGAGATGGACTCGCGTCTATAGCAAGCCTCCAGCAGACTGTCAAGGACATGAGACTGAACCTGGGAGTTAGATGGTTGCTGCTTTGTCTGCTGCACCATGGTTTGTTTCTCGGCAGCAGAGATGGACGAGTCTCCTCGTTATTCCTCGGGGAATACGTTATTCAGAAGGTATAGTTCATCTGACGAGTGCAGCGTGAACACAAACTTGGACCAGTTGAATGTTCGACTGGAGATCCGAGTCCAGAGTTGAACCCAATCCCCAATCATACTGAGTCTACCAGACTTTTAGGTGTGAAAACGACTTTAGTTTTAACATATCAGGCAAGGAACGATATGACTTTGTTCCAACTCCATCAGACAATCATTAATCAGTTGAAAAAAAAAATCCTTTATTGCAAAGCTATAAATAACCTTTTTTTTTAACATTTCCAATGAATAATATTAAGAAAACATTCAGTAAGTCTTTGGAAATCTCAGTGTTTAAACACCAAAGTCAGAACTCCAGTTGAACACAAGTGACCGACCGGTCCAGAGACTGCACCGCCATGATCGGTCAGATCACCGCCCGTGACTGGGGCTCACTGAAACAGCCATGAAGGCAGCATCTGTTCCCAGAGTGACCCGGTGTTCTGCAGGGCAATACAACTCATTCTGGACAACTTACAACCATGTGCCCAAATAGACACAGAGCGCATGAGATTAACTGTCCTCCTGATAAAACCTACAGATCACCGCTTGTTAATGTAAGGACATTTGCATGTCTACTACTTTTCATGATGCGTTGTGGGAGTGCACAGCATCGGCTGAAACAATTCTCACAACACATTACATCTCTACAAAACGATGAACGCACTATGTAGTGCACCAAATAGTGAGTAGGCAGTGATTTTGGATGCAGGCAAGGAAGTGACAATAGTATAGTAGTAATAATATGCTGCTCACATATGTCCTTGCGTTTAATTAGGTTAATTAGGTTAATTGGGTTTTATATGGATTTCACCACTTTGAAATAATTGATGGTTTGTGGACTGCTATTTCACAGTTTAAGTTACAGAACTTTAGCGATTTAAAACCTAAACTTATAATTGAGCTTAAAGTTAAAAAAGGGGGAAAGTTGTAGCTGGTAAGTCGCTGTACCACTTATTAGTTTAATATTTTAATTACAAATAAACAATCTATTTTCGCCCCTCATTTTCATCCTGTTCAAGAACCTTAAGCCTCTTGCTTGAATACATTTGTTGTCTTTATTTCATACGCTTTCTGCCTACGATGTGGTCCTGTTGGCATCGTCGAGCGGAGATCTACAGCCGCCACAGGAGAAGTTTGCAGCTGAGTGTGAAGCAGCAGGAATGAGAATTAGCGCCTCCAAATCTGAGACCACGGCTCTCGGGCACAAAAAGGGTGAAATGTTCTCTGGGAGGGAAGTGAGGTGCTGCGTCAAGTGGAGGAGTTCAAGTAGACTGAGGTCTTGTTCATGAGTTTGAATGCAGTGTCTGTAGTAAAGTGGACTGAATCGGTCTGTTGGGGTGAAGAGAGTTAGGCGAAGACCAGCTGTTGGCTGGTCGATCTTTGTTCATGGATTGTGGATCGTGACCAAAAGAACAAGATCACCAATACAAATGGATGGAAATGAGTTTCCTCAGCAGCATCTGGACTCCCTTAGAGACATGGTTTGAAGTTCAGTCATTCAGTTGGAAGTCACTGCTCAAGGACCTCAACAGTGACCCTCAACGGCTGATGTGATGCCTCATAGGCAGTGGATTTTAAACAGGTGCTTTTAATGAGATTAAAGAAATTAAAAAAAATCCCTCATCTTGTTTTTTAATAAAGAAAAGTTTAATGTTAAACTAGAAGAAGAATCCCTGGAACCTGCATTTTTCCTTATGAGATGATCTGCAGACGGTCCCACAGTCAACCAAACAGGAAGGCTTGTGTAACTGTGTGAAGAAGCAAGACTCTTTCCCTGAATTTTCTCTTCTCCGCTGACATAAGTCTTGAAAAGACAAGATAGAAAGATAGTTTGCTGCAGTGTCAGTAAAAATGAAACAACAGAGCGACAAACAACAATTAAGAACAAACGCCAAGAAGGCAGATTCTGAGCGTAGTTGCCACGTAGGATCACATGGATCCCAGCAATGGCAGACGTAAGATCGTTGGTTTGATGCAGACGTTTGAATCACCTCCAAACCTCACAACCGGCATCCCACTAACTCTTACTAACTCTCTCGACTGGGTGTTTTTCAATCTCTCTCTCTCTCTCTCTCTCACACACACACACACACACACACACACACACACACACACACACACACACACGTCCACCAGATGCTGTGAAGGATTTCTGTACCTCTGCGTCAGGTGATAATTCTCAAAGCAACAGCGAAGGGTTAATGAGGGGTCAAAGAGTTCAGATAAGAAACAGCAGTTTTATGGCTCCTGCTGCAACCTGCAGCACACTGATAGCTGTTTGAAGCAGCTGACCTTTGAACTGCGCTGGGTCAAGTGATCAACAAACTGGGTCATTTAGATAGGTCAGATTGGAACAAGTGAAGGATTTGTATGTCACAGTAAAATATCAGAAAGGCCCAGATATATCGTTCTTAATGATTTCAGTCCTACTCAATTAGTTTGTAGAGCCGTTAGGTTGTCGAGCAATCAGGCTGTTTAAGGTGGGACGAATTTGATTCATATCTCATCCACTTGATAACTTATTGGCTATCAAATGTTCTTCTAATTGTGGACATTTTATTTATTTGTTTATAATTCAGAAGTGCAGGTTTGATAGCCAGAGGAAATTACAGGGTATCTTCCAATTTGCTCTGTTATTTACGTTTGACATTTGATAGCCATACAGATCAATAATCTCTGTACATCTATCTAACTCCTTGTCTATTTTCTCTCTTCCAGCAAAGTGACCATCATAGCTATCACCAGTGGACCTGGATCGCCGAGGGGGGACTGTGATTCACAGATAGCACCTCGTCTCTGCTGCTGGCAGGCCATCATTACGCGAAGCACCAGGAGATGCTGTGGGCAAAAAGACCTTTTGGAAAATGTCAGGGACAGTCAGAGCCTCAAATTTCCTTCATTAACTCTTTTCCCTTCGATGCTCCCCACTCTAAACCCCTTAATCACACAACTCCCTCCTTCTGTCATCCTGGTCTTGGTATCTAAGTGATTTCAGATGTGTTTTTTTTTTCTTCTCATATATGTGGCTTACCTTGCATTAAAAAAAAAAAATACAAACACAATAAATAAATAAAACTGCAGTGCCTGCAATAGCTCTCCATCTCCCGTCCCCTTTCACTGGAGCCAGCTTCAGTGTCTTAATACCCTTAGTCCCTCAGTTGGCATGTTTTCCCACAAACCCGCTGCATTTTCAGATTTGTAAAATCCGTCAAAATGCCTGTAATGAATAATTCTATGGTCTTGGGTGTATTTAATGTGACGTCTGGCCAGCCAATAGGAAACTTGTGAAGATTCAGTGCAAGGTAAAGGGAATCAGTTGAAGCTTTGTTGCCATGGCCCTCGGTTAGTGCGGTAACAGTGTAAACATTTTTATAACTGTTGGCAGGCAGGTTTTCACTAAAAACCAGAAAATAAATCAGCATTTATCATTTTAATATAATGTTATGTTCCTTTTTAGTGTCCTCCTTGGTGTACAAGCTTGCATGTTGTGTAAATTTCTGTTTTCATTACTATTAAAATGATTAATTAAATTACAAAACAGGATTTTTTTTTCTGTTAACATGCAGCACTTTTCTTGGTGTAAACACGAACATAACAAATAAACTTTTGCATCTTCTTCTTCTTTTAAAATTATCACTGTAATTACTGAATTTACCGTAGCGCTTTTAACAATTTATTCAGTTTCAGACTTAAATTGAAACCTCAAAGTGAGATGTTACAAATAAAAGATTGAACATTCAAACTATAAATTAATTCCAAGGCGTAAATGCACACTTATTTATTTTGTCATTGCCCTTTAGTAATTAATTTTTGGCAGAGGTAAATGAGAGGTTGAGGGGTGATCTGTGCTATGTGAAAACCATAAAGCCAATAAATGAAAAAATAATTGCTCCAAGTGTCATAGCCTTGCTTTAATTTTTTTATTTTAATATTTTTTTTCCTTCTTCATCAAGAGATTTTACAAACATAAATGTGAGGTACCTCAGTGACATAACCTGCTTCTGTCATTTCTCTTTTTCAAACACTGTAACCCCACATTGACTCTGTGAGCGAGGTACGTGGCCGGTGAGCAGACAAAGACGAAACAAGTACAGACACAAGATAATGAGCATCTCAGGTGACTACGCGCAGTGATTACCAGGTTGCTGGTGTCGTGTATGAAACTATATCACATAAACATACACTCCGTCTTTGTGCACACATGCGACCCTGTGCACATGCTTACAAACGCTCACTCTTGACAGATCCCCGGTTATCACACCCTTCCAGATTGTTCTGAACTACTTATGGAAAACACACACATCTCAAGATGTGGCCACTCTTGCCAATATGATCCCAGTGTTAAGAACAGTTGTTGTCGTCGTGCATGTTTTTTTTTTTTTTTTAGCATCTCTAAATTCCTAGCGTTGCTAAGGTGCTTTGGGAGGGGATTAACAGAGGCTGGCGCCGATGAGCATGCCTTGCAGATTTCCAACCAGAAGGAAAAAAGACAAAGAAAAAGGGGAAAGAAGGAGGAAAAACAGCAGAGGGTTTAGACAACAGGGACATGGCAGGAACAGCTTGTGTAAACGTGATGACTTGAGAGGTAAAGAGGTGGAAACAAATGAGGGATGAGTAACAGAAAGTGAGACACAGAGCATGTATCCTAAAGAGGAGGCCTCAACTTTCATAAAGACATTGGGAAGACATTTTTATACCAGTTTTCCCCCCCTGGTTTCCATCTCCTCACACTCTCGTCTCTATTTCTTATTATCTCTTTATTACCCCAAAGGCAACAGCTTCAGATCCAGAAGCTTTTGTCTCGCTTTCTTTCTGTCACGACTTCAAACAGTGCCAGTGTTGAGGTCACACTGATGTGCCCGGAGCAACAGAGGCCGTGCTGTCTCAGGTGAACGTCTCCCAGCGTGTCCTTGATGACACTCTCCCTTTCTCCCATCTCGCTGCTTTTAATTAGTGTAGTGAGCAGGAGGAGAGGCAGCACAGACAGCTTAGCCACATTTATCAATTATCCACCTGTGTGTAGTGCAATGCTTTTAATAGTTCTGCAGCTGAAAAAAACCAGGACGCTAATGCATAAACTGACCTTCATCTTCACTTAATCCCCAGATACACTCTCGGAAGAAATCAGGGTGTTTTTCTAAGAGTGAAAGCGCCATTAGCCAAATAACGTGCACCACAGGGAGGGAGGTCCACATGTTTTTCTTTGAATCCTCTCCTCAGGCTCAGCTTCTCAGGTAAAGTGTAACTAGATGCGGCCTGTTTGTGGATAACAAGGCACTTGACCAAGGGCCAACACTGCTCCTCCTTCGCCTCCCATGCTCTCCCTCCCCTATCCAACCCCTACCTGGCTCAGATTACCCCTCAGAACCACCCCACCTCCTCCTTTCCTGTCTTTGAGTAGTGGCAGGTAATGTGTTTTTGGAGCCACATCGGTGTCCGAGGATGTTGAAAAGCATGTGTCTGTGTTTGTGTGCCCTACCCAGACAGGTGTTTGTGACTCTGTTTGGGCTCAGCAGCTGGGCTCCTGTAACTGTGCCCGTCTCGGCAGCATCGGCTAATGTGACTGGGTTGGCTGAGGCGCGGAGGCGGCTGGCTTTCAACCACTGATCCCACAGAACTACTCATCTGATCAGGCTGGATCTGCGCTTCGCGGCTGCTGGGGTCACACAACCCAACCCCGGGGTCAAGCAGCTAATTACAGATCTCCGTGTCCTCCGTCTCTGTCACCGCTGAGGAGATGTTGGGACGAGCAGAAGCCAGAGAGAGGGAAATGAGTGAATATTGACTTAGACATCAAAAGGTCAACAGAAAAAAAATAACCAAGCTGAATGTTTTGTTGTTTTTTTTTTCCCATGAAAAGATGGGAAGAAGCTCCAGTTTACAGCGTCTTGTATCACCCTTCCCAGCCCTCGGGCAGAGATGAAGCTTAGACGCATGAGACCAGAGCTCACGTCTGTAGATCTAAATGTAACCATATTCTGGATCAGAAAGACCTGCTGTTGTAGCCTTACATTTATCGCCCATATCACAGCTGTTATAACGTGTCTTGTCCATGAGTTTTTTTTGTTGTTTGTCTTTTTTTCCCCCCTTTAATCTGGCCGTTAAGACATTATGAGTGAGCCAAGGATTTGAAAGATGCTCCATGATGGTAACAGTTTTAGTGCACATACACACACATGCACGCATACATGACAAAGAAAAAGAAAAATATAACAAACTACTATTACATTAGGCAGCAGGATCATTAATCACAAATGCGAGGGCTTCTCAGGCAACATAGGAAATTAATCAAAAAAGGGGACATTAATCACATGCATGAACAGCAGTAGTTACACCTGTGACAAAGCCATCTGATTTAAAGGTGTTGCTCCAGCCTGCGTTAATGATGCCACCCAGGGCCAGGCAAAGCAACCTCTTCTGCCATCACTGAAACAATAATGCACTAACTACGAAGCCGTTCCATCACGCGTTGTGAAGGAGTGTGCCGATACACACCGCACAGGGGTCAGTGGGTGTTGCAGCAATTACAAGGTGCAGCTTTTTCCTCACAGCTTGACCGTGGAGCTTTTCACTCTCACTACTGAAGTGTCTTTTGAAATTAGTCATACTTAAAATTTTCAAGGCTTTTTTTTTTTTCTTGACAAATAGATTATTAATTTAAAACAAAAATTGAAATTTCTCTTGGAGAGGTTTGATTTGCAAAGGTGCAAAGTTGAAATACAATGCAAGTGTATATACATATATATTTTTTTTTTAAAAACAGAAATGTTTACTGGGAAATAGGGCGAAACACTTTCTGCAAGTGTGGTTACACTGCCCTCTTTTGAATGCACTGCAGCGTGTCCCACTGAGCTGATTCAGGGTTGACAAATACAGAAAACAGTCAAATTAAAAACTCACAACCCAAGATGATTTTTAAAAAGACACAAAAAAATTCACATTCAAGTATAATTCATAATGTAAAAGGAAGTACGAAATATTGTATATATCTGTCTGGAAATTATTATATATTCTTACATTCATTTATTTAGTCTTTTTACCCACAACAGAACCTTGTGTCTTATTCTAATGAGAAAGAAACAAAAGAAATGCTGCAGAGGAAATAATTTTTTTCATCAATTTATTGATTTAGTACTTTTTCTTTTGGGATCCAAATATAATCACTTTCAAAACTAGTAATTCAAGGCATGTGCTAAATATATTTAAATAAAATCTCTTACAAATGCTGATATTATGTTGGATTGAATTTTGTAATAGTCTTTCAAATCCAGTTAAGTATATAGGGGTCGGCTGCACCTAAAATGATCCAGTTAAGAATATCACTTGAATTTATTTCATTTTAATATTATACATGTTTTGGACATTTTCTTTGCCTTAAAACCAACAGTTTATAAAGATGTTGTCATTTTAGATCAGATGTGCATTAAGACCCCCCCACACACACACACACACACATTTTAACTTAATATAAAATGTATTGATGGTGTCCAGTTAAACTACTACTATAAATAAAACCTAATATTTAACAGAAAACCAGTGAAGCTGTTGTGTTGCTCAGACTTTCATGTTATTGTGTAAGTTTACAGGAAACTATCTAACACAAACCTTTTTTATTTCCTTTATTTCTGTGTCCTGTACATGACGTGCAAATTTTAGATGTGAAGAGCCTAAAACAGAAATTACAAAGTTAATAGGTTAGGTGCTTTGAAGTGTTTTGAATCAGATTTTTCTTAAGACCTTTCTTTGAAAACTAAAGCGTTCAGATCAGTTTCATTAAAAACCTGTGAAATCATCATCAAAATGATTTTCATTAAATAAACAAACATTAAGCTTTAGCTTTATTAACTAAGTTTCTTTTAAATAAGTGATCTTGTTTTATTTGTTTGTTTTTTTTATAAATTATAATAATGAGGCCCTTACATTTAGATAGTTGCTGTAATAGTGTATAATTAAGTTGTCCGATAATCAGTTTTGTCTTTAGCAGCATCTCTGAGCTTGAAAACGGGACTGTTTTGATCTATTTGCCACAGTTGGCAGAGTTTGTGCTGGAGCTCAGCATGAAGCACCGTTCGCTGACCCCTGCAGCTCGACAGGCCGCTCCGATAAACTCCTATCACATACGCCGGGAAACCAAAGACCTGGCCTAATTAGCAGAGGGACAAGAAAGATGATGAGAGCGGCGAGAGAAAGAAGAGGAAGATTGAAGATTGAAAATCAAAACGACAACGACTTTATCAACACTGACCCCTCGTTATTTATTAATGGGATTACTAAAGAGGACTTTGGAAAACGGTGCTTAGCCACGTTCTCAGCAGCCAGCTCTGCCTGCTCGCTGTTTCGCTCCTAATAGGTTGCTAAGCAGTACAACTCTCCTTGTTTCTCTCTACATTTTCTCCTTCCCTTCTCAAGTATAAGCATGCACCTGACACCTTCTTCAGGAAACTTACCTGTCCAGATATTGCAGTTATCCAGGCCAAGGATTGTCAGGTGGAAGAAAGTCTATCCCAGGGTGGAGACAGGGGGATGATGAGGAGGAGGGGAGAGCTGCAGTACGGTGAGGGGGGGAGTCACGACCAAAGACAGGGGGGGGCAGGTAAAAGGGATCGTGTTCAGGCTCCTGGGGACAGGAGGCTTGGCGTGGCACCACACTGCCCACCCAACATCAACACTCTCAGGTTCCCTGGCTCAGATGGGCCAGATAATCACCCTCTCTCCACAGGGACCATCTGGAGGCAAGAAAGGAGCTGAAGGCCATATTTTATTTCCATAAAATCTAAATGTACTCATCTGTTGAGAAAAGAAAGCTTCTCCCAACCACCTCAATCTAATAGCTGATTCTCACAAAACATTCAGACAAGAGCAGAGCGTTTAACGACCGGTACGCAGAAAACGTCAACACGTGTTCTCGCTTGCAGCAGTGCTGCCTCTGGTACCTGAGTGTCTCCCGTTTGATTGACGCTCCTATCCCTGTAGAGATCAGAGGACAGCCACTGTGATGATTATCTCACTGTGGTAACCAAGACACCCCTAATCCCATAATAATCTTTAACAGTCAATCAGCACAGGAGTACCCTGACCTCCTGCAAGAAAAGCACATGCAGACAAATGCACGTGTGCATACACACACACACACACACACAATAACACTTTTAAAAACAAAATTTCAAACCTCTTTCAGACACCGTTTTCTGTCAACAAAGACACGGACCAGAAGTGCTGTACCATGTCTGTGGGTATCACCAAGAACAGCTAAATGAGCAACTTTAAACTGTATCATGACTTTTTGGGCCGTTTTTGTCCATATTGAAGAAAGGACTAGGTCAGACCAGAGAAGATCTTTTTTTTTTTCTTTACTTGTTTCATTTTCCCGTCTGAACTGTATTTATTGAACCCTTTTCATATTCACAACACCTATGTGCTCTGTGAGTCAGTTCAAGCCGGTCACTGTGGAGTAAACAGCCCTGTTGAAGAGGTGGGGTGAGGGCTGGTGCGCTATGAAGCCTTGACTGCAGTGAGATGTGCTCCGTAGGGGGTCTGGGAGTCAGTGGATGTCACTGTTTAACAAGCTGCTGTAGCTCTGCTATATAGACACAGACACACACAAAACAGGACAAAGACTGGCAACGTAACTCTTTGTGTGTTTATGTGTGTGTGCACGGTGATAACATATTCACACTTGTGCGCCCTTTCGATTTACTAACATGGTTAGCAAGCTGAGGGGGCACACACCGTCATGCAAACCAAGTCGCAGATCCAAATGGGTCATTAAGGTAACGCAAAGCAAAAGAAACAAAAGGTTTGTTCATCTTTAAATTTCCCTTTTTTTATGGTGTGCCACAATGATTAATCAGTTACACTGATGCATAAAATATATGCATTCTTATACACATTGATAAGTGAAAAGCAAGAAGGTATAGATACAGGGAGCCACAGGACACAGGTGGGAACAAGCAGGATAAAGTATCGGAAGCAGGTGTAGTGAAACCTGAACCAGCATACAAGAATGACATGTTCGAAACAACACAGGAAGTAAAAACGTTGACACGCGAGAGAGGAGATGAGGCAGAGATAAAACTAAACCGAAGAGCAGAGTCTCAATAAGGGTTTCATAAAAAAACAGAGAGAAAAACCCAGAATATGAAGACGGTAACAGTTATTTTTTCTTTTTGGACAGCACAAACTCCATGGCATTATGTTTAAACAGGAGAGTTACGTATCGGGAGATTTATTGGAGTTGAAAGAAATGTTGAAGCCGGAATCAAATGTGATTGATTGCAGACAGAACGTGTCTCCAGTGGGCTACTTTAATGTCTCCATCACACATCTGCGGTAGACCGAAACAGGAGCTGTGCAATGTCAGTCTTCTTTTTGTAATGTAACTGATCTTTCTCCTTTTTCTCCTGTTTCAGTGTTTCTGGGATTAAAGTGCATCTTCACTTTGTTTTGTGAGTTACGTGACTGCAGCAGATTAGCTCAACAGCTGGTCCTTTTGCATTAAGGTCTGTTTTTGAACTCCTATATAGAAATGTCACCCCTGGTGTTGTCGTCCTCTAATATGACATTGAAATATTTGGAAAACAACCTGGCAGTTTAGGCCACCACCACACTGACTCAGGTCTTCACTGGTTTCTTTGTGCACAGTAAAGTTTTAAACTGTATTTGTCAACATAACCGTATATATTTTGGTGCTTTACAAAAGTTTTCTAAAGTAGTTCCTTTCCCATTTGGTTACGTTCTTTATGCGCCTGAGGGTTTGGAGGTTGTGGGCGTCCAGGGGAGCCCTGCACCGTCTGCTCCTCAAAGCCTTTTATTGCTGCTGCTTTTGCAGCAAATCATCGTTCCAATCTGCTGTTGACAGTCACCTGTTTGGAATACCTTGATTTTCTTCTTTCATCTCCTTAGTCGCGTTAGATTACCCGCAGTTTATTTTTGATTTTAATGTGATGCAGGCCTGGAAAACAGAATTGAATATGTATTGACAAATGAAATGAAGTCGATGACATAAAACCTGAAACATCATGAGTTATTTACTGTCTACATGCAGTTTTTGTCTCTGCCAAGCACATCAATAAATACATGTTGGACATTTTCTTAGCTGTGATATTTGTTCAAAAATGCTGAAAACAGTAGCTCAAAGTGGATTTGAAGAAAAATCCTCCTCGACATCTGCTACTTTAAGCACCACTTGTGTAGCACAGTCACACTTATTTATTTTGTAATTCTGCATGTTTTCTGAATAAAGGAACATGCAGGTATTTCTAAACTGTCAAATATCTGGGACCGTCATGCTCGATAAGTCAGAGATGCTCACACCCGTCTCCTCTCTCTTATCGTGTCTCAGGTGCTCACACAAACATACAGTAGAAACACTTTGGGGAAAGAGTGCAGCAGCTAACGCCACAGGCTTTCAGACTTTTATGACTAGTCTCAGTGGTATAACTACAGCGCACATCCATCTCTTCGGCATTAGCGTGATAGATGTATTTTTCATGCTGCCATTATGGTTGAAGCAGTATGCTGTGCGAAGCTTGCATATGCTAATGTGCCCTCTCACACCTGCAGTTTCCAATTACCCCTGAGGAACAGAGCCAAGACTCAGTTTGCAGCCACCGGCATTAATATGAGTAATGGCAAAATTGCACAAATCCTTTTGTAGAAAATTGGTAGAAAAAGAAAAAGGAGAAATCATTCTAGACGGGGGTTGGAGGGGGCAAGGAACAAGAGGTAGAAGTAGGAGGACAGGTGAAGGCAGGAAGAATGGGGTAAATTTTCACCGTTCTATTTTTTTTTTGCCTAGAAAATTTTAGTCACTACATATTGATTTTGCCATTTTGAACAACGGCAGTCTATTTGTGAACCCTACTGTTTCCTCAGATCAAAATTGATCACTTTGTGAGATTACTGTGTGGGTAGAAGAAGTGATTTGAAAGCTCCACTGAGACACTGTCGTATTTTTTTTCCTTATTCTTGTGTGTTCAGGTTCATAGCTGATCTTTTCTCTTACTTTTATTCTGCCTCTCAAACTCAGACATCTGTGCATTCCCAATGTTTTCTGCTCTTTCTGTTTCATACACCGACCGCAGGGATTCTGATGAGATATTTACATATTTTTTACCACATTATTCAGGGATAACTAACCTTTGATTGGCCCATTTTCAGCTCATTGACTGGATAGTAGCACGTTTGACAGGATTCCTCCAGCGGCTGACCTCTGTTGCAGGAGACAGAAAGTCAGTCACTTTCTCTGCCAGCCATGTGATAAGCCACACCCTTTGATTTAGTTATACATTTTCATTTTGAATGTACTATCACTTAAAAAGTAAAATCTATACAGCATGCATGAAGGAAAGCAACACACCCGTCGTCACCTTTAGAGCCCTGCACATACATGCACAGGCAACAAGAGGCACCTGGTAAAGCCCTGGCAGGATTACAGAGTTGTAGGAGTTGGTTACGGTGAGGAACACATGTTCAGGTCACTCTCTGTCTGGCTGCACTGCTCCAAACACTGTTCCTCTTATTATATTCCCCTCTCTGCTTTTCTTTTCTCTTCCCTTCCATCCACAGCCCCCTCTTTCTTCCCCTCATATCTCCATTTGTGTGTGTGCGCAACTAAACTGAATAATGTTTAAGGGGTAAGGAGGGGGGCACCAAATCCTTAGAGAGGACTTGGCAGTTGCTTTTCTCCCTCTCGCTTCATTGCTTCGGTCCTTCCCAAATCCTATTTCACGGTGCCAAGCATCCGCTCCCTGGGATCTCACAGCTCCCATCTCCAGACGCAGGTTTAAGCCCCTCTCTTGGCACCCGGACTGGGCACGGAGAGAAGGCATGTGACATACATAAGCACCGCCAGAGATACAAACACACCTATTATCTTTGTTTGGAGAGGGACTTGTGTCCTGCAGTGTGCGCACGGCGCTCACTCACACAATCTTTGTCTCACAAGCTCCATTAGACACATCGGCTAACTTCAAACATGAATCAAGAGGTCACACAAACATTGTAAAGCGCCTTCAGTCCTTCATCCACTGCATCACCCCAGCAGTCACCCGCAAGCTGAACACACTCAAAAACTCAAACAACAACAAATAAAGCTAATGTGGCCCCTACAGTTGGAGCGTCACAAATTAATAAACAGCTCACAAAAGGCTGGAATCTTAATCATCACCTTCTGTTAATTTACTTTCCCATGATACTGGTTATAGTCCTTCAATTACAGCTAATCAAAGCAATTAATTAGTGACCAAATTACTAGAGTCTACACCAACTGAGCCGCAGCCAGATATGAGCACGTTTCATTTCAGGCACTTTCTGTGTTTTTGAAGAATGACCACTAGATGACACCAAATACTTGCATAAACCACATGCGACATATGACCAGATATTTACCTAAATAACGTTTCAATACCGGAGCAGATCGGTGATGGATGTTTCAGCTCGCTGACAAAGCCTGTAATGCAATTAGATGGACTAAGATGATCTCGCTGCAGCCTTCCTCATTACAAACAAACCTGAGATTGGAACCAGTAAAGTTTAAAAGATTTGATAACACCAACTGATAAATGTGAAACTGTTACTAATGTCAATCAAACACATTTCTAGTAACATCACTTATATTTACAAACTATCTTCAAAACTAATAATCACATTTGCATCTATCAATGAATGGCCTCGGTTCTGTGTAAAGCACCGGATCCGAAAGCTCTCAGGAACAACTGCATATTCACATGGATGCAGCTGCTCTTCCATCATCCCATGCCCCATTTTCTTCATTTCCCATGGCCATGGCGTTGATGTGGGGATATTTCACGTCCACAGCATAATAGATCCACTGTTTGAACTGACAATTGCCCTGTTTCAGCTGTTCACGGTGCCACAAGAGCTGTGATGATTGAAATAAACTGTTTTTAAAATGCCCTAAATAAAACTTGTTGGCAGTGTATAACAAGTAAGAATTGTTTCTGTGTCTCTATATAAATATTTCTGTTTTTTTATAACATTGAAACAGCTAATGACCTTTTTTGTATCAGGGATTTTTATTGACTCGTGACATTTATTTCAGAATGAATTGATAAACATTTAAAATATAGAAAAATAAACTTACAACAACCTTACCACCCCATATGCACCCACTTCCAAAAGTCAACAGAATTCAGAGCAGCGTACATGTAGAAACGTCACTCATACACAGCAGCACCTACATAGAAAACAACCAAAATGTTTGGACGATATAACTCAGTCCTAAAGTCACAAAGCAGTAAAGGTTTGAGTCTCATCCTCAGTCTTGCTGGTGCTGTCGAGCCTTTAATGACTGTGATCAGACAAGACTAAATTTAAGTAATTTGAAACCTGATTGAGCACAACACTCAGCATATGTGCTCTATCCCAGATTCAGCCCATACAGGCCTGGTGGCAACATGAGGATAGGAACCCACTGGCCCACATGTGCAGCAGCTAGAAGCAAGGAATGACCCAGTTCCTCTACTCAGATGCAATCAAAGTAGTCAATTATGTGAAAACATTTGCAAAATGTGTAGAAATATTAATATATCAAACATCGTGTTTTACTTTGAAAGTCAATTTTCTTGTGCGATCACTTCTTCTTTGACTTCCTTTGTTGCATCTGCTTAAAGCAACAACAGTTTGAGGTCAACCCGCAATTTGCAGTTCCTCAACTGGCCACTGGGGGCTGGCTCCAAAAGTGTAGTTTTGTAACTTTACATCAGAAATAAACACGTCTACATCAGTCCTGTGATCACAACTTAATCAGCTCAGCTCTCTGGAAATCCTCTTTGACTTTGATTCTTTCAATCTCGCTACTGCCACAGTTTATACTGAAAAAAAGCAACTAAAAACACAAGAAACATCTTTGTCTCTTCCATGTTTACTTGTTTTTTCTTCTCTTTCTTCTTTTGCGTCTCCTTTTATGCCATTACACGTTTGCCAACCGCAAAAAAGGCACAAGACTGCCATCGGGGGGTCAGCAGTTCTTGTGCAGCGCTACAGTGTAGTGGAGACACGCCGGCTGAAGGGGCCGAGGACGGGTTGGCCCTGTTAGAGGTTCCTGTCTGGCCGGTTCACCCCTGAACCCGTGCTGATGGAAACACACCTCATGTCCTGTTTTCCCTCCTGTCTGTTTGTACTGATGCATATCTGTCTGTTTTTTTTCATTGACCGTCTATCAATCTGTCCTTAGTTCAGTTTTTTTCCCTGAATTGTCCTTTGGTTTAAATTTTTATTATGGTTTTATTATGGTTTATATTTATTATTTCCTGCTTTAGCAGTGTTTTGGTTTAAAATAAAGGACTTTATTAATTGTTACTAGTGACTCTTGATCTTCTGCATTTGGGTCCAACCTGCACCTCCAACATGTCATCATTTTGCATTATTTCTACTACATAACAATTCCACTAACACACCCATATGATCCTCACAACTGATAAACAAAGGACGTGTTTGCACTGACTCACCACTAGACTTTAAGTACCTCTGGGTCTTGAGGGAGGGAAACAGCTGCATCGAGCACAAGCAGGTCAGAGCTGAAAGTGCTGGATCAGAATCCATTATTAATAGGGCCGGTGCTAATTGAAAGTCTTAACTGTGCAAATGAAACGTCTGCAGCAGACGTTACGCCTTACTACCCTGCTGTCAGAGGATCTGCCTTAGAGTCAGAGGGGCACTAATTTTAGCGTCTCATTTCATAACTAATGTACTTGAGTTTTGTAAGTTACACTGTACACCAACAGGTCCGACAAGATTACTGCTGTAATAAATCTTCATGCACAACATGCTGTATTTACTTACTTCTCTATAAATCCCATGTACAATATAGACCTGTAATTTTGGGTCTAAAACTGAGTGACTTTGCACTAGTTTTTGTAGAAAGTTCTCCTTAAGTCACGCAGACTCCGGAACATTTTCTCATTGGAAACTCTTGGATTTGAATACGTTGTTATTGATGTTTTACATGTGTACAGAGATTCTCATGTCAAATTATCAACCATTTTGGCCTAATCCCTCTGTCCCCACAGCGGATCATAGTTCGCACATCAATTTGGCTCGATGCCCTTCCTCACCCCCCCCCCAACCCCCCTCCCAACACACGGGACCATTCACACCTACAGGCAATTTAGAACTGTCAATCAGCCTGGACATAGACTGGGAGGAAGCTGAAGTATCCAGAGAGAAGCCATGCAAACACTTTGGGAATATCTGCGAACTCTATGCAGAAAGACTCCCGCCGGGCCCAGCAATCGAACCAGGAACCTTCTTACTGCGAGGCAACAGTGCTAACCACTTGGCCATCAAGCTGCCCTTTCTCATTATGTCAAATAAACTGAGTTAAAGAAAATATAAAACAATCTGACCAACATGCATTTAAAAGGGGAAAAAACAAAAAAATAGGCATATCTAAAAATCCTTCATTGGTTTTGTTTAATGGCTCCAGATATCAGTAAATAATCAATAATAAATTTTAAAAAAATTAATGATTCATAAGTTTGATTTGTCTGTTGAAACTGTTTGTGCCCCTGATTTAAACAAAATATTGGCAAAATATGGGCCGAGGGCTCAATACAGCCTTCTTAAATATAAAAGAGACAACAAAAACATTTACTTACAAAAGCATTTTGATAAATATTCTTCAGGTGATTAAAAACAAAGTCTACAATTTATATTTACCCTGACTACATTGTGAGCTTTGTGTACGTTCAGAATGGACTGATGGACTGTGTGTGTGTGTGTGTGTGTGTGTGTGTGTGTGTGTGTGTGTGTGTGTGTGTGTGTGTGTGTGTGTGTGTGTGTGTAGGGGGTGGGGTATGTGTGTTGGCAGCTGGCATCCAGAGTATGTGAAATGTCTCTTTCTAAGTATATTCATAGATTGAATACTCTGGTGGCCAAACAATTATGTCAAAGACTAAAAATACATTAAAACACAAAGGGCACAGTGGTGGAAGCTATTTTAGTACCATATTTTACTTTTGGCTTACACTTTTTCATTTAGTTTGCTAGTTATTCAGTACATTATATTATATATTTGTTATTATATTTGTTAAAACATAAGATGGAATATAAATGTCCCTGCTTTAAATTGTATGACCCCTTTGTATCAGAACACAGAAGAGGGCAAATGTTGAAGGACTTCAACAGGACGGTGACAATTATGAAATTCACTTGACCATTCATTTCTCAGACCAGTTTTATCCCGTGTAGAGGCCCATCCTTTGTGTCACGGAGCAGGGGCACATCCCGGACAGCAGGCCAACCCATCACTGAGGCATTCAGAGAAATTCTGAAGGGTTTCACAACTTTCAAGCACCAACAAACACGTTTTCACTGTAAATGAAACCACCCTGCCTTCATTTTAATGCAGCGTCAGGAGCAATGTATCAGTGTAATTGACGTCTGTCGACAATGTTAGTGAAATAAATTCAATTAGTCTGTTTTACTTAATAATAATCTAGAATGTAGGGCACAGACTTTAATTCCACTCGTTTTGAAGGGCTGACCCACCACACTGAATTATTAACTCTTTCAAAGTGAAACAGAAATTATTTCTAGGACATTAATATGCTTGCAGTGCACACTGGAGTAGATTTTGTTTCTGTACCCCACGGTTTCTGCATGAACAAATCTGCTTTCGGTGCACTTTGGTGCGCTGTTTGAATTTATTCACTCGTTAGAAATATTAGTGCGCATGCGCCCCCAGTCATCTGACGGGTGCGCGCTGTGGACGTTTCGCAGCAGCGCTCCATCGAGGGCCACCGTCGCAACTGCCGAGCGGCTCTGAGAAAGAGCATCTCCTGCAAGGACAGAGTAATTCATCAACCGGGGACTTGGCAGCAGGAGAAGCTGAAGGGTTAGTGGTTTGCGAAAGGTGAAAGTTTTCCTGAAATGTAGCAGCGGGAGAGCGCCGGTTGCTCTGGTCGCTCGGTGGCTGCATGGCTCTTCTCCGGGATGCCATGAAAATCAGAACAGTCGACTGATCTGGAGACCGCTGCTCGTTGGAAATCACAGACACGGTGGCGGCGGTGAGAGATGGATGTCGGTGGAGAGATCCACATTAGGTTGCGTTTACGAAGATTCAGGCAGAGCTGAAACGTCTCTTTGGCACAGTTCAGCCGCCGCCGGAGCTCTGGGAAGGATGGATTTCAGCCTGCTCCGGAATATCATCAGCAGATACGTAAGGGCCGCCGTCTGTCAACGCTGTCACAAGCACAGGGCTGTGTCTGCATGTGTACCGTGTGAATGCGTCTGAACCTCACCTGTGTTGCACGTTCAGGTTTATCTTCCAGGGAGTTGAAGCGCGGGACGACAACTGCTTTGCTCATCTGCAGAGCACATGTCAATTGATGAGCTTTGGCAGGCGGGCTGTTTTTACACCGTTTTTCTGTAGCTGAATGGAGAATGTGCCAGTGGCTACAGATGCATTAATGGCTGGGGTATGTGTGGAATACAGATGAACGTAGATGAGCCATTTAAATGAGCCACAACACCCACGAAGTAAACTGTCTCACAGCTTTCACTTGCACTCTGGTCTGCAGAGGAAATAAATCCCAATTAGGGCTGAGAGAACCCAGAGGCCTTGCAGGCAGTCTCCACACTTTGCCTCTCTTACAGCGGCGTGGAAGTTGTGCAGATTAACAAGATGTTTCAGGCAGCAGCCAGGAAGTCGTGATCTTTGTTTTAATCAGTGATCAGGATTGTCTGCTTGCAGGAAATGTCCACACGATCACAATGATGTTGACCAGCAACCATGTAGGTGGTTGGCTCAGTCTGACAGAGCTGCTGCGATCAGGAGCTTCTGATTATGTGGCAGGACAGGAAGCAGCTGTGGGGCTGAATTAGCGGGAAAAAAGTGTCTTTGACCAGCTGGTGAAGCTCTGGGCATCCCTGAATATTCTCACCTGCAACAGTTTCGCCTGACCCTAAAACCGACTCAGTTGTGAAGACAACCAGCAGATTGTGGGTTATTTTGAACTAATTAGTGTATATGTGTTTGTTAGTGGGAGGGAGCTCGACAGTTAATAATAAACTAATATCCAGAGATATCAACTCCATCAGTAAGGTGGATGGAGGACAGAGAGAACGAGAAGGGTCATTGACCCTCATCCCTCAACCTCACCGTTACATCCTCAGTGACTGAAGTGTCATTAAGCAGACAAAATATCAGTTGCTACGTAAATTTTAGAGACATTGGTAAACTTTACAGAGGAATGGACCATGTGTCGGGTATCTGGACCTCTATTATCACCCTCTGATAATCCTGCAGTACTCTGAACAGCTGCTCCCATAATGAGACGACGTAGTAGAACAAACATTACATCATGCAAGGTGATTAAAATGTGATGACCTGCGAGTCTAAGCCTCTTCAGACATCGAGCGCCGTCTGCTCCCATCAAGGTCACTGCCCAAATGTTGCCCAACAACGATGAATTACTAAACCTACTTAAGCCATTAAATGATGCACCTTTAGTTCAGTCGACTGTACACCACGGGGCGAGTTGGAAGCCTTTAAATATGTGTTTGGTTTTCTATTATAATCACGCTGTCACTGAGTTATGGCTTGTCCTCGATGCATTGCTTCGTGGAGGGAAATAGTTTTTCATTTATCGTACAGATCGGCTCTGATTTCCGTCCTTTTGCTTTGTTCTCAGACAACAATGCGATAAGTGCATATTTTAGAAATTTTCAAATGTTGTTAGAAGAAAAAAAATGCAACTTTTGTTGTCTGTCATTGTTTTCCTAGTTACGTTTATTTAAACTGCAGGCAGTCAAACAACTGATACTAAAAAATACAAAGTGGAAAAAAAAGGGAAATTGAATTATATGAACAACCGTTTTATTTGGTAAAAGAGCAGCTACTAAAACAGCCGTGTGTCATATTTCGGTTGCTCTGTAGCTGAGTTCAAAACTTTAAACCTTTACCTTTATGATGCGCTGGTGGCTGTGGCTCCGTTGGTAAAGTGGTCAAGAACCAAATTAAAAAGATTGATGAGTTGATCCCGGCTCCTCCGTGTGTCAAAGTGTCCTCCTGGGTAAAAACCTAACCTCCACACTGGCCCTGACAGCCTGCATACAGCAACTATAAGAAGGGCGATATAGGTGTGTGAACGGGTGAATGAGAAACATTGTAAAACGCTTTGTACAACTTAGACAATATTAAGGGAGCAAACAGGACTGTAGTTCCATAATACACTTGTTACTTACGTCTTTAACATGCAGAAAGCTCAAAGGGGTCGTTTTGTTGCCTAATAACCAAAGTCAGTTTAGTTTTTCTGTCTTGAAATGAAATAAAAACGTATGGTACCAAAGTGTGTATGTTCTGGCGCGATGGCTGGCCCGGGTCAACGCCCTGCAGGAGGACACATGTATGTACACTCACCGGCCACTTTATTAGGTACACCCGATACACCCAATCAAGTCCACGCCTTTGTTTTCTGATTGCATTTATCCGTGAAAGGGCTTTGAACTTGTCCTGTGTGTTTTTGTTTATCGCGGGAAAGCGCATGTGTGATGTGTGTCTGCTGTCTGCTCCTCTCTTCAGCGCCCTTTTCTTGTCTGGCAATAGTAGCGATGGCGTGATGCCTCACGCTGGCGCTAACTGCGAGACCTGCATGAGGTCGTGATCTGGATTAGAAGGGCTTTGTTTCTTTTTAGTTGCATGTTATCTTAATATCTTATGAAAATCTAATTGAACTGTTACACTGGAAAAGATCACCGGCTGATTTACAAGAGGAGAACGGGCCAGCTGTCCCTTCCTTTTATCTAAAAGGTGCCATCAGGTCTCGGCTTGTCGAACTGCTCATGAAGGGTTAGAGCAACTTTACAGCTGTTTGAGTCCCCCGGCTGGTGTTGAAAGACAGGACGCTGCCTGCCACATTACGGTTTCCCACATTACATCTCACTGCCGCAGACGGTTAAGGGCAGTCTATTCCTGTCTTCTGCACCCCACGGTGACGGGGCCAGCTTTAGGTGGCGAAAACCTACAGCTGCCATTTGGATTTGCGTTTGGCTGAGCGTTTCCTGCTGGCCTGTGTTTAAGTCGGAGCGAGGCGTCATGCATCTCTTTTATAGGCTCTCAAGAGGGATCTTTATGTCCTATATTATGGCAAAAAGATTTTTATGAGAACCGTTTTTAAACATGTTGACATTAAAGGCAGACAGAACGAAGGCTTCTTAGGATGCAGATTTCGGTGACGGGCGAGGGGAGCAAAGAGAGGTAGCACAGCTGGATTAAAGACTTATGTAACCGTTGGATCACAGCGAGTCAAGTGGGAGAAGAAGCTGGGACATGAACAGAATACAAATGTCCTTATCTAAAAGTATTTCGCACATATTCAGGCTTCGACCTTGTCATAAGTATTCTGTCAAATGCGTCATTAGTATTTGGATAGCTTCAGTTTCTTCGTAGGTTTGAACGGGCTGGAGCGGCTGGTTTGTTGTCTGACGGCGAGCTAAGCGCCAGGTGGTAAATCAACTCATTACAAACACATACAGGCTGTGTACTCGCTTTATTTCAGTCTAACGTTCTCTTTTAACCCAAAAATCAACGTACGACAACGATGTTACAAACACTCTGTTTTCACAGGATACAGTTTAGGATGAAGAGCCACACATCCTGTTGTCAGTCTGTACTAAAGTCTTGTTTCATTAAAGGACCCGTAGACACGCTGTAGCTGGCCGTTGCTACAGTGTCAAACGTTTTGTCGGGTTCGTGCTGGAATCATCATTACTGACATGCACTGACACTTTAAAGGGCCACTCTTACGAACTTACACCGTTTGACAGGACATGAATGGGCTTCTCTGTAGCCTCCATGAGTGACTACATCTGTCTCGTGATCGTGCAGCTGTGCAACCAAGACAATTATTTAGCTAAAATTGGCATTACTAAAGGCTCAAAAGTTACAAATGATGTCGTGAGCATAATGAGGAATTAAATCAAACATCAGACAGTCTACTAACTGGCATAAGAAAGTCCATACTTGCACAAGTGGCAGATGCATGTGAGCATGTGCAGCTTAACTGACACACAAATGAAAGAGAGTGAGAGTTATTGAGGTTGGCCAGTGCAAAGCTGTACGGTTCACGCACACCAGACCAGACCAGACCAGACCAGACCAGACCAGACCAGACCCTGAAGGTCTCTTAAAACCACACGCAGGCTGATGTGTCGAAAAATGACCACATGTGGACGGCGTGGCACCTGGACCTGATAGCCTGGAAACGTCATTGCTCCTTCTCAGGACTGTGGCAGTCCTCCCCCAGCAGGGAATGTGGATTTTATTATCAAGTTTACAAGTTTACAGAAAAAACAAATAAAGCAATTTATATGTTTCTGTTGGTCTTCGATTTGGAGGCAGGACCCGCTGTTGGGTCAGTGTGTGAGAGACATTTCTGCAGAAAGGCAGGAAAAGAAACATCTAGGTGTGTATGTGGTTTTTTTTAAGCAACACAAAGGAACGTTTGCCATTTTTACTAAGTGGACCTCACATCCAGGTGGACTTTGAGTCCACCAGGACACATAATATTTGTTCACACATTCAACAGATTAAATAAAATCTAGCAGCTGAAGCCGAACATGGGTAGAAACAAAATCTGTTTGTATGTCATACGTCAACAGTCCCATCCTCATGTCGGATCCGTGCATCCCAAGTCCTAAGTGATACGCAGTTGTTGCCAGAAACAACCGGGACGGGGTCCAAAGTTCTGTAGGCTGGCTTCACCAACAGCAGAGACGGAAGACTGTGACAGTTTAGATGACACTTTCTCAAAGTAAGCAAATATCAAAATCTAAGAAACGGATATTTTATCATGAAAAAATCCTTTGTGCTGATTTAGCACTGGGTTAAACTCTAAACTCAGCTAAGATAATGACAGTTCAGCTGGCATGAGGAGACCATGTAAACGTCACACAGAAACACTCCTGGCAGGAGTCGAACCAGGAACCTTATTCCTGGTCTGTGTAATGTTCAGGGGAATATTTGGACGTTACTCTTTACAGAACTCCTTCAGCACAGGCACATTTATAGGGTGTCTGGTGCGGAAGTCCTTCCACAGCATCCGAGGTCTGGACTCTGAATGGGACTCTTCCAGAGCCATTCTGTGGTGGATTTTAATGCTCAGAGTCCTTCTGCCATCAGTGGTACTGATGATGGTACTGAGCCAGGGAACCGAGCCCACGTCATGATGCTCGGATAAGGTGCTCCTAGGCATACTGCGTTGTTTTTGGACGTGTTTGGGTGGTAAATTCATTCACAGATATGTTTGCCAGTTGCAGTGATGTCTTCCAGCCTTTAGCTGTTACCCAGATTCTTCTTCACCTCGAGGAGGACTGCATTGTCTTTGGAGTTATCTTGGCTGGCGTCCCACTTCCAGGAAGTGCAGCCAAAGAACTAAAATGTCTATTTATAGACAGTCTGTATGTTGACTGATGGATGCCTAAACCGGTTGATACTTTGATACAATTTGTTTGAGCATACTTTATAAATCAAAGTCATTCTAAACATATATATATATATATATATATATATATATATATATATATATATATATATATATATATATATATATATATACACACACACCTTTTTTGCAAAGAATCCCGAGTTGGATCCGTCTTGATCAAGCGGCTGACGTAGTCGACTGTTAGGTCTCTCTTACATGTTCTGCTGCTTACGTACACTTTTATGTTTCAGATGTAAAAAGCGCCGGCCGGTTGCTAAATAGATGATGTGAACTCCATTCCTGTCCTGTGTCGTGTACCACAGTGTGGCGGGACAGTGGAGGAAGAATAAGACATGATTGCCTAATCAGGTCACTTAATGGTGTATATCTTTTATTACATCTCTGTGAGAGAAAGGAGTTGCATAACGGAGATGGCACATGTGTGTAATTGCGCTGCTGCGACGAAGGGTAGTTTTTCCTATTAATAATGATGCAAATCTCCAAAACAGTGGAAGGAACTTTTAAAAACAACCCCAGAACTATGACGGTTGTAGAGTCAGCAGGCCTGCAGCTTCTCTTCTCTGTCAATCCAGAGTTCACGCAAAGAAACTGCAGCACACAGTCGGGAGACTGCACCATGTTGCAGTTAGAGACCTAAACGCAGAGCTGCAGTGGTGGGATGTTTCGTTGTTATCAAATCCATTGTGCCATTGCTGATGATTGATGATGATGTAAGAGTAGTCTCTTTGTTAATAAAGATAAAGCCTTCATGTCCTGCAACCAACCCACAAGCCACTTTGTTTGATGGAGCAGCAGAGTGAAGAGAGAACTGTGGGACACGGGTTGATACGGATCAGTGAGGATTAATGATCAGATAACTACAAACCACAATGCAATCTCTCTTTGTCTTCCCCCATCGCTCTCCAGTACTTACACTTTGTCATGGTGTGACACCCGCTGCCAGGAAATGGTGGAAACAAAGGCAGAGAGCAGCGCCGATGAAAACATCAGCGGTGCATAAATGCGTGTTTAGGAGGAAAATGTTCTAACAGAACTCTGAACAGGATGAGGCCGGTTTAGAAAACTGATAAGTGGATGTTTTAATGGAGGAGTTGGAAGTTGTAGACCAAAGAAATGGCTGATCCATGTAGTTAAAGATCAATAGTTTTGTTGGTCACATTATTTTTCTTTCTCGTTTCATTTTTCACTGTTTCATGTTGTCATGATGTCGTCTTACTTACAGCAAGCCTGCTTTTCAGATTTTCTTTAACCTCCCTTTCCCTTTTGCAGTTTCTCTCTGGGTCGCGTTGCCCTCGCTAATGTTTGGAGGGGTCTCAAGTCGCCTGACGCTGTCGGTGACATGTCTATTTTTACCTCATTGCCAAGCGCCTGTTGACAAACGGAGGCCTTTAAATCTTTGATTCTGAGGTTTTGATGAGAGCTATTTGCTATTTTTAAGCTGTTGCGTTAGGTGTCAGTTGATCTTGCATCCAATCGTAAGCTTATTAAAGGTCTGTGGATTATGTTGTCTAAAAACACGTTTAACAGGATTATTATGGGAAGTTTAGGCCTGTGGAGTGAGCACAATAATGAGCTCCGACGCTGCCAAAATGTGGAGGACATTTCAGTGATGAAGCGCTGCACCCACTGAAGTGCTTTTTCCAGAACTTTTCTGCTAATGGTCAACACCTCAGCGTTGAGCTGTGTCAGACGAGCGGCTCTGCCAAAGGCTTCGCTCACACGGGCCACATGGGCCAACCGGGCCACTCTGCTCACACGGCCCACTTGGCCCACTCGGCTCACACGGCCCACTCGGCTCACACGGGCCACATGGGCCAACCGGGCCACTCGGCTCACACGGCCCACTCGGCTCACACGGGCCACATGGGCCAACCGGGCCACTCGGCTCACACGGGCCACACGGCTCACCCGGGCCACTCGGCTCACACGGCCCACTCGGCTCACACGGGCCACCCGGGTCACACGGGCCACTCGGCCCACCCGGCTCACACAGGCCACTCGGCCCACCCGGCTCACACGGGCCACACGGCTCACTCGGCCCACCCGGCTCACACGGGCCACTCGGCCCACTCGGCTCACACGGGCCACCCGTCTCACACGGGCCACACGGCCCACTCGGCTCACACGGGCCACCCGTCTCACACGGGCCACTCGGCCCACCCGGCTCACACGGGCCACCCGGGTCACACGGGCCACTCGGCCCACTCGGCTCACACGGGCCACCCGTCTCACACGGGCCACACGGCCCACCCGTCTCACACGGGCCACACGGCCCACTCGGCTCACACGGGCCACCCGGGTCACTCGGCCCACACGGGCCACAGCTTTAGACGCCGTGCAGCAAGCAGAAACAAGCAGAATATCACAGTGCTTCAGTTCTTCTTCTCTTCCCACAGTCGTGTGTAATGAAGACCCGGGGTCACAGTAAACTGTGTTTTTTTGTGTTTTTTTTTTTTTAACAGACGTAGTTAAGGTCATGCAGCACAGATTTGTGTAACAAAAACATTTTGACTAAAAACAGTAAAGATTTCCTTCTCGTAATGTTAAACTAGAGTTGGTTCTAATTGAGCTAATTTTTCAAGTAACTTGGCTTTTATTTTGAAAGTCTTGGATAAAACCTAATTCTGATTTTTAGGAATATGCACCAGACCATCACATCCACAGTCATGACTGAACACACGGGCCGGTTCAGCGTGTTCACTGTGGAGGGTTCAGGTCAGACCACAGACCTTCTGATTGGCCACCTCAACGTGAAATGAGAAGCGTCAAACTATAATGTTGACTAAACGCTGGCTGCACGTTGTGGCTCATGACAATGATGTCCCTCTTCCAAAGTCTTGTTTTTGAGCAGGTTTTGACAGCTTAGCAATGTGATGGTGTTTGTGAACAATGTTGCACTGAATCAGTGTGAATAAGTCAAATAAATACAAGAAGTCATGATGTAGTCATACATAGTGTCATTAACTCAAATGTTCTCGTTCACGTCCGTATATTGTGTTTCTTTGTTAGTGTGTGGGGGAGGAGCACTGGGTGGACAGTCGGACGGTGTACATTGGACATAAAGAACCCCCTCCGGGTGCTGAGGCCTACATCCCCCAGCGGTATCCCGACAACCGCATCGTCTCTTCCAAGGTGAGCCAGCGACAGTCGGTGCCACAGCGTAGTTTATCATGTTTCTGCTCTCTGCTTTGCGTCCAGGCAGTCGTGTAATCACTCTTAAGCAAAACCTAATTTGCTTGTCATGAGTTTATCAAGCAGTGCATCACCATTTCCTCTTGCCAAGAGGATGTTTGTGGGGGGGCATTAAGTCCCCGCCTGTTTCTCTACGTCTCTGTGGTCATTTTGCTGTCACCTTTTCCCACAGTACACCTTTTGGAACTTCATTCCCAAGAACTTGTTTGAGCAATTTCGAAGAATCGCCAACTTCTACTTCTTGGTCATATTTTTGGTCCAGGTAAGATTCGTGTAGTTGGTTACAGGCTTCAGACGCTGACAGATGTTTCATTCAGTCACATGATAAATACGTGTCGTAGTCCACGTAGACGTCTTAAAGATGGCGCTTTCAGATTAATTTTGGTACTAATTTGTTTGATCGTGCTCCGGTAATAGTTGTGTTTTGTCCTCCAGGACCGTGTTTAATGTGTTTTATGTTTCTAAACCCTCTTAAGGGAACAAACTGAACACAACTAACTGTTTACAATACAATACTTTTGTAAGAGGTTATCTGAACAGAATTCCAAAGCACTTCATCAGTAGGAGAGATTTGTTGTGTAAAATTAGAAAATTCAATGACTAGGACATTTCAGATTTCAGATCGTGGTGCTTATTTTAGAAGCTTCCGAGCTGCAGCGCTTCCAAACTCGGCTTTTCTTTTCTTAGCATCCCCCCCTCTATTTCTGTTGCCCCTTTTTGCCCTCCCCCCTACTTTTCCAACCTCCCACTGTTCCTCTGTCTTACAGCTTATCATCGACACTCCCACCAGCCCCGTCACCAGCGGCCTGCCCCTCTTCTTTGTTATCACTGTCACCGCCATAAAACAAGTACGACGCACACAAACACGCTCACATCTCCAGGAAATATTCCCTGCAATGCTTCAGCCTCGCCAACAAGTCCCAGCCTGAAATAAACACACACACATTCTACCAATTGGGCACGTTATTATCTGTATATCCACATTCCTCTCCCAGCAAAAGGACACATCATTGAATATGTCTGGTGATGTGAGAAATGTGATAATGAATGGTCTCCACTGTTACTCATTTGAGCTGAGGATCCCGTGGCCCTGGGAGGTGAAGCCTCTCTTCTGCATCCTAGTACTGAGTGATGAGGCTCTATCAGTGATGGGTGAAGCTGTTGTAGCTGCAGAATCTTGACTTTTACTGAGACATACATCTTAAAACTGTCATGTTTGCTTGAAATCCCAGAAAGGGGTCAGTAAGCGTAGGAGCACGATGCTAATTAATTACAGTGTATGACTGAAACCTCCTCCCTCCGTCTCCTGATCTCATGTATGGTCTGCACAAAAAAAAATAAATATTCTCTCCTCCCTGCTAATCTGTTCCTTTACTATCTTGTTTCGCGCTGCAACTCTCTCAGGGCTACGAGGACTGGCTCAGACACAAGGCTGACTGCTCCATAAATGAGTGTCCGGTGGATGTGGTGGAGCAGGGGAAGGTGGTGAGGACACAGAGTCACAAGCTACGGGTAAGAGTGGCCTCATTAGATAAGTACAACACCTGAGGCCACAGTGCAACACTGCAGCACTGCTGCATAGCTCGCTTTTTCTGTAACGCCTCTCTGACTCCCCCTTCCCTTCCCTCTGCAGTGCTCTCTAACTTCTCGCTTGCCTTTCCCACCAAATTAATGGTACTGAAACTGCCGTAGACGCTCCCCTGGTGCACTGCACAAGAGTCTCAGGGAGGATGAACTCGGCTGATGGGTTTCAAGCGTCATAATATTCCTGCCATCGTCCTCTGATGTTCTCTCATGTCATTTTGATGCAAAAGCAGGTCACGCTTTGGAAGTGTGGCTGAGCCTTTTTGAAAGAAAAAAAAAACAAACAAAACCAACATAATTTATATAATGTCAGACCTGATGGCTGATCTTTCTGGGTGCAACGTTTTTATTTTCATCCAGTTTCGGGTTCAGTCTTTTCCGTATGCAGTTCAAACCTACACTTGAAAATGATTTTTTTTGTATTAAATTTGCAGGTCTAAGTATTACTTCTATCTCAGTCAAAACTGCTGATTGTCTTCAGAAGACGATCCTTATTAAAATAAGACTTTTGAAATCCTCCTGGCCCATGTTTTGTATGTCGTTGGGGAAGACTGATGCTTGCGTTGATCTACTTCTCATGAATTAAAAACTGAATCTGAGGCTTTCTTGAAAATCTACTAAAACCTTCACAAAAACACACACACCTAAAAAACGTACATGCAGGCGGTTTGGGTGGGATTCATAGTCTCGTACCTGTATGTACTGCAGATCACACCCTTCTCACAATGCTGTGTGGAAAACAGACATCAAAGACGTTTTATCTTCTTTCTGATTAAAAGGGAGTTTTTCCCCCTTTATTTTTGCCTCAGAATGTCAGGAGTTGATCGAGGTTCGTGCTTAGTTGCTGCACAACATCCATCTGGCTGTTTCCAGCTGTATGTAGTTGGCAGCGCAGGGACCTGACGGCGCCTCGGACACATGGGAGAGTGAAATTTACATCAATCACGAGTTAGCCTTTACTAAATAGATGCACATCTACGCCAAAGTTGCACAAAAGAAAGAAAAAGTTAAGGCAGCACCAGGCGAGCCACTCATGTTCTGAGGTGTGTATTTGATATTTCTGGCGATGATGAAAACAGAGACGGACACAACTGCTCTCATTTAAGAGGGCTACTAGACACTAAAGTTAACACGGGTTTTTGAATGAAAACATTTGCATTTTCTTTGATGTCTGCTTCCACACATGATGTTACTGCAGTATTTACACTAAATCCAAGAGCATAGCTCGTCACATGCACGTCTAACTTTCATAACACAAACTGCAACACAACAAGACCGAAGCCACAGACTTGCAGTCAGAGCTGTTCGCAATATTTGTAATCTGTTTAGAAGTTTGTACAAGTTAGTTATAAATATGGGCAGGCATCAAGAAGACAACTTTATCCACTGTCTGGCACCTTCCCATGAGCCTTTGTGGCTGTCATTTGTCTGGCGTCATACAGGCCGCAGCCGTCTGTAGTTTGATACGATTGTTGAGAACGCCTCATGCATGACGTCATCAAATGACTTACTAGTGATTTGGATCGGTTGGGAGAGAAAAACCTACTTTATCTCCCTCTGCTTCGCTTTATCTATCACCATTCTTGTCGGCTTTCTCTTGTTTCTGCCCGTCTCACCGTCTCTTTCTTGTGGTGTTTTTTTGTACCGAGATCTGTCACTGCCGTAGATCAAACGGAGAGGATTAGAGTGTGAATTTGGAGCAGGAATAATGATGAATACATTAATCATATGAAATCAGAGCGCATGTGTCATGTGCATGGCCACCGTGGAGATGGGATTTATCAGTTTAAGCTGCTCTGCTCTCATAATCTGTTATGCAACTTCTCAATCCTTTGAAAAAAGGAATGGTAAAGGATGAGCAGATGGTTACCCACAGGTCTTTATGTTTATCTTTTAGTCTTTGTGCTTATGTGAATCTCTACTACTGGCATGAACGCTGCAGTGTCCACCCTTCTCTGTCAGGTGGGAGACGTTGTCATGGTGAGGGAGGATGAGACGTTTCCCTGTGATCTCATCCTTCTTTCCTCCAGCCGCTACGATGGGACCTGCTACGTCACCACCACCAGCCTGGACGGAGAGTCTAGTCACAAGGTGACTTTTCTTTTTTTCTTTTTTCTTGCTTCAAACTTGATTTTAAATTATCATCTTTGATCCGCCTTCTGTGGGAAAAAAAAAAAGGCCTGCAGGTTTACAAGTCCACAAATCTGGCAGATTAAATCCACAGACTTTTTTAAGGGTTTCAAAGTACCAAAATATCTCAAATTTAAGCCCTTTTGAAGCCAAACACAATGCATGCCTACTTACACAGAACAATGCTGGTTATGTAATGGTATAACATCTATTTATGTAAGTATCAACAACATCGTTGCCAGGCACATTAGATCAAAGACATTACATGTTTAGCACAGCAAATCCAAATGTGCGATTGTGCGCGGTTTGGAAAAGATTTAAAATAAATAAAAAAGGTAAAGAAGCTATGTTCTGATCTTTCCAAGAAATATCAAATTCCAATAATTTCATATAATGTTCTCATATAAAACATCAGCACATAGTTGTCACATAGTTTTTTTTATTTATTTAGTCTTAACTGAAAGCGTGAACAAGAGTCAATCCTTAAGACTAGTTTATTACAGTTGTTAAAAATGTCAAATGTAATTAATGTCTAATACCTACACAGCCATTAAATAATAACTCTTTCAATGATTTGTGCATATCATTAAAAAGATAAGAGCAGTAAAATAAAAGTTTAAATTTATGTTTCGGCTCAGAAAAAAACATGTCATGGCTGGAATATCGGCCAACTTGTCATCAGTGGGAGAAAAGATGGTTTTGTCTAATGTGGGTAACCTACGGTGCATACCTTTAATGTGTTTCTTTGCCAAACCTGGTCTTTAAGTTCCAGATATTGGTCAGATAAATCAGAGAGATTTATTTGTCTCTGAGGAAAAACAATCATCAGAGATAAAATAGTCCCCCTGGTTGCATCCTGTAACCTCTCAATGTACACATGCGCCCCCCCCAAACGCACAGGGATGGAGGTAGCACGCCGTCTCGCATGCATCTTACACTTTCACTTTTCTTCTGATGTTCACTGATGTCACTCACAGTTACATACGCATGGCTGAGCATGCACACACACACACACACACACACTCACACTCACATGATATGCTCATATGCATGTTGTTGAGGATGTAGTGTCGAGCACTCAATCCACCCTCCTTATGCTTGCCCCTGGGGGCGACCCCTCGATGCGCTCCCCCCACCCCAGCTGACCCAGGGGGCACTGTAACAGCTTATCTCCCATCCTCCCATGTTCTCCAGGACATTTAGACGACCTACAGAGGCCAAGGCACCTAATCAGCCCCGCCTCCACAGTGGCTGTGTTGGTGACATTTTCTTCTGTTTGCTTCGTCTTCCTCTTTCCTGCTTTCCCAACCGTCCTACCTCAGACCTATTATGCTGTACCAGATACCATGGCCTTTAGAACAGAGCAGGAGGTGGACTTGCTACATGCCATTATTGAATGTGAACAACCACAGCCTGACCTCTACAAGTGAGTGTGACTCAACAATGCATCTTTGTGTACAGACGTCTTACAGGATAACCTTATTGCTGTGGACGTCTTTATTTGATTTTTCTCTGGCTTCTTTTCCAGATTTGTGGGACGCATCAACATTTACAAGGACAAAGAGGAGCCTGTAGTTAGGTGGGTGTCCTTTTGTGTGCTTGTGCTTTTCCTAAATGCGTATAATATGTGTTTGGCTGTTTAAAAAATGATGAATAATGGAGTAATGACCTTTGTGGTGATTTTACTTTTGCAGAACACTTGGAGCTGAGAACTTGCTCCTTAGAGGAGCCACATTGAAGAATACGCAACATATTTATGGTAGTGTGATGACGATGCAGGCAGGCTAAGATCTCTTGAATTATTCGTGGACTGTTTGTCTGTGTAACTCAGCGTTTATATTCCTCAGCGGTTGCAGTCTACACTGGCATGGAGACCAAGATGGCGCTGAATTACCAGTCTAAATCTCAGAAGCGCTCTGCTGTAGAGAAGTAAGATTAAAAACTCGACTCCCGCCGTGGTTTGAACTTTTTCCCTGAGGTGTGGTTAACTTCCCAACCCGTGGTACTGACCCCTCTCTACTCCGTTGCTCCTTGCAGGTCAATGAACGCCTTTCTGATTGTGTATTTGTGCATCTTGATAAGTAAAGCGGTGATCAACACTGTCCTGAAGTACGCTTGGCAGTGGTCTCCTGACCGAGATGAACCCTGGTACAACCACAGGACTGAGAACGAGCGCCAGCGCCACGTGGTCCGTCTAAACTTTCTCAATGGAAAACAAAATCGTGATGTCAACTATTAACATTTCTTTAAAGCTTATAGTTGTTGCTTGCCTCCTTCGTTTTTAAGGTAATCCGAGCCTTCACCGACTTCCTGGCCTTCATGGTTTTGTTTAACTACATCATCCCAGTGTCTATGTATGTAACAGTGGAGATGCAGAAGTTTCTTGGCTCCTATTTCATCACCTGGGATGAGGAGATGTTTGATGAAGAGCTGGGAGAAGGAGCTCAGGTGAACACCTCGGACCTGAACGAAGAGCTGGGACAGGTACCGCACCCACGCAAACTGAGCCATTTTCTTGCACATCTTAACGTCAACTAGGTGCAGATGTGGTCTCACTGTGGCGTCTCCCCCCTCTCAGGTGGAGTATGTGTTCACTGATAAGACTGGAACTCTGACAGAAAACAACATGGAGTTCATCGAATGCTGCGTGGATGGAAATGTCTACATCCCACATGCAATCTGCAACGGCCAAATCCTCAGCGCTGCCTCCAGTATCGACATGATTGATTCGTCACCGGGAGGATACAGGAGGGTAAATGTCCAACAATAAACAGGCCTGTGACTTTATCTGCTCTGCTATGGAATAACGGATGAGAACGTTTCTGAGTCTTAGGCGGTTTTAGATAAGAGGAAACTACTTTAGTCTGAAATGTTGATATGAATACATATTTGCTTGTCTGATTTTGTTTGATGATTTTAAAAGAAAGTTAGTGATATATCCTGCCTCCATTTTAGGAGAAGCTTTTCTTTTAAAGTCGTCGATTAGTCTTACACGGGGAGAAAATGTCCTCAGGTGCACAGAAAAGTGATGAGCCTTGCTTTTATGGTTGTAGCAACAAAGATTAGTTTAGATTTAATAAAAGAAATCCTGCAGAGTCAGCAGGAGGGGTCCCTGCCAGAACTTGAATGTGCAGAATAGAAGCCTTGTTTTATTGTAATATTTGCTGAGAAACGTACAAAAATACCACCGCAATGACTTCACGAAATCAATTCTGTAGAAGAGCCAGCAGGACTTGAGGGGTTTTGTTTCTGTTTTTAGTTCCTGCGATGAATCTCTGGACCAATCTGCCTGGTTTCCACTCTGAAATGAAGCAGAAACGTGTGACTGTAAATGCATCTGTGTTTGCAGGAATACGAGGATCTTTTTTTCCGGGCGCTGTGTCTGTGTCACACGGTGCAGGTGAAAGAGGAGGAGACCGTAGACGGCATCAAGAGGGGCATCCACCAGGGCAGGCCCACCTCCTTTTACATCTCTTCATCGCCGGATGAGGTGGCTTTGGTAGAAGGAATGAAAAGGTAAACGCACGCAAACACATTAGTAGCCATTTCATTTGACCATAAATGCTATGGCTTTTCTTTTTTTTAGACTGAACCATTCGAACCCATTTGGTATTAAAAATGCTTTGCCGTCTTTGTCTGATTTCTTATTTACACAAATTAAAAACATTAAAAACAAATAAAAAAGTTGGTCTTTAAGCTGCAGTATTATTGAACAATACTCTTAGGTTGGCACAATCCTAAAAAAAATCACTTCCAAACCTCAGTAGTTGTATAATAGTTTGTACTTATTCCTGTGTGATGTTAAGCTTTAAAATAAAATTGGACCTCCCAGTTTGTAATATATCCTTTTCACTCCTCCTTAAATCCATATTTCTCCAAAGCACACAGAGCTGGACTGTGTTATTAATATATTAGACATTAAACATGTTTCATCCCGGGATATTAATCTGGTGTATTCATTTCACAGATGTGAGGAGTCTTTGGGATCAGTTTATGCTCAACTATGTCAAAGGTGACTGATCTTTGCCACATTGATGGTGTTTTTATTCTTTTCACTTGTTGCCAGGCTGGGCTACACCTATCTGAGATTAAAAGACAACTACATGGAGATCCTCAACAAAGATGATGAGATTGAAAGGTTAGTCTATTAAGTGTCTTTTGTGGTTACACAACAGGAGATGAATCAGGATTAATCCAGTCGGTGTAGTTGTCGTTATACATCGGATAATGAGTGGAATTAGCACTCACCTGGTGGTACGTGTTCAGCACAGGTTAAAAGAAACCTCATATCACTAAAGACCTGCGCAGTCAAATCAAAATGCTCCAGCTGATGGGTAAAGACTGATGGCAGTTGGATTTCAGCGGGTTTTCTATAAAGCTCCTGATGCTTTGATCCATAGTGTGTTTACGTAAGCGCCCTCGCTGTCCAGCACGCTCAGCGGCGGCCTGTCAATAGCGAGCTATTTCAAGGAAGCAGAAGAGTTGGTGAGGGGAGGAGTTCAGCGATCATCACGCAGTTGTGGGGACTTTGTAGGTAACGAGAATGCAGAAGGTTCTAGAGCAGACTTGTCAAACTCTCGCGGACCGTAATTAATGCTATGTACGTAAAATTGAGTTGAGTTAAAATTTGGTCTCAACAATGTAATTTTTCTCTCATTGATCCCATTGATGTTTTAACAACTTAAATTATTTAACAAAACAGTACATATAGTGTGGTTTGGTCTATTTACACTTTAGTTCACCAAGTTTTACTTTAACTGCAAGTCTCTGGAAAAGCAGATTAATAGACAAATTAAGAAGTTAACACACATATGACTGCAGTTTTGCCAACATCATCTCCTCAGGTTTGAGCTTCTCCACGTGCTGAACTTTGACTCGGTCAGGAGAAGAATGAGCGTTATAGTCAAGTCAGGTTCAGGTAAGATTTTGCACAAAGCGCAGTTTTAAAAGCTTTTATAAATCCATGATAGGATGCTGACGTGCTCCTGCAGTTTGCATGCAATATGTTTGATGGGTGTGTGTTTGTATGTGTGGGGGGGGTTCTCAGGAGAGTACCTGCTGTTCTGTAAAGGTGCCGACTCGTCCATTTTTCCTCGAGTGGTGTCTGGAAAGGTGGAGCAAGTGAGAGCCCGAGTGGAGCAGAATGCTGTCGTAAGTAAACAGTTTGACCAGCTCAGATTTATCAGAGCTTTGATGATCCGCTGGAATCACATTCATTCATTCACCAGTTTTCTTTTCTGTGCTTTTAAGGCGGCAAATGAAATCTTAATCTTATTATTAACCGTGTGTAAAACAATAAAAAGAAATTCAAAAACAGGATCAGTCAATATGTCAATAATGGACACATGACATGAAATAAATGTCTTAATTGTCCTCCGTCTCTAACTTGAATGTGAACCAGGAGGGTCTGAGGACTCTGTGCGTCGCCTATCGGAAGCTGTCAGAGTCAGAATACCAGGAGGCGTGTCGTCACCTGACGGAGGCCAAGCTGGCCCTGCAGGACCGGGAGCAGCGGCTGGCGCAGGCCTACGATGTCATCGAGAGGGACTTTGTTCTTCTGGGTGCTACAGCAGTGGAGGACAGGTTAGTCGATGGAGGGAGAGAGCGAGAGAAATGGAAGGCTTTAGAAACACTGCAGCAGCAGGGGGTCAGAAGGGGAGATTAATTAATCATTAAGCTGGCTTCAGAGTATTTTCATGACTCATGAGGGCAAAAAAAGATTCCCTGTGAGCCTTTAAGGGTGACTTACTACTCATACTGCTGTGCCGTTTGTTTCTTTGCCTTTTCTTTTATTCGCCGATGTTCAAAAGCTTTGGGGTTTTTTTCTGCACTGACAAGAATGACTTCAGGTATGGTCCTAATGATCGATCAGCTGCTTGGCAGTTTAATTTCCTGATAGACAAACTGCTGATGAGCACGGCCCGAGGCGCTCAAGCATCGATGTGTTATCACCAGTCGTAATGGATTGACTGAAGCTTTGATGGATAGTTCAACCTGTCTCAGTGGAGGCTGGAACACTTATTGACTTATTGATACGCAGGCTCCAGGAGAAAGCTGCGGACACCATCGAGTCGTTGCACAAAGCCGGGATGAAGGTTTGGGTCCTCACGGGGGACAAAATGGAGACCGCCGCTGCTACATGCTACGCCAGCAAGCTGTTCCGGCGCAGCACCCAGATTCTGGAGTTAACCAAGAAACGCACTGAGGAGCAGAGTCTGCATGACGTCCTGTTCGAGCTGAACAGAACCGTTCTCAGACAGCGCTCCATTTCTGGGTATGTCAGCCACATCCTGCTCGTTCAGGCCACATCCCGGTCTGCAGGGCTACTTCGGCACTGCAGGCATCTGTGTGTTAAACAGTCTTTTATGTTCTTCCAGTTTGTCTGTTGACTGCCTCGACTTTGGCCTGATCATCGATGGAGCCACTCTTTCTGCAATTCTGAAGCCCAGCCAGGAGGCTGCTGGCCATGGCAACTACAGAGAGGTCTTTCTGGAGATCTGTCGCAACTGTAGCGCTGTGCTCTGCTGCCGCATGGCTCCACTGCAGAAAGCCCAGGTGGAGAGAAAAGTCCTTAAGACATACTCAGAACATCCCGCTAAATAACAGTCGCAGAGATCAAACTGGGTTTCTCTTTCAACAGATTGTGAAGCTAATTAAAGCTTCCAAGGAGCATCCCATAACCCTTGCCATCGGCGATGGAGCCAACGATGTCAGCATGATCTTGGAAGCACACGTGGGCATTGGTGAGTTCATTTCACCACCTTAACAAGTGGCTAATCCTCTGAATGACTGTTGATTTTAAAGTTATGCCCTGATCATGATATCTGAGAGTAGAACTGACCTTACGAAGCAGCACGGACCTGAACGTCACATAAACTCTTGGCTAATTATTGGAGTATTTTTGTACAGTTGAGGTCATGCTCCAGATCATTTTAACTGTTTTCTTTCCTCAGGCATCATGGGTAAAGAAGGCCGGCAGGCAGCGAGAAACAGCGATTATGCCATCCCGAAGTTTAAACATCTTAAAAAGATGCTGCTTGTTCATGGCCACTACTACTACATCCGAATCGCTGAGCTTGTTCAGTACTTCTTCTACAAGGTACGAGGAACATGGCTTGCATTTTCTTTAAGGGCTCCACACGTTTTTAATCACTTTATTGCGGGTCCCAGTAGAACACTGAGTTGCTTCTCTGACAGATTACTGGATTCATGAATCTCTTGTGCAACATTCTCCTGGATTCACAGCTGTGATGATCAGTGTGGGCGGCTTCCACAGCAAGCTTAGCCCTGCCAACGGATTTTTTATTTTTTTCCTTCTTGGCAAGCCAACCAGTGCAGCCCACTCAGCAAGCTTGCAGCGTGCAATCTGCATAAACAGAGCTGTGTAGATGGCTGCAGTTTTAGACTTTTTGAAATCGCTTTACTTGTTCTTGTCACAATTTCATCACTTTCTCCACTTGTTGTCTTTTGTTGTTGCAGAATGTATGCTTCATCTTTCCCCAGTTCCTGTTTCAGTTCTTCTGTGGGTTTTCCCAGCAGGTAAGTCCTTCGTACTGAGTGAGAGCCGTGTCGGATGCAAAATAACATTTACATCTAACAAAAAATGATGATGCGGCGGCTGCAAGGTGTTACTAGCAGACACTGTCAACATTATTTGAACTGAAAAGGGGAAAGAAATGAAAACAGAAGGGTGCTTGGAGAGTTCACGTTTTCACTAAGGCCAGTAAGCTGAGTGATTATCATACCCCCCCCCCCCCCCCCCCCAGCTCTACTTTGTGTTTGAAATCATTTGAACTACAGTAATTTCTTTATTTTGATGTTCAGCTGTAATGTTTCTAACAGCATCAGACAACCTTTTACAACAAAAACCTCTAATAGATCCAACTAACAGTACCTGCACAGCAAAATACACTATAGCGCCAAAAGTATTCACTCACCCATCCAAATAATGGGAATCAGGTGTTCCAGTCACTTCCAGGGCCACAGGTGTATAAAACCAAGCCCCTCGGCATGTCGACTGTTTTTACAACTGTTTGTGAAAGAACGGGTCACTCTCAGGAGCTCAGTGAAGTCCAGCGTGGAGCTGTGACAGGACGCCACCTGTGCAACAAATCCAGTCGTGACATTTCCTGGCTCCTAAATATTCCAGTCGACTGTCATCTGTATTATAAGTGTTTGGGAACGACAGCAACTCACAAAGTGGTGGCCACGTCCTCGCTCCTGATGGGAGCATCTTGGATGAGAGGGGCGTGCTGAAGTCTCTCCTGAGAGAGAGAGAGAGAGAGAGAGAGCGCGAGCGCGTGAGGGAGATCAGAGGAAGAAGTGGTGTGGTGACTACCAAGAACAAAAGCTGCTGCAGCCAAGTCACCTTTCAGAGTGAAAGCCTCCCTTAACTCACGCAAATGATTGAGTTAATGTGAGTCCCGACTATCAACCTGGCATATATTTGTCAATGAAAGCACACATTTTCAAATGGCTCTTACTTTTTGCTGTATTTGAACTGGATATGCAAATCCACAACCATACGAATGGCCGTCTTAACAGCTTGGTGACAGTGTGCGAGGTTACGACGCAGATGGTCTTTCAGTTCCAGATGTCAAACGCCATCTGTTTCGTTCTTCTGCAGCCTCTGTACGACACTGCGTATTTGACGCTGTACAACATCAGCTTCACCTCGCTCCCCATCCTCCTGTACAGCCTTGTTGAGCAGCACGTCACCATGGAGACACTGAGGAGGGAGCCCTCCTTGTACAGGTGAGGTCAGAAGACTCTGATAAAATGACAGTTGCAGTGTTGTACGTGACCGCCATGATAACATGCGTGTTTGTGTGTGTCTCAGGGACATTGCAAAGAACTCCCTCCTCCGCTGGCCTGTCTTCATGTACTGGACATGCCTGGGTGTGTTTGACGCTGTCATCTTCTTCTTTGGTGCCTATTTCCTCTTCGACAACACCACCTTCACCAGCAACGGCCAGGTGAGCCTCTGTATCCGAGTCTGCCGACGTGCATTTGTGAATAAAGTCGGAACGTATCATGTTTGGCCTTTTATGTGGCGTTTGAGGTGTCATTTAGGGGAGTTAAGGGAGGATCACAAATGTAAAGTTTTCATAAAAGCTCATTCATCGTCGCTGCAGGTCCCTGAGTGTTGGACTGAGTAGAGTTGGTTGATTTGTGGTCCTGCTTCTGTGTCCACACTTCTGTAACTGTAAAGGTTTGTCTTGGCCCCCCATAGTTCAGCAACATTGGATCTCCATTCATATCGACAATGCAATAGCATCTTTCTCTGTATTGTTAATTTATATCACATCAGCTGTTTTTGATTGCCTTTAGTCCTGTTTTTTAAGTTGAAACATCTTGAAATTCATTTTACCCTTTGTCCTGATTCTTTTCTCTTTTCTTCCCCCCTTTTCTACCCGCTTCTTCGTTCTTTTTTTTGCTTCTCCCCTTTTTCCTCCTCTTCTTCTTCAGCTTATGACCACCAACACACAGATGGTAAGCCTGTCTCCCTCCCTGACAGCTCTCTCTGTCTTTCATACCCTTTTAGTTCCTGTTGTATCGTTTCTGCTTTCAGTTCGACCGTTTCATCCTTCCTCACCTCACACCATCCATGTACTCTAGTGTAGTTTCCTACTGCTCCATTATCCCTCTAATCTCTGTGAAGCTGTGAATCCTCCACAGTACCCGACCGTACCACGCCAACAAGTAGAAATCGTAGCTGCTTCCCCACATTATCTTTGTGTTTTGTTTCGGTAGTAAATAAATCAGTACTCATGTGTGGCACAGATTGAGATCAAACATCTCTTCGTTTTTCTGCCTTCTGTGTTTGTGCATCCTTGTGTATTTGTGTGTCCTTGTACTTGTGCCAGAAGCTTTGGGGTTGATTTGTTATTCATTTTACTGTTTGTGTGAGTTTTAAGTAGGAAATCTGACTATCCTTTAAAATAGAACGAAGTAATGGATGAAGGAATTTTAACCGAGTTTTTGGCTCTAACAACCAGCTGTAAAGATGCTACAAGTTTTCTAATTTGTTTGACTAGATCTTCCCTTTTAAACTCTGTCTGTCACCTTTTGAGGGTTTAGAACAAGTTAAAAATGTGGATGCTGTAAGAGAAACTTTAGAATAGTTTATTAGTTTATTGGGTACAAAACCTAAAGGAGAGCTGAGAGGGAACTGATTTCATCTCTTACCAGCGCTTAGATGACGAGGGTGGTTTTTCCAGCTTTATTTCTGTCAGGTGCATAAAATTTTTCTTTTTCGCCTTTTCTTTGCAGATGTTTGGCAACTGGACGTTTGGGACTCTTGTCTTTACTGTGCTGGTGTTCACTGTTACACTCAAGGTGTGTACGAGTGTTTTCTTTGGAAACGAGAAGGAATCATTTGAATGATGTTGTTACGATTCGTCAGTTGTCTGAGATGTCTGAGATGTCTGTGTGTTGTCTGAGATGTCTGTGTGTTGTCTGAGATGTCTGTGTGTTGTCTGAGATGTCTGTGTGTTGTGTTGTCTGAGTTGTCTGAGATGTCTGAGATGTCTGAGTTGTCTGTGTGTTGTCTGAGATGTCTGTGTGTTGTCTGAGATGTCTGTGTGTTGTCTGAGATGTCTGTGTGTTGTCTGAGTTGTCTGAGATGTCTGAGTTGTCTGAGATGTCTGAGATGTCTGTGTGTTGTCTGAGATGTTTGTGTGTTGTCTGAGATGTCTGAGTTGTCTGAGATGTCTGAGTTGTCTGAGATGTCTGTGTGTTGTCTGAGTTGTCTGAGATGTCTGAGTTGTCTGAGATGTCTGTGTGTTGTCTGAGATGTCTGTGTGTTGTCTGAGATGTCTGAGTTGTCTGAGTTGTCTGAGTTGTCTGTGTGTTGTCTGAGATGTCTGTGTGTTGTCTGAGATGTCTGTGTGTTGTCTGAGATGTCTGTGTGTTGTCTGAGATGTCTGTGTGTTGTCTGAGATGTCTGTGTGTTGTCTGAGATGTCTGTGTGTTGTCTGAGATGTCTGAGTTGTCTGAGAAGTCTGAGTTGTCTGTGTGTTGTCTGAGTTGTCTGAGTTGTCTGAGTTGTCTGTGTGTTGTCTGAGTTGTCTGAGTTGTCTGAGATGTCTGAGTTGTCTGAGAAGTCTGAGTTGTCTGTGTGTTGTCTGAGTTGTCTGAGTTGTCTGAGTTGTCTGTGTGTTGTCTGAGTTGTCTGAGTTGTCTGAGATGTCTGAGTTGTCTGAGATGTCTGTGTGTTGTCTGAGATGTCTGTGTGTTGTCTGAGTTGTCTGAGATGTCTGAGTTGTCTGAGATGTGTGTGTGTTGTCTGAGATGTCTGAGTTGTCTGAGATGTCTGTGTGTTGTCTGAGTTGTCTGAGATGTCTGTGTGTTGTCTGAGATGTCTGAGATGTCTGTGTGTTGTCTGAGATGTCTGAGATGTCTGAGATGTCTGTGTGTTGTCTGAGATGTCTGAGATGTCTGTGTGTTGTCTGAGATGTCTGAGATGTCTGTGTGTTGTCTGAGATGTCTGTGTGTTGTCTGAGATGTCTGTGTGTTGTCTGAGATGTCTGTGTGTTGTCTGAGTTGTCTGAGATGTCTGAGTTGTCTGAGATGTCTGAGTTGTCTGAGATGTCTGAGATGTCTGAGTTGTCTGAGATGTCTGAGATGTCTGAGATGTCTGAGTTGTCTGAGATGTCTGAGATGTCTGTGTGTTGTCTGAGTTGTCTGAGTTGTCTGAGTTGTCTGAGTTGTCTGAGATGTCTGTGTGTTGTCTGAGTTGTCTGAGTTGTCTGAGTTGTCTGAGTTGTCTGAGATGTCTGAGATGTCTGAGATGTCTGAGATGTCTGAGTTGTCTGAGATGTCTGAGTTGTCTGAGTTGTCTGTGTGTTGTCTGAGTTGTCTGAGATGTCTGTGTGTTGTCTGAGATGTATGTGTGTTGTCTGAGTTGTCTGAGTTGTCTGAGATGTCTGAGTTGTCTGAGATGTCTGTGTGTTGTCTGAGTTGTCTGAGATGTCTGTGTGTTGTCTGAGTTGTCTGAGATGTCTGAGTTGTCTGAGATGTCTGTGTGTTGTCTGAGTTGTCTGAGATGTCTGTGTGTTGTCTGAGATGTCTGAGATGTCTGTGTGTTGTCTGAGATGTCTGTGTGTTGTCTGAGATGTCTGTGTGTTGTCTGAGATGTCTGAGATGTCTGAGATGTCTGTGTGTTGTCTGAGATGTCTGTGTGTTGTCTGAGATGTCTGTGTGTTGTCTGAGATGTCTGTGTGTTGTCTGAGATGTCTGAGATGTCTGAGATGTCTGTGTGTTGTCTGAGATGTCTGTGTGTTGTCTGAGATGTCTGTGTGTTGTCTGAGATGTCTGTGTGTTGTCTGAGATGTCTGTGTGTTGTCTGAGATGTCTGAGTTGTCTGAGTTGTCTGAGTTGTCTGAGATGTCTGTGTGTTGTCTGAGTTGTCTGAGATGTCTGAGTTGTCTGAGATGTCTGTGTGTTGTCTGAGATGTCTGAGATGTCTGTGTGTTGTCTGAGATGTCTGAGATGTCTGAGATGTCTGTGTGTTGTCTGAGATGTCTGAGATGTCTGTGTGTTGTCTGAGTTGTCTGAGATGTCTGTGTGTTGTCTGAGTTGTCTGAGATGTCTGTGTGTTGTCTGAGATGTCTGAGATGTCTGTGTGTTGTCTGAGATGTCTGTGTGTTGTCTGAGATGTCTGTGTGTTGTCTGAGTTGTCTGAGTTGTTCAATTCAATTCAATTCAATTTTATTTATATAGCGTCTATTACAACACAAGTTGTCTCTAGGCGCTTTCCAGAGACCCAGAACATGACCCCCGAGCAATTATTACATAAACAACGGCAGGTAAAAACTCCCCTAGTGGAAGAAAAACCTTAATCCAAACAGTGGCAAGGAAAAACTCCCCTTTAAGAGGGAAGAAACCTTGAGCAGGACCTGGCTCATGAGGGGGGACCCTCCTGCCGAAGGCCAGCCGGATAGAGCAAGAAATAAGAAAGAATAGAGACATAGAGACACCGTCAAAGGTACAAGATAGGATACAATAGTAACTGTCCTTGTTAGTCCAATTAGACTTCTGTGAATATGGGTGATATATGGATAGACGGTGATACAAGGGGATGAGGACTGCAGGTCGAGGTGTCAGCAAGCATCCAACAGACATCCATACAGAAAGGTTGTCTGAGATGTCTGTGTGTTGTCTGAGATGTCTGAGATGTCTGAGTTGTCTGAGTTGTCTGAGTTGTCTGAGATGTCTGTGTGTTGTCTGAGTTGTCTGAGATGTCTGTGTGTTGTCTGAGATGTCTGAGATGTCTGTGTGTTGTCTGAGATGTCTGAGATGTCTGTGTGTTGTCTGAGATGTCTGAGATGTCTGTGTGTTGTCTGAGATGTCTGTGTGTTGTCTGAGATGTCTGAGATGTCTGTGTGTTGTCTGAGATGTCTGTGTGTTGTCTGAGATGTCTGTGTGTTGTCTGAGATGTCTGTGTGACCAGACTTGGGCCACTGTTGTGTAACATTAGATGTTGGACCACACAGGCTGCCGAGTTTCCAAAGCTGTAAGCCAGAAAATGTCATTGATTTTATTGAGTGCTTTCATGTTTAACCGCTATATTCTGTGTGTTTCAGCTTGCCTTGGACACACACCACTGGACGTGGATCAATCACTTTGTTATCTGGGGATCACTACTTTTCTACGTTATTTTCTCTCTCCTCTGGGGCGGCATCATTTGGTAACGTTGTGCTTTAAACTACTGAGCATCCACAAGGTTTCCGTTGACGGGTTCGTGTTGGGAATCTTTTCTGCCCTTCCTTTTGATCTGTCTTTCCAGGCCCTTCTTGAACTACCAGAGGATGTACTACGTCTTTATGCAGATGTTGTCCAGTGGTCCGGCCTGGCTCAGCATCATTCTCCTTATTACAGTCAGTTTGCTGCCAGATGTCATCAAAAAGGTCCTCTGCAGGGCCGTTTGTCCCACAGCCACTGAACGTGCACAGGTAGGAAACCCAAAGAGGAACGTGAAATCCTTTTGGTCCAAGAATAGATTAGTTATGTGATTTGTATTTTTTATTTGCCCCCACTAAGCGTGATTTCTGGTAGCGTTAACTAACCATTAACCTCTGACCACCCAATGCTTTTCCTTTCCTGTAAGAAAATCAGCAATACATTTTACTACCAATGTAGTAAGTAGAGTTGTGTTAAATGTGAGTGCATATACCGTAGTCTTCACCTGTTACTCTGTTTGACTCTGTCGAGGAAGACTGTTAAGCCTCGGCTGAACTTACTGACTCCCTGTTCTGTGTGACGTAGCCTTACCCTCCTGTGAAGCAAGCTTCAGCATGAATGGAAAAAAAATGAGTGAAAGGTCTGACAGATTTCTTCTACCTGTGCTTTTTCTCCTCTTTTCTCCTTTTTTCACTGCACCCTAATGGATCACCGTAATGAAAATTCACACCATTCCCTGCTGCTCCTTTCTCCCTTCTCCTTTCCTTCACTCCATCCTACCTTATCCCCACGACGACATCGCCCTTCTCCTTGCGTCCTCTTTCATCATCGTCTCCTCCCTTTTGCCCGTTCCTGCATTCCCCGACTACGTGGTTGTGGCTCTGTCCCCTGCACTCACTCATCCTCTCGGGTTGACTCCAGTCCACCCGCCCGTGCCTTACTGTGGAGCCCTCCACCATCTTCATGCTTTCTCAGTCCTCCAGCAGAATGAGTTTCTGATTGGCCCAGAGAGACGAGAGAGGAGCAGGAAGAGGAGGTGACTCTTTTAAGCCCTTCTCCCCGGGTGCACGGTTCCATGGTCCGGTGTAAACCACCTGCCACTACAAACTGCCTAATGTAAAACTAACAAGCGATTGGCGACACCACGATGGCAGATTTGTAAGGCAGGTTACGTTGTTGTGTTTTATGACTGACGTGCCATTTTTTCATCTGTTTTGTGTCATCTTTTCCTGTTTAAGAAGTGATTGTTGCATGCAGTACACCAAACCCTCGTGGATGCTCTCGTCAGGTTTTCTTACTGCACCTTTTAATCTACAATTTGATTTTGTAGAATATCTCTCTTGTAAAAACTCTAGTACGATGTTCCTTATTTATTGCAATTAAGTATTTGATTTCTCAACCTGCAAATAAGTTCTTCTTAACTCTCAAGTAAGTAAAGATTTAAAGCTTCCCATATCTCTCGCTACCTCGACATGAATAATGGTTATTAATGCACAAGTCCATTTCCAAAAGAAGACGGGTATAGTCGAGTGTTGCAAAGTGATAAAAGTTGTGATACGACATTAACGCCGAAGTCAGAAACAAGAAAAGTAATCAAATTCTTTCAAATGAAATTAAAACCCCTTTGTATTCCTTTGAAAACAGATACATGATTTAGTGAACATCCAGTAAATGTATCCTGGAAGTCCAATCCAACTTGGTTGCAAAGAAAACAAGTTCTAGCACAAATGTTGGAGTTTTATTGGGGCTCTGTGTTTTCTCTGATCATGTGTTATTTAAAACTCATTGTGACTGCCAGGTGAGGTCAGTTCTCAGGCGATCCAGACAGAATACAGCTCACAAGATCTAAGCAGATTCATTATCATCACATTTCCTGTAACGTCATCTGCAGACGGTAAAGACAGCAGGGCCCCTGGAGGGCTGTGCAGCTCCTGGCCATTGTGGTGGAGGGGGAGGCAATGAGAGGGACCATCTTCACCCTGATAGGACCCCTGAGGGAGACAGTGGATTAAAAGCTGCCAGGACCTATGACTCCATGACATCAAACAGCCACAGCACCCCGCTCAGCGAACCCTAGAGGCTTCCCTCCTCCCGCTTTGAGGCGGGCAAGGGTCACCATGGTAACAGCACAAAGAAAGTGTTGACAGTGGGGTGTCAGGGTCTAAATGCTGCTGCCATGAGGCTTTCTGCTTTTTTGAAATGCATGCTGGATGGCGCTGTGCTGTGGCTTAATGGGTGCTGGGCAGAGGGAGATCGACGGAAGAACTGTCCTTCCAACACACTTTCACAACATCTAATTACTGTGTTAAGTGTTTTTTTTAAAAGGTTTTGTTTTGCACTGTGTGTGTACTGTAAATTAGGCAGAATCCAAATGAGAAATGTTATCCTTAAGTTGTTGTGGCTACTTGTCATGAGGGCTCAAAGGAGTCCTGAAATTAAAACATGCAGAAGTAAAGAGCTCAATTTGAAGGTGCAAAGGTTTGATTGTGAAATGAAATATCTTTTGGGGTCAATACGAATTAATTGAGTTTCTAACTAAAAGTGTGGCAGGTTCTGTTAGTAGGGTACCTAAACCAATGATTTCAAACAGTAAACTTTAGTTGTCCATGCAGTTTGGTAAACCATGTAGTTTATGTGGCGTTTAATCGGTGAACTGGTGACATCTAGTGTTGGAAAATGGTATCGCAACTGTGAGTTTTTGTTTTATTCCGTGTGCACGTAACATGTAATGGGAATTTTCAGAAGGTTTTTGTTGTTAATAATGGTTATTTATAGTGTGTGTGTGTGTGTGTGTGTGTGTCTGTGTGTGTGTATATATATATATATATGTATGTGTGTGTGTGTGTGTGTGTGTATATATATATATATATATATATATATATATATATATATATATATATATACATGCATACATTTTAATCTTGCTTTTTCTTTCAAGGTAACCGAGTTCTCAGATCACTAAAACTAATTAGCATGTCCTGATCACAGATTAAACCTTCAGAAAATAACCCTAACGTTTGTCTTAATGCAGCTCATTTTCAACATCTGTTTTCATTCACAAGTTTGTTGTTCTGCACGTTTTCTCTGTTCGTGGTGTTTTGAATTTTCCAATGATGGCATTTTCCTTGTATCCCTGCAGGATAGTGAGAAGCTGTTGCCGGATCATGTGGCTGAGTGGTCCCTACTGTCCTGTTGTCATTCCTATAAAGGTCCGAGGGTGGACTCCTCTCACTTCCACCTTGGCGCTGCAGAAATGCAGTCCCTCCACAGGTCCGATCCTCTTCCACAGAAACTCCTGGCCCACTTGGCAGAAGGGGAAGACTTGTGCTCTGTCAGCCCCTGTGTGTTCCGACTGTCAGGGGCAGGATTCGTGTGCTATGCTCCCGGACCGGAGACTTCTGTGTAGAGAGGGAAAAACAAAACAAAAAAAGCAGTCTCTAAAACTTAAGTCTAAACAAAACAACGAGATGTATGACCAATGATCAAGGATTTCTAAAACACAGCAAACACGTTCACACACTTCAGAGGCGTGGACGGTCCATGCTCATTTCACCGTGTGCATTTCCTGGGCTACACCGGTTGGACTACCTTCTAGATGCCCTGACTCCTCATTCCCACATGTTTGTTTTAGTCCAGCCCTGTCTTAGCCTCATCAAAGTTCCCGCTCATATTTGGAGTAGTCTGAGAACTAAATGAGGAACTATATGTGACAGTGTCACTTCCCTGCGGAGCCGTAATGTTTGAACGGTCGATTTTGTTTATGTTGTCCTCATTTTCAGACCGACATTCGTGCCTGTTCCTACACTTCCATGTCCTTTTTGCTTCGTTGTAAATGTTTGTTGTGAACATTTATGTAAAATATGTGGTCTGGCCAAGTAAGAGGTAGCCGTCAAAGTCAGCCCTTTAGGTATGCGTGCGTGTGCATGTGCGCAAGAGTATGCATGAATTTGCCTGTTACTGTATGTTTGTATGTGACACACTTTTGCCTTACAGGTACACAGCAGCAGACTAGGAGCCAAAGGAGACATATGTTATCCAAGCAACGCAGAACCGGTGTATTACGAAGCCTTACACACCCATACTCATCAGCGAAAGGAGGCGGGACAGGGAGAGACTCGAGGGGAAGTGCAGTATTTTAGCCGCCCTGCCTTAAATCAAACACGCGATTTTTCAGTGGGTCATGTTCGGCAAGTGTTCAGGGAGGTTCAGAGGGCAAACGTGTCTGGTGCAGTGCGTCTACTTTCCGTTATTGTTTGAGTCTGGTCTGTCGGAGCAGCGTGTTGTCCTCGGTCCACCGGCTCCGCTGTTCTTGGTTTTCCTCTTTCGTCCCCGGCATCAGTCATTACAGAACATATCAAAGCAACTTTTCCTCACTTGAACAGCGAGCACAGTGCACCCTCTCCAGCCAGCATGTGCCCGTGCCGGGAATCGATGGCGTATTCGTTTATGGAAGTCCTAAGTGACTTGCTGTCCTTCGCTGTCGCGGTGTGCTTGTGTACTTGCTGCTACGCTGTGTTATGCAAACGTTACTGTCAGTATGCTAAGGTAACGTAGTTAAGTTATAAGGGGATGTGTCGCATTAACCCATGAGTTTTCTTCTAAAATGATTGATGTCAGTCACTGTTTTATGTATGGATGTAACTTAAGCTTTTTTGTACTGAGAAGGGGCGTTGTAGTTGCGTAGACAGTTTGCTGTAAGTAGGACGGAGACTTGAACCGGCGAAGTCACAATCAAATCGATGGGAATGTTGAACTGATTTGTCCATCATGTCCTCCAGCTGAAGATTGTAGCTCATCATGGATAAACCTCTTTTCCGCATTTTTAACTGCATTTCTACGGTCCTCCTTTTTCCAAAGCGTATCAGTCTGGTAACATAGGGAAGCGACGGACTCTGGAAGTCTTGAATGTGAGATTGTGAAACATTTTTGTATGTTTTATACAGTTTATTTTCATACACATTGCCATCTGCCAACTTGTATAGATTTAATAACAGGTTTTCAGTATTTTTCTACCGGGGCACAGATGATTTATTTGTTTGAGAGGTCTAGATTTGTCCCTTTCAGTTTTCACTCGGAGCCTCTGGAGGTGTTGGGACACTAATACTTTTTAAAGAAGAGACCTTGGTGCTTCTATTGCAGTATCCCACCTCACCGTGTCGTCGCGTGCTGCATCCAGACATATTCTACTTTCATAAGCAGTCCTACTGTAATAACGCTGTAAAGTCTAATTCATTTTCATAATTCGATGGGGAATTCTTTATGGTTAATGTTCAAAAGCATTTTTATAGTATCTGAGTCCTCAAGTTTGAGCTTAAATGTTCACCTTTTCTTTTTAATCATTCTTGTGTTGTGAATATTTAATTTGTTACTTTTGTATCTCAGAGAGATTATATTTTAACTCTGCTAGAATGTCTGTTCAAGTTTGTAACCAAAATGAGAGTAAAGTATAAATTATATGATTAGATTTATCTATGGTACACACTGCACTTTGTTTTACAACAGCTCAGTTTTACCCTAAAAACCAGGTCTGGTGTCTGTCAACTGGGGTTTGTAGTTCACTTCTCCTCACAAGTTATTTTTCTAAGAAGATTGTAGTTGGAGAGAATAAAGAAGTGACCAAATAACTTGACTAGGAATGAACCGTAGCTGTCAGCCTCTGTCTCGATGTCTCGATGGGTTTGATCACACCAGCCTTCTATTGCTGATCAGAATGTCCAAATGCTTTTCTAAGTCCATCAGCACAGCAGCAGGCGTTCATCCGGTCGCTCCAGAGCTTAGCAAAGGTCTGAAAAGTCACACTCTTCATGTCATACGTTTAGTACAGTCCTGTTTGTATTAATAAACAGATTTTGAGAATTCTTTTTTTCTTTTTGGATAAATATTTTAGAAGTTCAATTGTTGACTTTTTTGCCAGCCTGTGTAGCAAATGAAGGCAAAGCACTGTATTGTCATTCTGGTTGTAATAAAGAGCGTGAAAACGATTCTATTCTGTCGGAGTTTTACATAAATATTCAAAACTGGCTTGTTAATTCCTTCGTTTGTCATTTTCTCAGCTATTTTTTTTCTACATCATGCGCTGACGTGTCCTGTCATTCCCAGCATGCCCAGCAGGGGTCTCCAGTCGTCCAGGATCACTTGACACTATAACAGGACTAACGTAGATCGTTTCACAAAAATACAAGTAGTCTGCAGTACTGGGCTGAAGGCCTGAAGTGGACCTGAGATGTGGTAAGAACCAAACTCCGATTGGAGTGATGCATCTCCCGCGACCTGGTCGTGGAGCCACTGCAGACAAGAACCTTTTGTAACTATTTAAATCGTAGTATTAAACGGTATTAAACATCCAGTTCTTTTCCCTTTTCATACGCGTTTGCTACGATATTAAGAAGTAACACTCTAATGTAATTTTACATTATTTTCTTTATTATCACTATATATATATATATATATATATATATATATATATATATATATATATATATATATATATATATATATATATATATATATACTGCACAAAACAGAGAAGCAGGTGTTGTTCATTGTGAGGGGTTTTCAGTAGACCTAAACTGGCTAACTCCCTGGGACACCTTTTGTGATTGTATAATAATTTTCCATCAGTCCAGGCTGAAGTTATTGATCTTAAATGGTATACCTGGTGTTTGCTTCTGACGGTGCAGAGATTTACACCACATTGGTACGTGTTAATGGTGAGATATCAACCGGTGACCAACTGACATTTGCATAAGTGTGATTTTGTTCTGGGGACATTTCCTCGCACCGTTTTGAATGGATGTTACTGTCCCGCAACAACTTTTAAAAACGCAGCTTGTTGACTGTTCTTAAACATGGATCACAGCTCTTTCAGCAAGAAATCAAAATGTATTAATTTAAAAAAAGGCTGTTGGAAAATAAGACAATATAAAGCAGTGACTTCTGCAAAGTTTTGTGAAACACGTTTCTTTGTTATTAAACGCTACAGCTCCAAATAACATGTTCCAACCGAGCATCTGTTTTAACGGCCAATGTTTTCCCTTCAGATGTTCAAACTTTGGTAAATCTTAACGATGACTATCAGGCTCCGTCTTAGCTGCTTGTACAGGTGTCAGTCATTTCTTATTAATAATTGTCCACTGACATAAGGTCAAAGTGATGTTTCCTGCATTTCTCCCAACAACCTAATATTTAATTATGGACTTAAGTCAGATTTATGTCTGAGAGGCAGATGGAGAGACAAAAAGGAAGGAAGAAGGACCACATGAGAACTTGAACAGAAAGTTAATGGCGTAGTGCTGAGGTCACTTTTGTTTTATCGACAGTTATTTAACCGGTAATTTCTCAAAATCAAGCAACATTAAAATAATCCTACAAATCATATGAATCTACACTTATCTTAAAGAGAGAGAAGAGGAGGAGGACAGCAAGGAAGAGCTGGGTGAACCGTCATAACGAAGCAGAGAATTTGAGACGGGAGAGAACAGCCTCAGATGTTTTCTTTCTCTCTCCTGCAGACCCAGAATGTTTGACTGTGCAATTTACATAATAATTAACATAACATAATTTACATGGAATTGTTTTCATCAGTTATTTTATATATATAATATATTTACTTGTTGTTCCAGTTTCAGTAGCAGCTCTATAGCAGTAAGATTGTTAGTGGCTTAGCAGAGACTCTTATGTAACGTACCGTTTTCTCTTTATATACAAGCGCAGACTGTAACAATAAAAAGATTTGATTGGGCGGCGATGAGCCCGAGTAGAGTTATGTCTGTTCCAGACATTTCCCAAAGAAAGAGGCCTCGACGTGGACCCAGGACTGACTGGAGGGTCCTGCCTTCTGGCTTCAGAGCACTGCGGTGTTCTCCCAAAACAGGCGGAGAACGTTTGGAGGGTGGAGGAAGATCTGGGATGTCCGTTTAGACTGTCCTCCGCCATAGAGGTCACAACCTTTGTTGAATCCAAACCAAAGACACTTCCCACCACTGGACATCCAGCTGTCATAACCGTGTCTCGTCACTTGATGGAAATGTAACCTGATAAAATGTGCACAACCATCATTCATAGTCTGTAAATGACCATGACGCAGCTGTCATGCCTTTTCTCCACGCTGGATGTCGCTGTTTGATCAGCTGTTGGCGTGAAACTGCATCGCTGACGTTTATCCCCTCCCCCATCTGTCTGAGAGGTCTGCACAGGTTTGCACCATCATGTGTGCTGAGGCTGCAACATGCATGTGTGACAGAGGCTGTTTCCTGCTCCAACTCCTCCCCATCTCCATTTATGCCATCCTTTGCACCGCATCCTTCTGTGGACAAGCCGGCGTTTTTACAGGGAGCTGTCACGTCAGCTTCAACATCCTTCCATCATCCATCTCTGCAGCGTCCCTGAGAGCATCCAATATTCAAAGCAACCTAGCACTGTTAAGCTGCACACACCACCCTCATCTTTAGTAGCTTTCTTCCCCAACTGAAGCAAAATTAGACAGCAGGCTAGGCAATCTCATCCTGGGTGGCGTTACCCTCCTTCAAGCCTTCTGTTTGGCTGGGCTTGTCAACGCAATTTTCCTTTCGCTTTCTCTTCAACATCATTCAGTCTTCGAAGAATTGTTGGGCATAAAGCAGGCAAGCTGTCTCTTCTCCCTAAGAAAGTGTGTTTTGCCTGGGCAGCTGGTCTTCCACTGTCCCTCTGGAGGATGATCCTTTGGATGAAGACCGAGGAGATGGCCCTTGGGGAGCTGCTGGAGAGACTGAGGACCGTAACCCAAAGCATAGGTGGGTGACAATGACATTTAAGACCAACTTAATTTACTTGACATTTGGATAATGGTGAAAAGCTTATCTGTATGCAGGCAGATGTTTATTTTAAAATCAAAAGGCTAACCAAATGGTTTGATGAAGGAAATGAAATGTTTAAAAGCAACAAGAGATGGAATTGGGGTCATTGTGTTGTTTGTCATGATGTGTCTGCCTCTCTGTCGGCAGGCAAAGGCCAGCGCTGTCCTTTCGTTTGGTTTTTTTAATACTAAAGGTCTACATGCGTACATGTAGATATTTAAATTAAAACAACAGTTGGAGCCAGTTGAACCTGTAATTCTTCATGAGATGCATAATCTCAACACTGACTGTGGAATGTAAAATAAGTATTCAATTATCGGGAGCAAACAGAATCATTCATGTTGTGATACACCACATTTGATCTGTTTTTTTTTGTTTTGTTTTCAGTACTACAGCCTAAATCAGATCTACATGAAATATAGTCAACAAAAGTGTTGAGGGCTGTATCAAAGGGACGGTGGCTTGTACATGACTCACTTAGCAGAGGTGGATTATTCATTGTGTCCACTTACTCATGCCAATTTCATATATGACTTTATTTTTTTTTCAAGTCAAAGCTACAGCAAAGAAATTGGCTTGTTTATGTCTAGGTAGTACTAGAAATAAATAAGTATTTATAGTTGTATTTGGCATTCCTCAGCTAGTCTTTGGAGCTATTTTTGAGCCTTTTTTAAGTTAGACTCCTGCAAACATCCAGTGACGCTGCAGCGGTTGGTTTAATGCTACTGACTGAAGTGCAGACGTTTCTCTTTACCAGACTAAAGCCACTAATATGATTTTTGATGTTTGCCTCTCTTTTTGTTTAATCCATTTATAGAGATCTCCCTTAATCCACCCACATTCAGGATAAAGCCTCTCTCTCACACACACACACACACACACACACACACACACACACACACACACACACACACACACACACACACACACACACATATTTACAGTTTTCAATTCACATTTAAGGAAACTTGTATTCAACATTGCAGTGGTGAGCAGTTTGGTTTGTAGAGCATGTTTGTTGAGAAATGACGTTGTTATAAATGCATATAAATATTTTAAATGTGTATACACGCTAGATTTATAAATATAGCAGCAAGCTCTTGCTGAATCTCTTCCTTCTCAGCACAAGAAAATGGTGAAAGCCTGGTAGGAGTGGGTGGGCGGGTGGTTGAAGGAACATGGCTACATCCCCACTGGTGGAGTGGAAGAAATGAATTTACGCTCTGGACTGAGTTGCATCAGTCTTCTACACTGGCACGAGGACGGGCTCCTGCTTTGAGAAAAAGACATTGCAGGGCTTTGGGTGAGCTGCATAAGAGAGCAGTAATGGGCTCAGAGAGGAGCGTCTGGTGACGCTGATGGCAGGAGACAGCCGGAAGGACGTGGCGGTGGCAGAGACAGATTCTGGGGAACTGTGCTGCGTCGGGATGGAAATGTTCTGTTTGGTCAAATCTGGAAAACTGCTCTGAAAAGCAGGTGTCTTGTTTTAGGAAGACAGAAATGTTGACAGCTGACTTGTTGATCCCCAGACAAATGTTTATCGAGTTACACTGTTGCGTCTCTCAGCCTGCGGTTTCTGGCTGGCTTTGTCGTTGCGCCGCATTTACAACATCAACAAACGGGGAGATCAGTTTCAGTGTCAATACGTGGCTGGATGCGTTTCTTTTTCTTTGTTTTCCAAAAATCGTCAACTTCAGTTATTTAATCCATCCTTCAGATCCTTCAACATTAATACACACAAACGATGATCACAGCTGCCGAAAATATTCTCACGATAAAGATGACAACACAAGTAGAGATGAACTATGCGATGCTGATTGTCTAGCCGTTTTCTGTGTAGTTTGTTTGACGAGTTACCTACAACTTGCATGAATGTGCTCAGGTAGCGACCTGGTGGCGGAAATAAAACCGACATCAAAACAGCATAATGAAGGAAATGCTCAGCTAGAGGACGACAACAAGTACATTAACAGTCTTTTGTACAGACACCAAGTTTATTAATGCACTGTTTTGCTGCTAATCAGACAAGTAGATCGATGAAAAGTAAAGTACAGAATAAGAGAGCAGTCAAGAGGAAAGAGGTGATTTTAACTTAATATCTATGCAGTTCTTCTAACTTCATATGAGCGTAACTGTTTATTTAATTATCATCAGGAGCTATGTACCTTAGTAGCACCAGACATTGTGGATACAGTTTCACAGTCATTAGAGACAGTATGTTGCCGAAAGTGTTCACTCACCCATCCAAATCATGGGAATCAGGTGTTCCAATCACTTCCGTGGCCACAGGTGTATAAAACCAAGCGCCTCGGCATGCAGACTGTTTTTACAACTATTTGTGAAAGAACGGGTCGCTCTCAGGAGTTCAGTGAAGTCCAGCGTGGGACTGTGACAGGACGCCACCTGTCCAGTAACAAGGCCAGTAGTGAGATTTCCTGGCTCCTAAATATTCCACAGTCAACTGTCAGCTGTATTATAAGAACATGGAAGTGTTTAGAAACGACAGCAACTCAGCCACCAAGTGGTAGACCACATAAACCGACGGAGGGGGGTCAGCGGATGCTGAGGGGCAAAGTGCCAAGAAGTCACCAACTTCCTGCAGAGTCAATCATTAAAGACCTCCAAACTTCATGTGGCCTTCAGATTAGCTCCAGAACAGTGCTCAGAGAGCTTCGTGGATGTGTTTCCATGGCCGAGCAGCTGCATCCAAGACAAACATCACCTGGTACAATGCAAAGCATCTGATGCAGTGGTGTACAATTCCAGCTCCCAGGTTTGTGGGAACAGTTTGGAGCTAGCTTCCTCTTCCAACATGACTGTGCACCAGTGCACAAAGCAGGTCCATAAAGACCTGGATGACAGAGTCTGGTGCGGATGAACCTGACTGTCCTGCACAGAGTCCAGACCTCAACCCGACAGAACACCCTTCAGGTAAAATATTGAGATAGCTGATATAAACAAGTAAGAGGAGAAAAAAGAGCGTTTTAGACAAATGCAGAGTTGTTTTACTGCAAAAACAGAGAGGAAATTTAATAAACATGAGAAATGGCTATAATTTTAAACCATTTAAATGATTGTATTATCATGTGGTGTCACTGAATGCCAGAACGACAACTTCCCTGAACTCCGCTGAAGTACAAGTATTTTTGTCCACAGAGATACTGACGGTGGTGGTATATATGTGTATGTATATGTGTGTGTGTATATATATATATGTATATATATATATATATATATATACACACCCAACATTTGTGGATATAAATAGACCAAAGGCTTTGGCAAAGCCATCTTTGATGGCTGTTTTTATTCTGTAGGTTGAATAGAGAAAAGAAAATGTTTATTCCACAGCTGATTGGATGAGTTGTGAATATAGTTTTTCTTGCAGCCCTGGTCACGGGCAGCTTTTCCTCGACTCTTATGGGTATTTGACCTACTTCTTCCAGTTGATTTGAAGGGACTCATGCAGTTTAGTGAGTCAGCTCATCCCAGCAGGAGTGTTTTCAGATGCAGTCCTGCTCAGGGGCCCGTTTTTATTATGTCGTAAATAGGCTGTTTGTATGTGGTAATTTTTTCCAGCTTATACAGTTGACATGTGATGCATCCCTTGTATACGTGTGTGTGTGAGACTGCCAGGATGAAGCTGAGATTCGTAAAAGTGTTTATCTTCAAGTGTGCTTAACTTAAAGCAGCCCAGCTGTCTCCGATGTAAACGCTACTTGATCATAAACATTTGTTATTAATTAGATTCTCCTTTCTACTACTGTTTGACTGGAAAGCTCAACAAAAACAAAAAAAAACCAACCATAAATCATTTCTGTCTGATTTCTTTCAATATAATGTAAGAGTGCAGTTCCTTTATTGGCTTGAGGTCAAGCGAGCTGCACTGTTCATCCCTGAAGGCAGCAGGTGCACAGCCAGATGGATCCAGGAGGCTGCGATTAGTCTCCAGCTCGTCACTTGAAGAACGACGACTAAAACGTTACATTCTCAGGTTCTAAACTGTTTTTGCTGCTCTGTTTTAAATGCCTTCAATTCTTCCAATAAGGCTGAAGCTCATCAGTCCACGACTCCGTCGGTATCATGAATTGGAAGAATCAAGGTTATAGATCAAAAGTTGCAAGTGTAAATGCAACTCCGTTTTTCTTCAACACAGTGGTGCTGCTGTGCTCCAAGTGCAGACATTAAGCTTGGTATGACAAATCAAAGGATTCTCCACACTCGGTTGGTAATTTTAAAAACTCTGCAGAGTCGCCCTGTGTCCTTAATCCTCATTGTGAGCGTGTTATCCTGCTGACCTGTAACCTTAAGGTCAAAGTTTCATGGTGAATAATTACGGCTTTACAGACAACCAACACAGCTGGGAGCTCTTAACGTTCAAGTTTGTAGGTTTCAGAGCCGTCGACCGCGTTGTTGTAGCAAAGAGAGAATAAATGAGTCATCTGTGCAGGTTTATAGCTCCACACATGCAGGCGTATGTCCGTATGTCGTCGGTGGGAAGGAGCACTTGTCACAGGCTGCAGACATGGGACACAGGATTGGGAAATGGGAATATCAGTGGACCTGATGACTGTTTGCTTCCCTGCAGGCGTCTCATTAGTATGTTGGAGTGCAGCTCCTTTCTCAGCTCTGCTTTAAGCCTTAAAACTGCAAGCTGCCTTTTACTTGCCATTTTCTTAACTACACTCCACAAAAACAAATCGCCTGCTACAAAACAACCTCCTCGTACCAAGAAGGAGCCACTATGTTTTTCTCCTGTATCTCAGCAACTGTCAGCATGTTGTCTGTGTACTCCGTGACCTTTTTACTCCAGGTTCTTTTGTTATTGTTTCATAACTTGTTTGTTTCAGCAGTTTTATTGCCTTTGGCATGCTGCACTGGTTCAACAAGAATTGCAAGGATAGAAAAATTTTAAGACATTCAAAGAGGAAGAGAAAAGGCAGATTAGTTAAGGAGTGGAGGAATATAATTAGCCTGAGGAGCAGAAGGGGATTTGTGCTCCACCGGCTGCCCTCTGCTTCTGTTGCTCTCTACCCTCCTCCCCTCTTGTCCTGCCTTGCAAACCTTTGCGGCACTGAACTGTCAAGTATCCAAAGTGTTGGGTCCACTTGGGACGAGGGAAGGTGTGTAGATTCATCAGAGTGTGAGCGTCCGTGAGCAGAGCTGGGCCCGTTCTTCACCTCTAGAGTGTTTGCAGAGTTTGTGCAGACAGTGACTCAGCTCTTTCTGATTCTGCCGGCTTTGCATTGTAGTCGATGTGGCGCTGCAGAAGACTCTGGGCTTATATGCATCCTGCTCAGAAATCTCATCACAGGATACATGTGAGCGCATGTCATTGTTACTCTGACTAACCTGGCTGAACTGTCACATTTCAGCAAAGAAGGATCCTTTCCATGTTTCCATGTTTGGGAGCTCCATTGTGGAGTCTGTTGGAGTGAACAGTAGAGCTTTGAGACGGCAGTAAGGGGTCTCCCCGGATGACGGTTTGTTTGAACGAGTGAGATCAGCAGCCAGCTCCCATGTCCCTGCATGAGTTTCTGCGGGAGGGTGGGGAGGCATCCTACCGGCTCATGAACAGACTCAGTCATCTGATCCAGAACTTGGACATCTCTGGACTGGCCTCTCCTTTCCCTTTCAGCCCTGCCAGCCGCAAGAACTCCTGGAGAGACTGGGACGGTAAGACGAATAGAAAAGGAAAGACTTGTGCATGCGCGTATGAATGTTTGTGTTCGTCCTTCATGTGCACCTTTCTAGTGCTAGAAAGTTGCACTTGCAAGTGTGTGTGCGTGCGTGCGTGCGTGCGTGCGTGCGTGCGTGCGTGCGTGCGTGCGTGCGTGCGTGCGTGCGTGCGTGCGTGCGTATAATGTATTCTTGATTAAAGCTCTGGCCGAGTTCTGCAGGGCGTCATGCCCAGAGCCTCACACACTGCGTTTCCTGCGGGCTTCCCTTGCAACCTACTGTGCTGCTTGTGTCTTTCTGTATATAACATTTTGTGTGAGAGAGATCATGTGACCGTGCAGCTTTAATAGAAACTTAAAGATCTCTGCAGCTGCGCAGATGATCCTCCTCTGCTACAAACGATCGTTCAGCAGATGCGGTCATTGCAGCGCCGCAGCACCCTCCCGGCTGGTGCACAGCAATGGGACCAGCTGTTCAAAGATTCTGGAGTTATTTGTGTTAGGTTGTTTCCTTTTTTCAAGTTGTTAGGTTTGCTGTTATTTTGAAAAGGACGACTAATGCACAGCAAGATAAGAATGGTGAGAAAAACTAAAAAGAGTGGATCAGAACTGGATAGAGGGATACCGATGGTACCACTGAAGACATGTGAGTCGAGGGGTAATGAAGGGGTATTTTTACGTGTCTTGTATATTTTTCCGTCTGTGAATTGCTGACTGTGTTTCATTCGCAGCCTTTATTTTTCTGTGGTTTGCTGACAGTGTATTTGCTAAAACTATCTGTGGAAAAGTTTTTAGTCATGAAGAGAATTCAAGAGCTCTTCGGTGTTTGTGTTTTAGGCTGTTTGCTTATCCTGAAATGTAACAAAAATCTGCAATAATCTGAGAAGATGGGGGACTGTTTATCGATCCGTTCAGTTTTTCACTCCACTACAGACTCAAGACCCACTGAAGATGATATCTCATTGTGTTTTGAGAGCGCCTGTGTGTTCTCCTCAGAAGAGTTGGAGAAGATGGCTGGAGATCCCAGACTCCGTTTAGACCTCTGCTGTTTAGATCTGGATGCACATCCTGCATCTGGCTACACAAGAAATACATTTAGTTTGGCTCTTGCAAAGTATCATTAAGCTCCTACTATTTCTCATCCTTTGAATCAGCAAAAAGTGGCCAAATTAACTTTGGACTCCCATCCCAGTCGTCTTGTGTGACAACTTTACACGTGAAACTAGCTCATAAATGTTGTCATGGCAGAAGCGACTAAGAAAACTCAACAGAGCAACGATGGAGAAGAAAATTAAACGGAGATGAAGCAAGAAACGGAACAGATTTTACAGCTTCCTGAAAGCAGCGTAACCTCCACACCTAAAACTAGACCTGTTGGGCAAAAAAGTGTCCCTTTGTGCTGCTTTAATAGTCGTCAAGTATTCGTTCAGCCTCGACATGAATATCTTCTCCTGTCACTCCCTCAAAGGTTACAAAGAACCTGGGTGTCATGTTTGATGACCAGTTATCTTTCTCTGACCATGTTGCCTTGGTGTCCCAGTCGTGCCAGTTTGCTCTCTACAGCGTTCATTAAATAAGACCTTATTTAACTCGGCATGCAGCTCAGCTCCTGGTGCAGGCCACGGTTATATTCTACCTTCATTACTGTAATGCCCTTCTAGCCGCCTTCGAGGTTGTGTTCTACTAAAGGTCCAGAATGCAGCAGCATGTCTGGTCTTTAATCAGCCCAGATGGGCACGTCACACTTCTGCTCATTTATCTTCTCTGTCCACCTGTGGTGGCTCCAATAAGACGAATGCCTCTGCCTACAAGGTGGCCTCGGGGTCTGCACCTTCTTATATAAACTCGATGGTAAAGGTTGACACCCCTTTACGAGATCTTCACAAGAACACCAACTGGCCTTGTCCTTTCACACAAGGACATCTCAGTCCAGACTGGTCTCCTACATGGGTCCTCCAAGGTGGGACAAGGTACCAGTGGAGACGAGAGCAGAGTCGTCCCTCTCGTCATTGAAAGTGTTGAAAACTGTCCTCTACACCTTCTGTTGTGAACTCCGCTCTCCAACTTTCTGAACTGCACTCGTCGTCTTGGTTGCACTTTTTTTACAGACCTAAAGCAACTTGCGTTGTGATCTGCTGTGACGGTGGCCTGATGGAATTCCTCCTGAAGTTGTCTCCTAATTGTAATTTAACAGTCGCAGCTTTAACTTTGACTCAGTTCTACAAATCACTTTGCAATATGTTCTCGTTCAAACACAAACATGCCCATTCTGTCCCATTCTATGTATGTAGCACCTTTTTTTTAATCTTTTCCCTCCTTGATCATTTACATGCGCTTCATTGAGACATCATGGTTCAGTTTCTTGCGGCAGATTGAGCTCCAGCGAGCATAAATGTTTCCAATGTCTCCAACAAAGCAGCTCCTTCTTTTATTTTATATTCCAGCATTTGATCTCGTTTTTCAGGCCAAGAGAACTGAGAGCTGGAGGTGTTTTAAACAACGTTTCATATGTTCATATGTTCATGATATAAAACTACTCCCCCAGCAACATGTGCATTAATCTGCTTATCTCTTCTCTTGCAGTAAGTTTTGTTTTCTGTTGCTTCATGGAAAAAAACATGACTTCAAGACTTGTACTGATGGATTTAGTTGATTTTAAATAACCGTTTTCCTATTATGTGGCATTTAAGCTGGCTGCAGACTGGTTCTCGTCTTCAGGACTTTGAAAAAGCTGCCTCCAACTTGGTGCTCTCATATCAGTGTTTTTGTAAAAACACAGTGAACCAGTGTCTCTGGGATAATTCAGTTAATCCGTTGGATTGCTTGTTTTGTTTGTCCCTCTCGTTTGATTTAAGATGTTTGGCTCTACACTTGAAAGGCTTCGGCTTTTATCTCTCAAAGTTAACGACACTGATAACCTCTTGCGTGCCCTCAGTCACACAGGAAACGCACACGTCAGGAGGCGCTTTTGAACCAAACCCTTGTTCTGGTCTCTCCAGGTTATGGAGATCTGCGAGCTCCCTCAGACGCATCACTCTTCCTTATTTTCCTGCTCTGGCTGCTTTTGCACCACACATAGGAATGCTGAGGTGGCGTTGCGGTCCTCTGATGGGTGGCAGACGTTGTGGTTCCTCTTGTCCATATCTGCTCTGTAAATCCTGGGCTTCATGGTCGCTCCATTCCTCTGCATTTTGTTGAGTTTTTACATACTAATGTAAAGACTTGTTTGTGGGATGTTTTACAGATGTTTATTAGGGTTTGCTTTGTTATGATGGTTTACGGTGTCATACTCCCTGCAGTCCCTGCACATCTCTTGCTCAAAAGCTTTGAAATCTCCTACTCCGAAATAAGATCCAAACATCAGCCTGTTAAAGCACTTCTCCTGTGGTGTAGATGATAGAAAGAAGAGGAACTTTCTCTCCAAAAGGAACTACAGTCAGGTTCTGGGACTCAAAAGTACAAAATCACTGAGCCCTGGAAACATCTGAAACACTCGCTCACAACCAAACCCATACGCTATACACGCACACACACATTTTCTAAACCTTTTTAATACCACTGGATTCATTTTTTAATGTATAGTAGTGGGATTAGGGGGGACACAATATTGTCTGTAAAACTTCTCAACTGAGTTATATCTAGAACTTACTGAAGTTCAGCCCAAATTACCACATTTAAGAGACAGTATCTTTCTTTGAGATGTGTAAGAATTGAGTCTTTCAGTAAGTCCATAAGAATGGGGTCTTTTGAGGGGAGTAAACAAGAATAGAGGCTTTCAATTGATGGTCAATGAATGGTTTAATAGGGATGCAGGCAGCGTTTGAATGGTCTGGTCAGAATGGAGGCTTTGTACTTTTGGTGCACATCTCCTGAGATAAAGCAGAAGGGGATCCCTGGTTTTGTTGGCGTAGGTAAATGGGCCCGGGGAAAAAAGCCTACCTAGGACATTGGTTTTTTGTTGTTTTTTATTTGTCCTAAATTAACCATAGTCATGATTGGATCCCTGTTAGAGGTCAGACTCAGTCACATGTGAGCAGGTTGGAGCTATTGTGCTTTTAGAGGATGTAAAGTAGTGTGAGGAGGGAGGGTGGGAGGGGTGGAGCACTACACTGTAGCTTTTGTATAAAGGAAAGGTAACCTGAGGTTGGAATAGGAAGTCCCTCAGTTACTGATTGATGTCTGCAGGCTGTGCAGCACCTGCAGCCTGGCAGCAAGGGAGAGGCTGGGCGTGCAGTTAGGGGAGAGGTGGAGCCATTCTGAGAGGGAAATTCTTAATATGAGACCTTTTGCATACACTTCATGGAACAAATGTTGCAGAGGAAAAGTGAAGCAGGAGCAGGCTGGGATAGAAGAATGGGACAAGAAGATATGGAAAATTCAGGCCTCTTCATGGAGGAGGATGTGGAGGTTGAATTAGATTCTGGGTTCAGCATGAAAACGGACTCAGAGCAGACTCGAACCGGGCAGATGACTGCGGGTTTACATGCATGCTCACGCGTAAACACTGTGGACTGGTTTGCAACTGCAGAACACACAGAGCATCTTCTCGATAGTGAGGAGGAAGAGCTAGGAGATGGAGGAAGCCAAGCTCTAGAAGATGCTGTTTCAGGTTCTGGGTCAGTGGAGAATGGAGAGACTGAGGCAAAGAGAGACGTGGACATCAGCGTTGAAGATGAGGAGACCAAGGAAGAAAAAGTGGAGCAATCACTGGGTGTGTGTTTGGGTCCAGGAGAGGAGACCGGACATCACGTCCGGATTTCTCTTGAGGAGGTGGAGAGTTACTACAGATTGACGCGCCGCTGCCACTGGGTCTGCGGTAGGTGTTCCACTATTACACTAAAACCATTTAGCATCAGTTCAGTTTTCTTGAACCCACGTCGTCTCGTTTTTTGACCTCTTTCTTCCTTATGTTCTCAGCTACTTGCTGAATGAGTAAATTAAAGCATTTGTTATGAATGTTGTCTGCACAGTTTAAAATAGTTTTTTTTGCCTATAAATTCAGAAGAAGAAGAAAGGAGACAAACATCTCAATGAGTTGAAGTAGCGTGGAAGAAACTGAAAACTTTTCTTCTCTTTTCATCCAGGTCATTTTGGTGGGCCACTCTGGTTTTATTTATAGAGACTGACATTTCTCGCTGTGTTTGGACTCCCACCTTGGTTTTTCCATTATTAGCTGGATTCAGACAGATAATCGTCACTATCACTATGTTGCTCGTCATCTTTTGAACTGTCATCTGAGCCTTCTCACCTCACTTTACTTCCACCTCTCTGTTCCCAGCCCCTTCTCTCCCCCAAAGCTCTCCTGTCCTTTTATTCAGATTATTCAGTAATAAAGTATAACTTTTGAGGAGGAGAGAAAAGTTCTAGTTATTTGTTTATGTCAACTGATCAAAAGAGGAAGCCCAGGAAAGTGCACTTCCTGCAAATGCCAACCTGGTGAAAGAACTATGGTCCTTTTTATGCACTTAAAGGTCAAACATCATGTTCATTAAAACGGCATCTTTTCCTACTTCTGGCCATTAAGTTGCATCACTACACAGGACTGAATTGTGGTTGCATTTACATTTAGATGTTTACTGATCTAGTTTAACTCAGGAGTGTCCTCTTCGCGGCGTGAATGTTTGCAGAGCGTCCACACGCCCACACTGAGCTTTTCACATCACTCAGAATAAACAAAATCAAACAACTATGTTTGTCTGAGATGAGAAACGGCTTTCACTAGTCTGCAATATGGCAGCATGAGTGTGAACCACATGGAGGCCTACTGTTTACCTGTTATAAAATATATTTGAATAAATGCATGTATGTTTTTTAAAGGCAAGAAGATGCCGGAGAGGTGTAACACATTGGCTTAGCGTGCTCTGGTAATGTCTACTGGTAATGCTCTGTCTACTAATAAAGAGGCGGGACTTCAGCTCTGACGCGTAGTCCCCGTTAACCTGTGTCTGTAGTGGCAGCCCGTCCAGGTGTGTGACGGTGACCCACTAACGTTTGACTCCTTGGCCACAAGCGTGAGTGGACGTTAATCCCTGCCGTTAATCCTGCTAAAGAACATTAATGCCTCAAGCAGCATGTGGCGCGTATGTGAGTGCGTGTTTATGGTGAGTTTGCAGCATATGTTTAAACAGGATGTTTGTTCGGGTCACGTTTTCTTCGACGGCAAGCGTTACTTTGTCACCAAAGACCAGAAACCAAAAACAGAAAAGTTTAAGAATTATAAATGATATCTTTAACTTGTTTTATAAAATAGATTGCAGTGTTCTGGGAATTCCTGGCACTCATATTCATGTAATTTTGACTCATGCCGCCTACGTGAACTAAACATCTTTGCAGACTAGACACCACCCAGCATGGCAACATCATTGTCCTACAGAAACTCACTTCTATTCTTCCTTAGTCATATTTATTGTGCTCAAAGAAAAAACAGTCAGCATCCAATCATTGGGTCTCAAAATTCCCCAGATACTAATCTGACGGGACCTGATGGCATCTGTGGGAAGCCGTCCCTCTCCACAGAGACCCCCCACCACCCGCAGAGCCCCAAGGCTCTGACAACAGACCCTCCAGGACCCTTCAGGTGTTCTCTGTCCACATCCTGACAGGTTACCACTTCCTTGACAGCACAAGGAGGACCTGCTCATTAATCAGGTGTTATGACTGATGAGGGTATGAGAAGATGTGTCCGTTTATTTATTTTTGTTGCATTAGATCTTTGCAATCATCCTTTTTAAAATGAGTGATTCAGAGATCTGACCCCGGAGCAGTTTCACTGTTCTACATCTTGTGCACTAGAATAGCTACTGATACCGGGCTAATGTTTCCCAAAGATGACCAGGGGGGCTTTCAGACCTGTGCAAGATTTATGAGCCGTGAGTGGACTGAAGTTAAGGTAATGAAGGAAGTTGCTGTGAAACTGTGAAACCGGACAGTCGGGGAGGGGATTTCTCTGTAACAGAATAGCTTCATGGATCGGAGGTTTGGTTTTGATGTGATATGCGTGGGACTTTCAGGGGGCAGGGTGTGCCGGACTGAGGAAGCGGAGCCCTGTCGGAAAGAGGAAACCGATGGAGGTCTCTTTGTGAACGTGAGCCTGAGAGCGCTTCGCAGTTGGCCAGACGGTTGACAGCTTTGTTTCGAGACACTTCATCAAAGATGACCTTCATCAACATCAACGTTTCTTTAGCAAACATTGCAGATATCTGGTCATTTGTTTAGTCTTATTTCCACTTGACGACTTGTCATGTGAAAACATCTGCCTGGGGTTTGATGGAGAAGAGAAAAGACGACGTATAGCTCGGTCTGCAGCTGCTGATCAGTGGCCGTCAGCTCTACACTGTCGTAAACGTCTCCGTTTAAAGGACTGACGCTGCCTAAAAAAACTCATCTGGCTCAGAGTTGAGATCTTATTTCAAGCATCAAAACCAGACACCATCTACATGAGTGTTGGATCAATAATGTTTACCCAGCCACAGGTGAGCTTTTCATTTATAATGCATGTGCAGCTTTTGCCATTTTTCTACATTGCAGAGGAAGCAGATTGCTGTAACAGATGTGTTATTACAACCTCTGGTCATGATGGGTTAAATCTGTTAAATTCACATTTGCTGTTGGCAGTAAAATAATCTGTCTGGTATAATTAAAACAGTTAATGACAATTGTGTGTTTAATACTGGACATATTAGAAAGCTGAAGGTTAAGTGATCTGTGAGATACAGTCTGTTGCATAACAGCTTCATAAGTGGCTCTAAGGAACCAATTTCCTGTTCTTTTCTTTTCTTTTTCTGGAACCAATGTTGTCTTCTGTGAATGCAGTTTAGTTTGTGCTCCTCCACCTGTGTTGGAGCTTTGCAAACACGCTCCACTTTGAAATAAGGCCTCACTGGAGGAATCAATAATTGCAAAAATGACGCTCCAAAATGTTTTCATCTATCAGTTAAGTGCATGCAGGATGCAGCTTGAACCACCTCTTGTCTTTTTAAAAATGTGACCCTGGCCATTAGTTTGGGGTAACTGCATCATTCGTGAGAGTTGTTGATCTTTCTGAAGGATAAGAATGTTAATACCTGAAGTGTCTCAGACTTGACTCGTTCATGGACTAATTAGCAGCTACACGATAAACGGGGACAAACTGTCAGTGTGTACGTGCGAAGTTTATTTTAAACTTATCAGTTCTTGATGTTTCATGAAATAATTTTACAGTTCTCTCGTCAGCGCTTCTCTGCAGCGACCTCTAAATGTTCAGTACTACTTCACACCACCGTCTCACCGTAGTACTTGAGGCTTTTGGTGGTGATGATCTTCTGGTTTGATCATTTATCTACTTCATATGCTCTTATATTCAGTTGTCTTTGTTTAACAAAAGCATCCACAATGCATTAAGTGTTTGAAATAAAGGCTGAAAACTATTAAATGCTTTTTAAAATCTTCAATAAATATGATAAAAAGTCCAGGTAGTCAGCAATGTGAAGTAGTGCACAACAGATATTTGCTGTTTAGAAAATATTCACTGTAACAAACACAGACATGGATCTTTCTATATGATCTCTGTTCAGTTCAAACCTCTGTTACTGTTGTACAATAAGTGAGACAACAGCTGTCTGAGAGGGGAAGATTAGGGGGCCGCAGACTGAAACGTCTGGACCAAGAAGACGGACCCGACCGAGGACGATCAACAAGCAGTGAGTGAGTTTGTGAGACAGAGAGATGAAACCAAGTAATTACTGTTAACTTAGTGCTCCTCCAAAGACCAAGTCTGTTCACCGAACAAAAAGTAACAGTAAGACGCTTTGGTTTGTGTAAGCTTGAGTCAGAGGTGTCTTTTAAAAGCAGTGTTTCTGCAGCTTTGACAGTTGATTTAATGCAGCAGAGATAACGGCATTAGTGGCAGCGTAGAAGTGTTATTATTAATCATAAAGCTAGTGTAGAAAGTGTTATTATTAATCATAAATCCAGTGTAGAAAGTGTTATTATTAATCATAAATCCAGTGTAGAAAGTGTTATTATTAATCATAAAGCCAGGAATAGTGGTTCCTACAGCTTTCAACACGGTTTTGGTCTCAAGTGATAACTGTGAAAAACTCTCGACCCATGCAATTGTTTTATTTTTTTTAACTATTACTATTAACAGTTGGTTGTTAGACCTTTCTGAGTGAGTAATTGCATGTTCTCTTATTTGTACATGTCCCTGAGAAGGTCCGTGTTGAAAATCTGTGCACATGCAAATGCTTTGATGGATTGAATATGTTCCATGTCACAGAAAAAGTCTTGTAAAGGATCTGAGCTTTGAATTTTTAACAAAGTGTGAGCAGCCTTTTACTGCTCCGGATCCGCAGTCGTTACGTGGCAAAGGTCCAGGAATGTTGAGCAGTTTCCATCTTCTGAGGCGGCTGAAGTTAACAAAGTCTCTGCTCAGTAACTGCTCTGGCTCTGCCAGAATAAAAGGGATGAATAATGTTTTCTGCAGCTTTGTTTCCTGTCACGTGGTGTTTCAGTGCGTATACTTCCTCAAAAAAAAACACGTTAGATTAGGATGTAACCTGAATAAGTGTGAAACAGTGAATGCTTTTTGCTGTTATTTAAATCTGTTTGCACCTTCATCCACAGGGTGTTTGCCTCCTCTAATCCCCCCCCCCCCATCGTTTTCTCTCTCCTTTGCACAGCTTGAACTTATTTTTATCTCAAATACAGTAACATCACACACACCGAGTGGTTGTGACGTTCTAGGGATTTGATTTGATTTTCTTTTTATTTTAAGTGCTTGTAGAAAGAAAATGTCAAAGCAGTGTGGGCCAGTGCTTCACTTTGTCTGTCTGGAGATGTTGTCTCTTAGCTTTAATGACATGAATCCATACTTCGGTGTGGCCAAGCTATGAGACATGCATCTTTAAATATCCATTTGACATATTTAGGCAGTATTACAGAAACTCTTCACTGGTCCTTTACAAACACAGCTGCACGTTATTAACATTTGTATCTTTGTTTGTCCAACAGATGAGATCTTGCAGCTGGACAGCAGTCCCCTGCGTGCTGCCGACATCACCACTGACCTCAAAAAACGCTTTGCCTTCCTTTCAGGTAACAATTTTATATTTGTTGCCAACCTGTGTACTTGCCTAAATATATCATCTATGAATTGATAAATTCAATTCTGCTCAACTGCCATCAGTGATTATTTATTATAACTTTCCCTTTTGATATTTGCATAGTTCATGTGCACAGTTTTCTCATGTCAGACTTGATTTGCTATTCAAATGTCACGTCTGTTTCTTTTTCCTCTTCACCAGCTCTCAAGTTTTGCTCAAAATACCTGCTGACTGGATGCAACTGTTCATTAATCTACATTTTGTTTAAAAGCCTTTGCATGAGCAGATAATAATTCACAGCATGCCTCAGCCATCCCTACAAAATGGTCCTCTCTACTTAGTGACCCAGTTATCGCAGGAGAGCCGGGGACCATTTTGCAGAGAAAAATCTGAGGAGACGGTGAAACCATGACCACGCACTTGCTGTTGCTATAGCGATGAGAGAAGAAAAGGCAGCCAGATTGATATTCCAGTCACAGATGCTGACAGAGCAGCTGTCCTACTCAGGGAGGGAGGCTGTGTTTACTGTATGCATGGAAGAAGCCAGGCCAACGGTGTCTGTAACAATCATTAACCCTTTCCAGCTGTGATGATGAAACATTCATGGATTCATCTGTCTGTTAGTGGTTGCACTCAGACTGTGGTCACTTGGTCCTTTTAATGTCTCTTATGATCATTCAGATGTAATCGTTAAAAGTGACGGACACATTGGACTGTAAATCCAGTGAGGCATAAAACAGAAGTCTTAATAGTTTGTTTTTTTTTCATTATGTCACATTGCTACAAGAGTTTATTTTAACAGACTTGCAGAGGTAATGTGACCTGCTCTGCTTTCAAATTTCTGAGGAAAATTAAGAACATTTCAATGTTTCTGTGATTTTTTTTTTTCCCCCCCAGGAGGCAGAGGAGATAATGGCAGCCCGATCATTGTGTTCCCAGAATTCCCTGCATTTGGTGAGATCACAGACGGAGAGTTTCACAACGTGCTGACCTACCTGACGAGTGTACCCAGGTAACATCACCTCATCTGCTGTGTTTGGCTGCTGCTGGACTTTAAAAGCGTTAATGGTTGAGCTGATACATCTGTTATGAGTCGTTTCTGGAGACGTGCAGGTCAGGTGGACTGAAAACAGACGCAGGCGTTGGGATGGAGAAGTAAAATCCTCGGGATAAAACTTGGAAGTGGACTCCCAGTCGCACCCTCGCTTGTGTTGACTGGATAAATTGGATCTGAATACCTGTGAAACGACACAGGGGGAATTAGGACCTCATCCTTTTACACGTGGTCGGACCTAATGAGACAAAGCAGGAGAAGCAATTGTACAAGATTTTTTTTTTCTTCAAATACCTGTCCAAACTAACCTCATTTGTCCCTTTTTGGTTAATGCTTATATGCAGCTTTGAGATTTCCATAAAGGTTTGCCTCTCAGTTGCCTGATTTATCTTTTCCTCTCATCAGTATTAAAATGCACAAATAAAGGGCAGTGAGGGCGACTGGCAAAGTGTTTGTGTGCGACCACCTCTGACCAATAGTTGCTCTCGCTGGCACGAATCTGATTTAAGGCATGAATTACCAGATTAAAAGGAAAAAAAGCAGTGTAGCTTTGCTCATTTTTGTAACCTTTGTCCTCTCATTCGTCATTCATTGTAAGTTAAATAAAAAAATTAAACTTTTATTTAGAACAGGGTTTTTCCCATTAGATACATAGGTGTCATATCTATGCATCTTGTGGAGGTTTAAAAGTTGTCTCCAGGAGGATCGTCTACAAGGGAAAGATGATTTGATGACCAAGCTGTTGTAAATGTGCAGACAGATGGCAGGAGCCACACGAGGGACTGATGCCCCCATCAGGCCATGAGAAGTCCAGGACCAGGTGTCCTGTGTGTGTCTGTGACCTTTCCCTTCTGCTGCTTGAGTCAAATACCTTTGGATCAATATTAACCTCACAAGTAATCCCTGAGGTGTCCTTACACATACCAAACAGGGGTATTTTTGGTAAACTGGTGTATTGAACTTATTTCAGTTCAGTATTTATGCATCTGGCAACAATCTTGGTTACAGATAAAGTTATGGCTTTGTGCCAAAAGGGATCTGTCCCTCTTTTTTTACATGTGGATTTATGCTGCCTGGTTTTACCTTAACTGCACACACAAACCAGACAAGACATAAATTCTGCTTTTACTTTCATTTCTCTGCTTTCCGTCATAGGTGAGTGGAGGGTGTTATGTCTGCTTATCCATACATGCAGAAAATGTCGGTCATCACTGCACAGCAGTTAGAAAAAATCGCTTTATTCACAGCTCAACAGACAGCTCAAGGTGCTTTTACGCCCTTGATCCTGAGAAATCCAATTATTGTGACGACCCTCCAGCATGTGCAGCTGCAGCATCACTGTGCAGCTTTTATTAATATTTGAATGTTTTGCTTCACGTCTGAGACAATCCAATTATTGTGATGAACCCTTAGGATCCACAGCTGCAACACCAGACAATTTGTATGAATATTTAAATGCAATAGTTTATAATAGCTTACAGGGTTTACAGTGCCTGTCTATTCTTTTACATTTAATGCCATTAAAAATAACTTTTACGGTGTAAATACATAATTATTCTGTACAATTTTAGATATTGTGGATGCAAAGTGTTTCCAAAGATTGAGTCTAAGGCCGTGCACCAGCCTTAAATGTGCCAGATTGAGTACAGAAACTAGTCTTAACAAAGCAGCCTACCCTGAAACAGCTACTGGATCTACACTGAGAGTCATCGTTGTGGACGCTGCTAATGGCCACCTCAGCACAACCTTCTGGCACCGCATTTTCAGCATCACACACCCTCTCCTCCCATCCATCACAAACGGCATCGAGGCAGCGCTTTTGTTTTAGCTCCACCCCTCCTCCCTTTCCTCTGCAGCTGAGATATGAGGCGGTTTGTGCCGGAGCAACATGCATCAGCGTTTAAAAGTGGGGCTGAGAATTAAGGGTGATCGTGGAAAAGAACGGGGAAAGAAAAATGGCAAAAACCCAGAGAATTACCCTCAGAAATGTGTTTCTGTGAGGCTGAGAACAGGGAGACGTATTCAAACAGCTGAAAGCTTCCAGGGGGCTTGTGCTCACTCGCCTTCATCTGTCAGGCTCTTCTCATTGGCCGCTTGAGCCGACTGTTATCTCGCATGAACGTTGTGATTGGCTCGTGTCAGAGCAGTTCAAGGTCTCTGATTGGCTCGTTTAAAGGGGAACTGGTGAATGGGCTGGACTCTGTTATGGTCCAAGTGGTTGGCACAACACAGCCTGCTGGGACCTGCCTCATCTACTGTATTTTTATTTTGCTTTCCTTGTGGCTCGCTGCCACCCCGTTTGTGCAGATTATAGTTGCAGAATGGTGTGTGTGTCCACGAACGATTCTGCAGGATTTCTGGGATACACCTGCACTGTTGATGCATCATGGTTTCAGCTACGTAGGGGATTCTGCACATATAGTTATTTTTGGTGCAAACCATGTAGCCCTCAGTCTCCTGGGACCACAGAGGATAGAAGAAAGGGGGGAGCAGGCACAGGGAAGAACGTGAGCGCTTGAGGCTGATGGCCAAGAAATGAGGAGGCGCATCATAGCCTGCTCCTTCACTGACTGCACCAGCTGTCTAAGAAGATAAGCAGCAGCATAAAACAAAGCAGCAAACTGTGCTTGGCTTCACCTCTGTGTCACACACGACTCTAAGTGTACATTTATTTTTACTTCTTTGTGCTCTTTTGTTTACAAGGACTTTCCACTTTTCCCTCCTGTGTCGACTGTTTTTTGTCTCATCTCTTCATCATTCGCCGTGCTGTTATCTCCTTGCATTTTAGTCTTTCAGTGTTTTCTTCTTTTGTGTTTCAGCTTGTCATCAGCTGACGTGGGTTTCATCCTTGTTATCGATCGCAGACAGGACCGATGGGCAGCTGTCAAGGGGACGCTGCTTCGTATCGCAGTAAGTTTGTCTGCGTCTGCATGTCAGAGCGAGTCGGTGGGAGTCGGGTTCAGACAGTGAGAGACGCTGTGTTCCAGCCAGCATGGAGAGGTGTTTCTCACAGCTCCATCACTAATATCTCTCCCTCCCTGGGGAGTACAAGGGATGCCTAAACACTTCCCAACCACCGTCGCAGCTTCCCATGTCTTTCCATAACTACAGAAAGTAAGCGGCCAAAGAGATTGAAGTTTGTGATCCAGATTTACCACTGAGTCAGGCAAATTAGAAAAAAGATCTTAAATCACAAATGTTACCCACGAGTTAAGAGTTAATTCCTAAAATGACACTGAATCACAAGCCAACCCGATCATTCGCTCTCTCACCACCCTGCTTGTTTTTCTGGCAGGATCACACGTTCACATGAGCACGCGGCTGCATCCTGTAACAGGACGTAACAGCTTTACTGTGTTCATTTGAAGTTTTTATTACCTCTCAGTACTGCCTGGCCCTGTCTGTTGTTACTGGAAACAAATGTTGTCATGTTTTACAGACACGAGTAATCAAATTTTGTGTTGAGATCATCATGTCACCCACAATGCTGAAAAACCTAGAGTATTTTAATTGTCTTAGAGATAGAAACTGAGCTGAGAATGTAAAATAATCTTTCCTTTTTGTTTTTAAAACCCAGCAAGGCCGGTTTTTATGTTGACCATGCATTCACATGGTGCTTTTTCAGTCGGTGTGTATGTGCACATGTGGGTGTGTGTGCGTGTTTCTGCTGACAAATGATATTTTAGGTCTATTGTCTTTTTGTGTGTATGCATATTCGAGATCGAGCATGAATGTGGGTCAGAGTACTTTCAAGGATGCTGCAGAGCTGGATGCAGTGACACTCGGATTGTTGAGATTGATCAAAAGTCTCCAGTTGCACCGTCGCACTCGCAAGCTTGTCAGTTAGCTGGCTGTTCTTTGAGACTTGCATGTGTGTGCGTGCATGTACGTGTGTGTGCACGTGTGTGCACGTGCGCGCATGTGTGTGTGTGTCTGCCACTAACAAAGAACAAAGGGTAAATAGACCATGACTGAGAACCAGCAGCCACAGATCCCAGCAGCATGGTGACATTTATTCTTTAAGCCCAGTGATTCGACTGATTAAAATGTTTTGTCATCAGTTCGTAGCTACATTTTAAAAATAAGATATATACAGTTAATTTTCAAACAGTCAAATATTTTGGCTTGTAGCAAATGGTTTTGTGTGATTTTAAACTGCACTGCATGTTCACCATAATGACTAAATGTACTGTAATGCAGTGGCGCGCTGTTGCGACACGAGAATAATTGTGATCTCTAGTTTTGAGAATTGATGATAGAAAAAAAATTCAGACTTGTTTTTATTTTGCTGTAAAATGATGGTAAATGCATAAATCATAGACGGTCTGAATGATGGTTCCTTGTTCCTCTGACTGCAGCTTTCATTTGTCTAGTTGTTGAAGGATCATTTTAGCCCACTTATCTTCCTTCTTCCAGCGGGTCAGCGAGGACAAATAGAGCTGAGTTGAGTTATTAATCCCATTAACGGGGTTCCCTGGAGGTTTGTTTTGTCAGTGTATTTACTCTCACTTCTGCTAAGACCAGCGTTCTATAGATAAATAATCAATTTAGGTCGTTTGCTCATTAAAGAGAATTCAAGGAGGGTGATGAGCGTCTATCCTTGACCATCATCCAACTGCTTCTGCGGCAGTCTGTCAGTCGGTGTCAGTCTCGACATTTAAATTAACATTTTATTTGTTTTTCCGTCTGAGCTGAGCGCATGATGGAAATGAGGTGCAATAAATATTAAGAGGGTTTTATGAAAGATTCAGAAACTTTTGGACAAACAGTTGTGATGTTTTCATGGTGAGCATGGAGACAAAACGTTTTCTGCTACAACAAAGTGGTGAAGTTAGTTGTATTTATGAAAAATACTCAAATCATGAGAAATGTTACAAACAAGAGAAGAAGTCCAGGACGTACAGAAGAAATGATATAGGATGATCATGGACCGATGTTGGACCGATGTTGGACCGATGTTGGACAGATGTTGGACCGATGTTGGACAGGTGTTGGACCGATGTTGGACCGATGTTGGACCGATGTTGGACAGATGTTGGACCGATGTTGGACCGATGTTGGACCGATGTTGGACAGATGTTGGACCGATGTTGGACAGGTGTTGGACAGATGTTGGACAGATGTTGGACAGGTGTTGGACAGATGTTGGGCAGATGTTGGACACATGCTCCTGCTTCACAGTTCACACATCGTCTCTTCAGCATAGATTAATTTGCTCCCATGATTCCCACAGTTTCCTAAATGTCTCATTTATTTATGTGCATCATTTAGAGACAGAACAAAAGGAGAGGTTTCATGGATGACATCTTCATGTTCTTTGTCGTTCTCAGGGTTCTTTCCCAGGGAACCTCCAGCTGGTTCTGGTTCTGAGACCCACCACCCTCCTGCAGCGCACACTTTCAGACATCTTCTTCAAGTTCAACAAAGATGAGTTCAAGATGAAGGTGCCGGTGCGTGAAAACCGTTCCCCAAGTCTGTAGAGACCCTGTGTGCTCCATAAGTGAAGTTTATATTTTAACAGAGTAGTTATAGAATGAAAAAGACCTTTAATAATCACAGAGGGCAGTTAAAGACGGAGTGAGCATGTGTACAACCAAATGGCGTGTTTTTAAAGGCTCGTTTCCCTCTCAGGTGATCATGCTGAGCTCTCTAACAGAGCTGCACTCCTACATCGACCGAACCCAGCTGACGCAGGAACTCGGAGGAACGCAGGTGTACTGCCATGAGAAGTGGATCTCGCAGCGGACCGTATGAACACACTCTTCACCTCTGTCCAGTGATCATAATACCTTTCCACGCAGCAGTAGGTTCAGAGCAAAAGCAAATATTTACGAACAACCAAAACATTAAAACCACAGTCATGTTATCACGGTGTGGTTCTGCTGGAGAAATCTCCCCTGGCATGCACTTTTGACAGCCTCACATTTTTGCAGCTCAGTCACTGCTCTGTTAACTAAATTTGCTAAAAGCCTGTGAGTGAGTCATGGGCATGCATGCTGGAAGTCTGTCTGAAAGTCTGCCTTGTGTTCTGTAGGCCATCGAAGGTTTTGCATTGATGGTAAAGAAAACAGCACAGACCCTTCAGTTATTTGGGACTGAGCTGGCAGAGACTGAACTCCCTAATGAAATCCAGGCCACAAGCATCCTCCTCAGCACACACACCACCAAGAGAGACAAAATGAAGGTAACCTCACTGATGTGCACAAGCTTCCAGCTATTCCTCTAAGGAACACTTGGGGTTAAAACTGCTGTCTGCTGTGTATCGATAGGAGGACATACTGGTGGCTCTGGGTCAGGGCAGCAGGCTGCTGGAGACTATCAATGAGCCTGTTGTGCAAAATCCGGACCACAACATGAACCAGGATGAACTGGAGAACCTCGCCACGGTGCAAAGGTTGGTAACAGGAGCGTTGGTAACAGGAGCATTGGTGACAGGAGTGTGGTGACGGGAGCGTTGGTGACGGGAGTGTGGTGACGGGAGTGTTGGTAACAGGAGCGTTGGTAACGGGAGCGTTGGTAACGGGAGCGTTGGTAACGGGAGCGTTGGTAACGGGAGCGTTGGTGACGGGAGTGTGGTGACGGGATTGTTGGTAACGGGAGCGTTGGTAACGGGAGCATTGGTAACGGGAGCGTTGGTAACAGGAGCATTGGTGACAGGAGTGTGGTGACGGGAGTGTGGTGACGGGAGTGTGGTGACGGGAGTGTTGGTAACAGGAGCGTTGGTAACAGGAGCATTGGTGACAGGAGTGTGGTGACGGGAGCGTTGGTGACGGGAGTGTGGTGACGGGAGTGTGGTGACGGGAGTGTGGTGACGGGAGTGTTGGTAACAGGAGCGTTGGTAACAGGAGCATTGGTGACAGGAGTGTGGTGACGGGAGCGTTGGTGACGGGAGTGTGGTGACGGGAGTGTTGGTAACAGGAGCGTTGGTGACGGGAGTGTGGTGACGGGAGCGTTGGTAACGGGAGCGTTGGTAACGGGAGCGTTGGTAACGGGAGCGTTGGTGACGGGAGTGTGGTGACGGGAGCGTTGGTAACGGGAGCGTTGGTGACGGGAGCGTTGGTGACGGGAGTGTGGTGACGGGAGTGTGGTGACGGGATTGTTGGTAACGGGAGCGTTGGTAACGGGAGCATTGGTAACGGGAGCGTTGGTAACGGGAGCGTTGGTGACGGGAGCGGTGGTGACGGGAGCGGTGGTGACGGGAGCGGTGGTGACGGGAGTGTGGTGACGGGAGCGTTGGTGACGGGAGCGTTGGCGACGGGAGCGTTGGTGACGGGAGCGTTGTCAAACCTGCAGGATAGCTACTGCTGTAGTGTTGGTGCCATGAGTTCTTCATAGTCCCGGACCGGTAGAATTGGCATCAGTTCAAATGTTGGACATGTTTAAACGGCATCAAAAACAGTTTCGTCCCTGTTACATCAGCGTTTTAAAAATGTTGGTCGCAGTAACACTTAGTGTAAGTAACTGTAAACATTTGTTTTATTTCCATGAACTCAGACTGAAGTTATTAGAGTAAGACATTCATGTAGAGGAAGAAATGTTGTTGATTGTAGTTAATCTGAATCAGTGTCCAGTCAGACTCAAGGTTGTTTTTTATGTATTTTATTTAATTACTTAAAACCCAGTCTGGTAATTACATTTTGTATATTTGTCTTGCAACATAAGAAAATTGGTGGTTTATATTCCAGGACCCTTTTCCCCCCTTTAAGCAGTAATTGCAGCACAGTCTCCTGCCAGACGTCCGCCCAGTATAACATGCACACATGCAAACATCTACAGTAAATACCTGCGTTTTCTCAACTTGGCTTGTGTCTTTGGTGTCAGACTGCTGTCTCAGCTGGATGAGACGGAGAGGGCTTTCGATGAGTTCTGGATGAGGCACCGGACCAAAATGGAGCAGTGTCTCCAACTGCGCCACTTTGAGCAGAACTACAGAGAGGTGAGCTGGAGCTGTCACTCGCCAGACTTCAGTCCGCACGGTCCCATTTAAATGGGAAAACTGAATGCGACGTTTCTGCTGCAGGTGAGGGCTCTCCTGGATCAGGTGTCTGAGAAACTCGCGACCTTCTCTGAGGTTGGGATCAGCCCGGCCCACGCCGACCACATCCTCTGTGAACTCACCACCTTTGAGGAGAGAGTCTGTGTAAGTCACACCTGACCCCAAACATCTGAGGCTTTCTCTGATCATGGCAAGGCACAAAACATTAGTTGGTCCCAGTTATACTCTGTACAAGCTTATTAAATGTGAACAGGCTAATACAGATCCGTGTTTTAACCATATACAGTCTATGGTTTAAAGCAGGTAAAGATGTTGCTTAAAAACTGCAGGTAACAAGCAGTTGCGTTCATACGTATGTACAGTACATACACATGTAGAAACAGAATCATAGAAGTGCACTGTTTGGCCAAAGAGGTCCAGTTTACTTGAAAACGTAACTAAATGTGGATCCAGATCTGCAATAAAATACTCATATTGCTAGTGAGCTTGTTTAACTGCTGTAAAGTGTCGTCTTTCTTCACATTTTGCAGCTTTTAGCTCAAATATGTTCATGCAGTGTTTTTAAAAACTCGCCTGCTGCATGTCAAGTGGCACCTTGCTGCAAATATGACAAAGGAAAGTTTCATCGGGATTGTGAGGAGACAAAGAAACCCTGATATCTCTGTGCCCTCTGGTCTTCAGGAGGATCTGGAGCGAGCCTTGGCCTTGTCTCGTGAGGGCGACGAACTAATCCAGAACTCCCACTATGCTGAGGACTCCATTCAGCCCAAATGCAGCGAGCTCAGAGTGATCCGTGAGAATTTGTGCAGCAGTCTGAAGGCCAAGAAGGACCACCTGCTCAAAGCCATTGAGCTTCACCAGCGGTTGGAAATGGTGAAACGCCGACCCACAGACACCTCCGCTGAACTGGTCTTGTGTAGTTGGCTGTATTTGTAAACTGTATTTTCCTCTTTTTCCCCTCTCCAGGCATCCAAATGGGTTGATGATGGCATTTATCTCCTGGCATCTCAACCTGTAGACAAGTGTCAGTCGCACGAGGGGGCGGAGCTGGCCTTGCAGGAGCTGGAGCGTTACTTGGACAACGCAGGCCAAAATAAACTGGTTGACCTCGGCACCATCTGGGAAGACTATGAAGCTGTGCTGAACCAGACCTTCAGGGTAAGGACAGCAGCATGTAAGAAAATGTATTCATTTAAGCATCATTAACGGTAGTAGGAATAATCATCTACAACGTGGTTAGATTATTGCCACACCTCCTACATCAGAAGGACATTAGGTCTCACATCATAACGTTACTGCTGCGTCGATGCCAATATACCAAACAGCACATCTGATTTAAAGATCTGCTTACGCTGAGAGAAAAAGCTTCAATAAGCATTAGTTATTGGCGGCTCACATTCAGTGGCTTCCTCTGTGCCAGGACCAAGTGGAGAAAGTCCACCAGAAGCAGACATCCATGCAGGAGATGTTTGACAAGAGGAGGGTGAGCCTGAAGAAGCTAGCAGCCAAACAAACCCGACCCGTGCAGCCCGTCGCCCCGCGACCTGAAGCCTTCATCAAATCTCCCCTCAGCTCTCCTGGTGAGTCTTCACGCCGTCCCTGAAGAACCTTGCTCCACACAATGTCCCCTCTTCAGACAGCTGTGCTCATCACTCTGTTTATGTCAATGACATGTTTATCAGGTGTCACAAGCGATAAAACGGCAGCAACAAGCCGTGATCCTAACAACGAATGCCCTCAGACGAAGATGACGTGCTTTACTGCTTCCTCTGGTCCCGAGTGTTGAGCTACACTCCTGGAGTATTAACAATGTTTATCGGGGCTCGTCGAGTCTGGTCCTCAGGGGCTGCAGTCCTGCGTGTCCTAGATGCTTCCCAGCTCTGACACACCTGGTCCAAATGAACGGGTCCGTAACAGGTTTGTGACCTTGGTGAGATTTTATTTGAACCAGGTGTGTTAGAACATGCAGGACAGGAGCCCTCAAGGGTTGAACTTAGAGCCCTGACTACTGTAGCCAAAGCAGTGATTCACATGCACTCTGTAGCTATGAGGTCAAACCGGTGTGCAGTAATCGGTCTGTCTGGCTGTGACCTGTTGAAATGACCTCAGATCTCCCGAGAACAGACGTCTCCTGGATGGTAGTAATACACCCCTGCATCAGTGGTACCTTAAAACATACGAGCCACCCATACCATAGTTACTGGGTGTGTGAACGCAACCGGTCGGCAACTGGGTGTTTTTTTTTTTAACAAGTGAGAAGGAAATGATGGTCTGCAACGCTGGCCACCTTTTATTGTATTAGGAACTCCCCGAACCCCCCAAGAATCTGGAAAAGGGTTTTGGATGTGCTAAAAGTCAAAACAGTCTTGATCTTTAGTTTTAATAATTAAAAATGACACTTTCCTCACCCACAGCGCACAGAGCACAGCAGGAGAAAAACTGCTCAGAGTCCGGCAACAGCTGTGAAAAGGTAGGTGTCCCGGTTCTGTCCAGGTCTGTGTGCTCTGTAAAATCTCAATTCTTCACTGCCCGTCAAAGTGACCAGACTCGTATCTTTTCCATGGAAACGTCCAAATGCAGAACGGCAACGGCGGCAGCAGACACGCGTCCCTGTCAGAGGAGGAGGAGAACCTGGCGGTGCTCCGGCGGTGAGGGATCGGTGCAACCGTTTCGTTACACAATCGGCTGTGTTTAAGAAACGAATCTGCAGCAGCAGCTGCGACCGCAGTTCTTCTTAGTACACTAACGACTCTGTTTTCGCCCGTCTGTTTTTTTCTGCAGACACGTTATGAACGAGCTGCTAGAAACTGAACGAGCCTACGTGGAGGAGCTGCTCTGTGTGTTGCAGGTGTTTATTTACTCCACGTTTTGTCTTCTTCTTTTTTATTTTAACTGCTGGGAATGTCATGCTGTTCCGCCTTTTTGTCATTTTAGGGATATGCCTCAGAAATGGATAATCCAGCCATGTCTCAGCTCATCCCTGCACCTCTCCAGAACAAAAAGGAGGTTCTTTTTGGCAACATGCCGGAGATTTATCACTTTCATAAAAGGTGACAGAGCTTCACCTGCCAGTCACTGATGATGTGAACACCATAACGTGACATTTCTGCAGTTTGTGTCTCCCCATCATGTTTGCTTTTCCCTCCAGGACGTTTTTGAGGGAGTTGGAGCAGTACACTGACTGTCCGGAGCTGGTTGGAAGGTGCTTTCTGGAGAGGGTGAGTGAACTCTGGCCTCATCAGCACAGAGGCTGAGGAGCACGTTTCTGAAATATAAATAATTTCCGCTGCCCTCAGATGACAGACCTGCAGATCTATGAGAAGTACTGTCACAACAAACCTCGCTCCGAGAGTCTCTGGAGGCAGTGCTCGGACTGCGCCTTCTTCCAGGTCGGCTAACCCGTTTCCAAATTAACTAACCCCTCGTTACATTTAAAGTGTCCTTTTATACAATTCAGCTTTTTTTAATTCAACCAGGAGTGTCAGAAAAAGCTGGAACATAAACTGGGGCTGGACTCATATCTGCTCAAGCCAGTTCAAAGAATCACCAAGTACCAGCTGCTGCTGAAGGTAGAGAAGAATCTTTTGGCCTCCAATCAGGTGGATTCGCCGTTTCTTTCATCGCTACAAGCTGCTCCCTCTGTGTGTTCCTACATAGGAGATGCTGAAGTACAGTAAAGGCTGCGAGGGAGCTGACGACCTGCAGGATGCACTGACCTCGATTTTAGGCATCCTCAAAGCTGTCAACGACTCCATGCATCTCATCGCAATTACAGGATATGAGGTGAAAACCGGAGAAAAGATTCTCGTTTGCTGACCGTAGCATTTGAATATGATGTTGTGTAAAAGCCACACTGATTATATTTATACGCTGGAATATAAGAAGGCAGAGTTTTTACATTTTTACAGCATGATGAAAGTGGAGTCACTGTTTAAAGAAATGTTAAAAACGTCAGTCTGTTTCTGCTGTGAAGCCTTTTAGGAAACCGTTGTGTTGTGGATGAAAAGTTAATCTAATACTTAAGACACTGACAGGAAAAAAAGCTCAATACGTCCCATATGCAGTGGTTAAACAAATAAAATGCTATGAAATGATGCACAGTGGATTTCAAAGTCACCATTCAATCTGTGATAAAAGTGTGAACTTTCGTCTCCTTTCAGGTGTTTTAACGAAAAGCCTTTAATTATTAGGGAGCCTTTATTCTGCATATTCCCATCATTCTCACATGCTCAGAAGGAGCTTCGCTAAAAGCAGTTTCAAAGCCACGTTTAATATCTTCCAGCATTATTTTACAACTAAGGATGGGAACTGATAGGATTTTATTTACACAGATGCCATTATTGATTCTCCTTATTGATCTGCCACCAGTGCCAAACCCTGCATACAATACTCTTGTGCATTTTCAGCACCTGCGGGCATTGATGGAATTCAGATTTACAGGTCGACGGTTCAGATGATCCATTAAACGGGGAGCCGGTTCTGAGGTGAAACCGGTTTTCGGTTCTCACCCCTACTAACATGCGGTGGGAAAAGGTTTGGAAATGGTTCCATGGGTTGAGTTTACATTTGTTGGTGTCCATGGAAACAGTCACGATTGTCCAAAAAGATATGTTGATGAAAATGCAGAACACCTCATGTAAAAGGATGAGAGGAAACTCAGCCTTGTTGATGGTTTCCAAGTCAACATTCACTTCAAAGGAGTTGGATCCCATTTAAGAAAACAAACACTAGATATCTTATATTATAATTGTCCTGTTGTCCCTTCAGCTAAAACTAAAAGTCAACACGTCTTGATTGCTTTATTCAAAATCTGCTGTGAAATAAAGCCAAAATACAAAAATAGTTTAGAGACGGACTCTTCTGCAAAGTGACGAAAGCCTCTGTTTGTTGTACATTTTAACACATTGTTCAAAGAAAGGACATAAATATAAGAGTGCAGACACTCCAGAGGCCCTGGTAGAAAACTGAAGAAAAAGTGATGTTTGACCGTCAAAGTAGGGTCTCTGTGTGCACGTGGTTTGACGCAGCATCTTCTTGCTCCTTTCGCAGGGTAATCTGAGTGAGCTGGGGAAGCTTCTGATGCAAGGGTCATTCAGCGTGTGGACAGAGCACAAAAAAGGCCACGCCAAGGTTAAGGATCTGGCTCGTTTCAAGCCCATGCAAAGACACCTCTTCCTCCATGAGAAGGCCCTGCTCTTCTGCAAGAGGAGGGAGGAGAATGGAGAGGGCTATGAGAAAGCTCCCTCATACAGCTTCAAGCAGTCCCTGAGTGTGAGATGTTACACAGTTAGGATGTTGCTGTTGTTTTCTGTTTTAATGAGAAAGTGTAAAAAGCTTAAACGTCTCTACTGGTTCTTGAACAGATGAGTGCAGTAGGTATTACTGAGAACGCAAAGGGAGACAACAAAAAGTTTGAAATCTGGTGCAACTCCCGAGAAGAGGTCTACATTGTCCAGGTAAATAAACACTCTAAAAATAGTGTTTAATCTAAGGCACTAAAGTTTGAATTGACCTTTTGAATATTTGTTTTAATGTTGCGCTTCAGGCACCGGCAGCTGAAGTAAAAACCATGTGGGTAAATGAGATCAGGAAGGTTCTGACAACGCAGCTGGAGGCTTGCAGAGGTACAGGAAGAATAAAACCCAATTATACATACAGTGTTCACCTTGCAAGCCGTCGTCAATCAGAAACATGAGTGCAGGACCGCTGCTGAAGTGCCTCCATGGCTGCTCTGGCCTGAATGTCCTGTTGTTTTGCAGAAGCCAGCCAGCAGAGGGTGCCAGAGCAGGTTTACCAGTTTCCACCGGTGCCCAGTGGAGCAGTAAGTCTAAGGTAAACCTGCGTCCCCGATTCTCTCTCACTGTTCACTAGAACAGTGTAATATGTAATCTCCTTGTTAGTGTGTCAGGTCCAGCAACTTTTTAAATAGCTGAAGGCTACCCTCCGTTGCTATGGGTGATGAAGTAACCAGCTTAACTGCCCTGCCAACGAAACAATGTGGATTGCCAGGGTCTATGAAAAGCTTTTCTCATATTGTGTGGGTGTTTTGTGCCCCCACCCCACCCCCAATAATCTGACTGTCTCTTCACATTTAAAGATGCACTATGGGAAGTAGCTGTCAATGTTTTCCTTCACTAAATCAGGAAGAGACAAACCTGTGCATCTAAAGAGGAATCACACATTTAAATAGCTGATGGGAATGTCCCCGATCTGCGGAGACCAGTCTCCCATAATAGGCTAGAAAAACAGAGTTCAAAAGGGGTTCAGAACGCTAGTATCTCACCTTTTAAATTACAACAACGTGAAGGATGACAGAATTTTTGCCCCATGATGCTGAGCAACTCCTGACTATGGTGGCTTTAAACTTTAAACTGTGCAGTCAGGACTGGTCCTTTTTGTTTCCCACAGTCCATTCAAGACAAGTCAGAAGAGCTTGAAAAAGGTAGAAGAGAAGAAAGCTGAGCCCTGTAGCCCTGATGTCAACTCCTCTTCTTCCCCAAAGCTCACAGGGAAAGGTAAAAAGACTACAGGAGGTGCACTTACACCGGTGTTCGCCAGTCCAGGTCCTCAGGGTTCCCTGTCCTGCATGTTTGACGTTTCCCTGCTCTAACGCAACCCGTTTATTTCAGTTAGATGTGTTGGAGTTGTAAAACGTGATGCAGGGCAGTGGCTCCTGAGGACCTGGACGGGATTACACTCATTTAAACAGATGCAACTTTTGTTTGTGACCTTATTTTTTATTTGTCTTGTATTTATGTGTTTGTCATACAACCTGCATATTAATGCATCATTGATTCCCCTCTTCTGATTGACCCATGTCTTGACTTTTTGATTTCTAATAACTGCCTCCGTCTTTATCGAGTTTTCCCGTGCTTAATTGACCTTTTTCCTTCCTTCCTTCCATCCGTCTGTCTGTCCCATCTTCTCACTTTTTCTTGGGGTCAGATGAGGCTGTGACAAGCCCGACCTCAGATAGAGCTGCTGTGGCTAAAAAGCGCTTTACTTTACAGGGATTCAGTAATCTCAAAGCTCAGAAAGGTAACTGCAAGCCGTTGTCATTTTCTTAAAGACCGTGTTATATTAATGAGAAATTTGTAAATTTCATTTTAGTGGAAATTGGAACATTTGAGTCATTTTGAACTCGTGATTTCTTTGCTGCTTCGCAGTAAGTTAAGTTGAACTCAAATGGCAACAATACTGGTGAAGATACTGTTCAGGTTCAGACTCGCTGTAAAACACCTCTGGTGCCCTTTTAACCCAAATACATGAGAACAGCTTCTCAGTCTGTGGGACAAGACACCTTTTTAAAGACATGCTTCTGTCCACAGAGCCGTCAGCTACTGATGACAAAAGTTTAACCTTACCCATGAAAACGTTCCCGTCAGCAGGTATAACACAGCTCTAGAGCCCCGTTTTACTGCGTCGCCTTTTTCACAGCAGACGTTTTGACTGGTCAGGAAAACATTTTAATGGTTGTTTCTGATCAATGTAAAATCATCAGTTTAAATTATAAACCAGTAATAAAACTGAAGCATTTTTTTCCTACAATTTTCTACAAATTTCAAAGTGTCCTCAGTGAAAAAGGCCTGTGTTGATGAGACGCTTCTTTACTTCTCCCTGCTACATTTAAAAAGCGCCACGACACTTGGCTCCTTATTAGATTTAATGTCCCACACCTGCCGGCTGTCTTTCCTCTGCCTGTCTGCTTATGTCTTGTAATCAGCTCCTGATGTTGTACCATTTGCTGTGTTGCCTTTTAAATGTGGTGATCTTTTTCACGTCCCAACATCCACCCTCGTCTCTCCTATTTTCCCTCAATGACAGGATCTCCCACCAGCCCAGATCACAAGACAAAACGCCAGAGTGATCCCACACCGTTTGGCTTTAAAGGTAAACTCCCGAGCAGCTGTCCTTGTCTGATTGGAAGTAGAGCCGAGGTCTTTGCTGAGCTTGACTGGTTGCAGGTGCTGCTAGATGTGACCAGCTGTGCCTCATGTCCCTCAGATGCAGCTCCTCCTCCCCTCCACCTGACCAGAGCCAGGTGGTTCAGCACCTCTAGTCTCTTACAGACAAAGTGGAGAGGTATACTGGCACTGGCTGTCTCACGCTGGTTGACTGTTTCACACCTGTAAACACTTTACAGGCAGCCTCTTTTCCTTTCCACTTGGGTGAAAACTCTAGATTCAGTCCCTCACATGAAGGAATGATTGTTTGCCACTGTATCCCCCTTCTTTTTTTTTTTTTAATTTACAGATGCATGCCAGCATCTCCACAAGGTTTGGGTGTTTGGTTGTAGCGGTGGGGCTGTTTGTCATCCTGGGGGTTTTCCTTCTCTGAGAGTATTTCATCCTCTTCTCTCAGACTTGTAGACCTCTGAGTGCAGGTCGTGTGCATGTCTGGCAGCAGTCGACGCGACAAACTCGGTGCCGTTTCTCTCTTCTGTTCAGGCTGGAACAAGGCCTCCCTGTCACTGGACGCCTCAGAAGAACATGAGGGCTACTCCAGTGCTGAGGATCCTCTTAACTCTGACCCCGAGGAAGAAAACATCAGAAAGCTGGTGAGGTGAAGGTCTATGAAAGCATAACTTTGATCCATCGTTGGTCTTATGTCATTAATCAGTAAAGCTTTGTTTTCTGCCTGTCGTGACTGTGATCAGTGTGCTGGGAAATACACTGTGATGGTGGACTATGAGAAGGGAGGTGCTCAAGAGCTCTCCGTGAAGAGTGGAGACATGGTGAAGCTGGTCAAGGAGGGAGACGACGGACAGTGGTGAGATTACAGCGGCTCCTCGTGTTACTGCAGCAGTGTGACACGATTTATCTGATAGAACTGATTTCAGCTCTTCTCTTGCACTGGTAATAAAAAATAAAAAAAGTTTATTTAGAACTTCTGAGACCATCCAATGTCAGGAGGATGAGGAAATGTTTGAGTCAAGAGCAGTGGGTGAGATGTTCGGTCCGCACTGACTACTCAGACTGAAAGTTCAGCATCTCCCACGCCGTTCAGACAGATGCTGCACGTCAACGTGGCTCTTAGATCGTCAGTCTGGATGCACAAAACCAGATGTGGACATTAAAACATAAAAACACACGATTGAAAAAAGTGACGACTAATAATAATTTTACTTAAATTAACTAATGAAAATCAAACAGAATAACTATTGAAAGTGGCCTGGACATGCAGAAACCTTTCAACCCTGAGACAGCTGCAGCAGTTTGTTCATGAGTGGACCAGAATACCTGCCTGCAGGTGCACAAGTCTTCAAAGATATTGCAGGGATTTCCTCAAAGGGTATTGCAACAGAATATTCAGTTGAGGGTTCGAATCCGGGCCTGTTGCTCTCTACGGCGCGTCTTCCTCTCGCTCTTCCCGTTTCCTGTCCAGCTACTTTCCGAATGAAGGACACAAGAGCCACAGTAGTATTTTCTTTTTGAATCAGAGCTGAAGCGGTCCAGCAGTGATGTTGACCTCCAGCATGAGTTCAGCAACAACTGGCTACCTCCACTAGAACTTCAGGCTGACTCGCAGTTAGTACCGGTGCTTCGGTCACTGCCGTGCAGCAGACCTCTACCAGTACGCTGGTTGCCTCTCCAGCCCTTCAGGAACCATCCAGCCCATCCAGCCCGGCCAGCCCCCCCACAGATAAAGGGACAGCGGGCTGCCCCCACACCTGCGCCGCCACCTCACAGATTTTAATTTCTTTTGTGGAAGGGCACCAACGGATTTATTCACATGTATATGATTTGGGAGCCCCTCAAATATAATAGTGTTGACTGACCAGAACTTAAACTGCTCCTCAAACAACATAAATGACTAAAAATAACTCCAGCGTTGTGAAGTTTGTAAAAAGGAGATCCAGCTTCTCTCGTGCACTTGCTGCTAACCTAACGAGCGCGTTCATGTGCAGGTTTGTCCGTAACCTGAACACATCTAAGGAGGGCTGGATCGCCGCTGCTAACCTCATCACCCTCATTGGGAAGTCAAAGTCTTGCCAGTCTCTCACCAGCTCAGGTATTCAAGGAATAAAAGTTGATCGTAAAGTGGCCCAGTGACGGCGTTGTCCCGAGTGTGAATCTGTGTGTGTGATTGTGTTTTGAGCAGAAGGCAGTGGCTCGGGGAACCTCAGCACGTCATCCAGCTGCAGCGAGGCCTACGCTAGTTTCTCAGACATCAAATCCTAAACGTTGCAGCACTTCCTCGGCCATAGCACTGCCCTCCTGACTGCGAGCGTCATGCGGCTGTGTCTGCGCTGGACTGCCAACATCAGTCCGAAAAGGAATTTTGCACAGAGAACTATTTTTCCCATTGTCTTGAATTCACATGCACTGTATTGTACAACGGCATCTCACGGATTTTGCAGTTGTTCCATCACCCAGTGAAGATGCAGAACAAATATAACACTACATAGTGTATAGTAGCTTGATAGTTACAAACAAGTCTAGTCTGCTTATTTTTATGACGAAGTCTGCTTATTTTTATGATCAGGTAATAGATGTGCGAATGAATGGGCCAGCAGGACTGATCTCAAGTTATGCATCTATTTAAATTCACATTCAAATAGGAAAATGTTATTGCATTTATGTGTGTAAAAGCTGTCTGAACGTTCAGCCGCATTCATTTTCCATTCCTCTTCATAGTTCAACTATTACTATGAATTTTAAAAAAGAGAAATGAGTGTTTCTGTTTTCCCTTTTTCCCTTCTGTGTTTTCTTTTAAGGAAATGCCCATATTCACCCGTACCCCTCCTGCTCTGCTGTCTTTTTACTCTCTACATGCCTGTCTATTGTCAGTCTGTATGTAGAAACTCTTTGTCACCAGCTTTCCAGAGTTTGTGTAAACAATCATAGTCCAATCCTGTGGTTTTCATTAATGCATCAAAGGTTTCTTGATGTGCAAAGTCAGAGGTCACTGTATAGCACTATTATTCTCTGCAGAGGGATCATATTCTGAATGTAGATATTGTGTATTCATATCAGTCTGTAATGAGATGTTTGTTAATGGAGATGCTATATTGTATATTAAGTATGGTGTTGTCACAACTTGGTGACCTGTCCAATTTTTCTACATAAACAACTTGTGATAATTCAATTACAGCGTCTGATTTTTAAGACCAATCCTGTGGAAAGAGTTTTTTTCTACCTGTATAATAGTTTTTCTAACAAATACTCAGAAACCAGAAGTGAACCTGAAAGTATACAACTGGGATGCCAGATTCCTGTATTTAAGTAAACGTCCTCTTCATAATTTGCCCATTATTTAGTAGAATAGCTACCTATATTTCTTACCTTGAAAGGTGCTGTTAAATAAAGTGTGTGTGTGTGTGTGTGTGTGTGTGTACACGAAAGTCCAGAAAATCAACACAGATGTAAATACACATTTTTAATGGAGCAATAAACATTTATTAACGCTACTCTTTCAAGAAATCCCGGTCATAGTGACGTCACATTACATTTGGTCACATATGACGAAGCTGTCTGAGGTTATTTCCAATGGAGGAGAGAGAAAATTGATTTGATTTAACCTACAGTATTCAAACTTAACACAACGTGTGTGTGTGTGTGTGTTCTGAACCAGCTGTAACGATATCCATAATGTAATTATATTACATATTACAGTAATTATATTTTAAATTCTCTGATAACATGCAGATTGTGGTGAATTTTTGTGTCTAAGTTGTTGATAATGTGTTGATAATGTGTCCACATTGGCGAAGCATGAGCGCCTCCAAAGCTCCACGCAGCCGCGATGGGGGCATGTTGGGACAAATCTGGCAACCCATCCGGGGCGGAACTGGGGGCGAGACTGTCACGGAAATACTCAGAAACGGGGTTCCGGCGAGTCGAGGACTCGGTTTGACTCTGGTCCGGAGAAAGACGACAGCGCTGCATAGGAGTGTGTCTAAACGGTGGAAATGACGCACGGGGCCAAAGCGAGCCACGGGGCCAAAGCGAGCCGCGGGGCCAAAGCGAGCTGCGCGCTCTGTCAGCTGTCCGAGGAGACGTCGACGACGGGATCGCTGTTGGCCAAAGAGGACGTGACGGCTCACCAGAACTGCCTGGTAAAACGGATCTGAGACTGGTTTGGTTCGTTTCGGTTTCGTGTATGACGGCAGCGCGGCGTGAAGCGGTTAGTGGCGCAGCCGCGTTTTCGTGTGAACGCGTGAACGTCGTGGAAGTGCGCGAGCGCCTCAGAAACGGGGTTGTCATGGAGATACGAAATCACGCAGAAAAGAAACGCGTTTACATTAAATACCGATTTTATTTCTAACGGTGAATAGTTGAAATATGTCTCTTTCTTTTGGGACCTCGTTTGGTTTATTAAGCACATTTACTATTAACATTTTACCTGCTAAGTCACCATGGAAACTTCATAACTCGTATACAATTAAAGATTCTGGCGAAAATTGTTATAAATGTGAAATTATCTCCTAAAATGACCCATTTAGGTTGAAATTTGTAAATGAATGTAAGCGTTTTATAATTTTGCACATTCACAAAATGTTTTTAAATAAAACTGGTTTTCACTGTAAAGTGCAACTTTCTTTCACATTCATATGTGATTTTTTTTGCTTTTTGTTTCGTTTTCCAGTTATTCTCATCCGGTCTATGTTGCGAGAATTCTCCGGAGTTCGACGATTTGTTTGGTTTCTCTGTGGAGGACGTGAGGGCAGAAGTGAAGCGAGGACGCAAACTGGTAACGACGCCGTGTAAACGAGCAGATTTGGATTCGCCACCTGCACAACTAATCTCGTTGTGTTGTTAGGTTTGTAAACATTGTGGGAAGAGGGGAGCTACTGTTGGATGTGAAAACGGGCGCTGCAAGAAGTCCTTCCACTACCCGTGTGCTGTAGAAGCAGAAGCCAAGACCTTTGCCCACCCGGACCCGGGTCGATACGGGTCAGTTAGATCCGTCTGTCTGTCTGCATGTCAAGAAAAACAGATCCGAATTATAGAAAATATTAGATGCATTTCTAAGATGTAAAGGCTCATTGTTTTGTGTTTTCATGCATCAGGCTGTACTGCTCCACCTGTCAATTAAGTAAGTGTTTGCATGTGCTTACTGCACTTTGTTCCACTTAGTTTTCTTTTTCAGTTTAAATGATGCGATATAATGAACTTTGCCTTTTTTGTTTCCCGGCCAGAAAACGGGAACTCTGTGAACGGGCTCAAAAAGGCTCGTTCCCCCAGGAGTCCCAGTGAAGCCGGACCGTCCAAGGTTTGATTGATGGAACCGTAACTGCTTTTTTTCATACATATATATATATATATATATATATATATATATATATATATATATATATATATATATATATATATATATAATGCATAATACATTATTCTAAAATTAAAAATATGAAGTTCTGTTTAAATTCAAGTATATTTTTCAGATGTATTTATTATGCTTAAATTCTAAATCTGGCACAAAAATCCAGTTTTCTTTAATAATGACGTCCGTCTGCTGCTGGTAATTTTACCCACCTTGAATGAAGCCGTTTGTTGTCCCTTCTGTACCACTGAACCCGTTTTGATCTCCGCTGTTCTGCCTTCGCTTTTCAGAGACGGTTGAGTTTCAGTGACGAGTAAGTGGGAAATATTTTGCATGCTGGACTTGTCTGTTGTCCGTAACCAACCCTTTCTTTTTTAATTCTGTCTTTAGTCTGTAGCGTGGACACGTGACAACTTAAATGACTGATTCCTCATTGAAAGCGCAAAGTCCACATTGAAAAACAGAATCCTGTTTACATTCAAAACGCCACGAAGCAACGCAACACAACTGAAACCCAAATGCTGGTCTTTTAGAAAGTTTTATCGTTTCAGGGAAGGAAATGGGAAACCCTCGAAGCGGAAGCGCAAAGAATGGAAACTGACATCTGATAATTCCTCAGACTCAGGTCAACACCCCTCCCCAGGAAAGAAAACGCTCAAACTTTATTTCAGTGGTGCGTAAGCTGATTCCTGCCGTTCTGCTTCCTCTACAGATATCAATGGACTTCTTCCTCCTATAGAGTCGGATTTGGATGAAAGTGAAAACTCTGTACCACACAACAAAGTGGGTCCAGTTTTCGAATATTTCTAAGTATATATTTAGAAAAAAATCATAATAATTGGTGGTTAAGGATGTGTAACACTGGTTTTCTTTACGCCACTGATTTTCTGTGCCTGGCAGCCGGCGGTTTCTGATCTCATCAGGTACAGTATGTTTTATTTGTACCACTGTAACTTGGACAGTTTTAGGCTTTTTACAGCTTGCAGTTGTGCACATCATCACCGGGCGTTTGACTTTGGATCGCGGTAGTCACGTACAGTTTCTCTGTTGGGGACGGAGGATCATTTCTACTCTTGTTCTCTCCGCACAGCAAAGACTCTGAGGCAGCCTCAGGTTTCCAGGAAAGTAAGTAATCACTGTGTAAATAATAATAAAGCTTTAATTGAATTTTTTACTAACTTTACTCGTCTCTTCTTTAAAATCCAGAGAATGCTGAGATCAGGGATGAAAACAATGATGAAGGTGAAACGATGATCCCCTCAGTGAGTTCTCACACTCGCTTCAGTATTGTCTGAAGCATCTTCCCTTCAAATATTCGTTCCTTAGCAGTTTTCAATTCTCCTCTTTTGGTTTTTCTTCATTTATAAATTGAAAACATAATCACTGCTCAAGGCTTAATTAGAAGACATCTCCTTGTAGAAGGCTCGCCACATCTCCAGCAGAGCTGCGTTGTAATGGGACGCGTTTCTTCCTCTCAGGATCCTGACTCGGAGAGCTTGCTTCCTTCCGTGAGTGAGTGCATCGAGTCCGAGTCGAGGGCACGGACCTCGGCTCAGTCTGCATCGCCAGAACTTCCCTCCTGGGTTGAGACGGGGGTACAGACAGTCAAGAGAGAGTATGAAGGTACGATCCCTCTTTGCTCTGTGTTCTGATTGTTTGTAGCAGAATTGGCTAAAAACTGTGTTTTATACCAGGTTGTTGACTCACAAGCCTGAAACCTGGTACTGGAGTACCTCACATGTTGTAGTATTACCGTTACATGTGAGCTATTGGCAGTATAATGGGGATAAAGTCACTATGAAACACGGTGGTGTGCAGCATTGGACAGAAGAAAGAGTCAATTCAAAATTCCAGAAATAAAAACAAAAACCACGGCTGAAAAAAATGTTGTCTTCAGTATCTTGTTTTATATTTATGAAGAACAAGTTATCTGCTTTTTCAGAAGTCTTGAAAGTGTTTGAAACCTGCGCTGAGCTGCTGAACGCATCCAAGGCTGGTTAAAAAGGAAAAGATGCACCGGTTTAAAATGTCCAGCGAGTTCTGATCGAAACCACAAAATAAACCTTTGAGAAAAGGTGCTTTCTGGGATTAATAAAGTACTTTGAAACAAATTAGAATTGTAAAAGAATTCAGGCAAATTTACAGGAGTTGTTTTCTTCCTTTCCAGCTTCCAAAGGTTCAAAATGAACTTAACCTGTAGTATATTCAGTTAGAGGCAGAGCAGACAGACAGGAACCTCCAGGTTTTCATATATGGATTATTTGCATCTGCAGAATTATTTAAACTCCAAGTGCAGATCAACCCAGCCAGCGTGTAAATGTAGTGTCGCAACGTCCCTGAAACAAGCCGAGCTAGAATCTATAAAAGTTGTGACATGACACCCTCCCGTCTGTGACGTCAGGCTTCAGTCCACAGCAGAGTCCGGTCCAGAGTCCCGACCGGAGCGCCGGCGGACCTCCCGACCCGCAGCAGAGTCCGGTCCAGTGTCCCGACCGGAGCGCCGGCGGACCTCCCGACCCGCAGCAGAGTCCGGTCCACTGTCCCGACCGGAGCGCCGGCGGGCCTCCCGACCCGCAGCAGAGCCCGGTCCCCTGTCCCGACCAGAGCGCCGGCGGGCCTCCCGACCCGCAGCAGAGCCCGGTCCCCTGTCCCGACCAGAGCGCCGGCGGGCCTCCCGACCCGCAGCAGAGCCCAGTCCACTGTCCCGACCAGAGCGCCGGCGGGCCTCCAGTCCCGCAGCAGAGCTCCACCAGGATCGCCTCCTCTCCTGGACACACCAACTGCAGCAGCTCAGTCACTGGTGTATTTCCCGCTGAGCCCGTCTATATGACCACGGCCTGTTGTCCAGCCGCTCCCCCAGCACCCGCCTCGGACCCAGACGTGGAGTCCAACGTCGACTCCACCAGCTTTTGGAGGAGCTGCAACACAGCTGGCTGCACGCGGGCCATCTTCACGGATTTTATTATTGGGATGAAGAAGATCTTCGGCAGAGTCCAGACTGAACAGGCCAGCCAAGAGGGTAAAAGAGAAACATGAGATCTTCTTCTGAGAAGATCTCATTGGACATTTCTTCTTATTTAAGTTATTTTTGAGTTTTAACAGTGGACCATAAAACCGTCTTCTCCCTGCAGATTACGATCAAGCGCTCTCAGTGATCATGGCTTCTGGCAGACTTGCAGAATTTGTGGCCAGGCAGCAGGAAGGTGAAGTAAACAGTGTCGTCCCGGCGATGGCTTGTGGCCTCGTCCTCGTCTTGATTGTTAAATTATTTGTATTAGCATATGATGCTACCTGTGGTTTTTCTCTGAAGTCGATAAATAAAAGAAAAACTGCACAAGATTGTACAAGACTGGATATAAATATTTAAATATAATAACAGGGAATGCAAAGCCGGTGTGCAGTCTCCATTCCAAATCCTATCACAGCTGTCACCTAATCCAGGCTCATTTATCCAGATAAGGAACGAACGAACGAACGGGGGTACTTATGGTCGTAAGTGTGTGGATGAGAGAAGGGGGTTGTTAGTGGGAGCTCAGTGGTCCGATGGCCTGGGGGATGAAACCGTTACAGAGTCTGGCTGCGCTGGTCCTGATGCTGCAGAGGACAGACAACAGACGGGTGGGTGGAGTCTTTCTGGGCTCGGATGTATGGATGGATGGATGGACGGACGGATGGGACACTAGCCCCGATGACGTCTGGAGCTGCCAGACCAGAGGGAGCTGGTTCAGCCTCACTGTGGATTTCCTTCCCCACATGTGTAAAATTCCTTAAACAGGCCGACATCCAATCTTTCCTGATTTTATGCAGAATAAATGAGTTGCAGCTTGAATTATTCACAATCTAAATCACCCTATTATGGTTCATAAGCCACTGAATACAGTTAATTTTTATTGAACTAAACCGGCTCTGACAATCTTCCCCTTTTATTCCTGGAGCTAATTAAATAAACAATTAATAATTGTGAAAAATAAATAAACAAATAAACAAGTTTTTACTGCAAACTTTGTCTTTACAGAGCTACAAAGGAAACAAGCCGAACTTCAAAATGCAGCAGAAGCTTTGGAGGCGGTCGTATCTGCGCTGAAGACACGACGGAGATAGATAGGATGGATACACGGAGCGGCGTTAACGCCCCGCCGCCGCCGCCGTTTCCAGTGATCCTTCAAACCCGCGTTTATGTTGACATCTGTCACAGCATGTAACGTCTCCGTGGTTACGACATGACAAAGTGGCTTCGAAAAATGGAACAACGTTACACCGGAGTTGGAGAAAAAATTATTTTTTTTCATGACCATTCTTGTCAGTATGGACATCGTGCACAAGCTGTATGTACGATGCACCGAAACTGGACCTCTGCTTTTCACCCATCAACTAGTTTCACTAGTGAACCAGCGCCGGGGAGCAATTGGGAGTTAAGGGCCTTGCTCAGGGGCCCCCAGTGATTTACCATTGTGGGCAGCCCTGGACTTGAACCTGGGTCGTCCACGCCCACCACGGTAACCTGTCAGTGTTGTAACCTCGCATGTTTAGTTTTATGAGCTAAGAAAGTCTGCATGTATTTTCTGGTGTTTTTAGCTTGTTGTTTTTTGTTTTTTTTTACTGAAATTTGAAACTTCCCAACCAGGAAAACATTTTATATGTTGAAATTATTGTATGTGTGGATTTTTTATTGTTTTTAATTTTTTTTTAATCAAAAAGACATCAAACAGTCCTGTTTTTTCAGAAACAAGAATCGCTTTAGAAAAGAACCGAGCAAAAGTTTTACCTGAACACACTTAACGCTGTCCTCAGACCAGGCTGCGCTTGTGTGGGAAAACTGATGGAAATGCCACAGGAATAAGAAAATAAAGGAAAAATTAGAAAATGGAGACAAAATTAGTTAAAAAAAATTACTAAGTAAAGCATTTCCATGTATTTGTCAAATTGATACAAATAGATTGAAAAGGCCTGAAAAGAAAAAAAAAGCATAAAAGATCAGGAATCAAAAGCATGAAGCTTAAAAAAATTACATTTAAGCCATTAGTGTAATTTCAAAATTCAAAGTCTTCTGACTTCTATAAAAACAAAAATACTAAAGTTTATGTGCTGGTCAAAGAATCTGAAGATGAAACTGATGCTCACTTATCTCCTCAGATTTGTTCATGAACACATTCTGGAGAATAAACAGAATAAAAATGAAGCTCAGCGGTGAAACTGAAATAAAAACAGGACAAACTGTCTTTGCGTGTTTTCTTTGCAAAGAAGAGACGTTTCAGCAGAATGAAGCACCGAAGTACGACTGACAGCAGAGGCTTTCACCGAAATAAAGACAGAAGATTATAGAGAACACAAGTGAAGGTTTTTATCTGAGACAAACTGACACTGGTGCCGATATTTCAAAATAAGATCCGGTCCGAGCAGGTCGGTGACGTCTCGGCAGCACGGGAATAACTACTAAGATTAAAATGATCCCAGCAGGCTCAGAGCCGAAGCTTGAAGTAAAAACCAAACCCAAAAGCAAAAGGAAAGAAAAATTAGGGAGTTTAAAAAGATGATATAAAAATAAACATTTGAAAGAAATCTGAATTATGCTCTTTAAGCATTCTTTCCTTCTTTGTCTAAATTTTTGTTCTTACTTCCTGGATAGCTGTGTCACCGATTTACCGACATGGTGTCGTACCGAGGAACGTCTTCGCTGGATTCGCCAGACGTGCACACGTGAAAGTAGTTGGAAACGCACAAAGTTATTTACGTGGTTCAAAAGCCAATAAACGACTTTGTTCTCCTTTTCTTATGCTGAATATGACCAAGTCCATTTTTTGGATGAAGATGCTGAGAATCGTCTATTAAAACCTTTCCAACAGAAACGTTGCACTTATGAACTTTCTGACGCATTAAAACTCCAACACGTTTACCGAAAACAACCAGATCAAAGTCTTTTTATTAATTTGCTTGAAAAAGTTACAAAATGTAACTGACATGTCATAATACCCGGTATCAATAGACACGATTGATTTTTAATGTCAGCATATAAATTATTATACAAACAAACAGCAGCAGAAGTGCAGATGTCAACTGTAGAAATGTGTACTTTCAACATTTACAAGGTTTTTGATGGATAAAATCTTGGATAAAACTGAGTTTAAAAGCTGCAGTTTTAGTTGCTTGTTACCAGCAACTGAATAGTTTTGTGCAGGTAAAAACAAACTACATTTTTAGACATCGTGGAGCTTAATCTGCCCATAATAATAATAATAATAATAATAATGCAATGCAACTTATGAAATCCACAATTTAAGACCAAAACTGTTCTGAATCCAGCATGTAACAAAAGCTCCTCTTTCAGTCACCTCAACAGTTCCCACGACCCGACTTGAAGATGTGGACACCACTAGAGACTAAAGTTGACCTGAACAGATTTAATGCAGCTTCATCTACAATGTTCATGAAATCGTCAGTGTTTAAATGTATTCTTCCTGACACCTACAAAGGCAAAGAGCCTCCTCTTGAGCCTGAATAAGATGAGATCCTCTTGTAAAAAATAATCAAAATACAAGTGCAAACCTTCAAAGTAACTTGGTCACTTTCAAAGAAGTAAAGTCAAACCCAAAAACTGGCAAGAATCTGTCAAAAAGCTCAATCAAGCTTCAAGATACATTTAAGCTCCTATTTTACACAACATGTGCAAATTTATAAATGAGGCACTGTGGGAAACAGCTACTTCACCTGCTTTAACTATGTAAGACGTTAATCCAGTCAGCCTGTATTTTTTAGTAGGTACTTGTAACGTACGTCCCAGTCAGCAGATATTACATCCAAACCTGATAAAGACGGTGATCATCTGTAGATTTCCACCGGGGTATGGTGAGTGTGGGGCTGACTGGAGGTGAGGACGTACTTGGGAATCCACCAGCATCCTCTCCAAAGAGTCTCATAATCAGCGCAGGTCCAGGTCAGTTTTTAAAGGCTCCACAGCGACTGGCTCTGCATATGAAGTCTTTGAGCAGATTTCCATCGATCTGCCAGAAAGCTGCAGTCTGGGTCACCTCCGTCAGGTGATTCACGCAGAACTTGAAACAGAATTCTTCCAGGTCCTGAACAACAAAGCGAAGAACACAAATAATCAAGGATGGCCTCATTTTGGTCAAAGGTTCTTCAGGAAGCTGAACTGCACGGCTGGCTGCGACTCCTCTGCGCGTTAATACACCACTACCGGAACCTGCAGCTGTGCTCCAAGCACAACACCAGAAGTACGCTATGATAAAGATGAACCCCTCTGAGACACTACGTCTTACTTGCTTTACGTATAACACTTAATTTCACACCCACCAAAATAAGTGTGTTTATTATAATAAATAAAAGAAATCTACTAACTCCTGTCATCAAAGTGGCTGAAGGGAAATGGTGGCTGTGATGCAGCGTCTGAGTTTTAACCAGCATTTCTCCACTCAACAGCAGTTTGAGTTTTAATCATTAGAACTGTATCAAAATCCGTGTAGCTCAGGTATCAACCCATCAGCACCAGCGCTACAGTACATTTGAGAGCAGTCAGCTGATTGGTCATGTGACATGAGATAAAACACAGGATGCACCTTTTTGAAGACTTTTCTCAAACTAAGATCAGCTTCTTGCCCACAAGACAGAATATAACATGCTGAATGTCTCCCCTGTTGGTGTTTCCTGACTGAGCTGCGTTCTTCTTCCCTGATAATATTGGTAGGAAACACTGTGTCACATGGTTATGATGTCACACGTTTACGTAGCAAACGCGGGTACAACCAACACACCTGCCGGTGGAAACACGAGCTAGATCAGGGCTTACTGTTACAAAACTGTACCGCACTGACCCAAACAGATGTAGCACTCTTTAGTTTCAGGAACTCAAACGTTCCTCAAGTCTGTCTGAGTTCCAAAATGGTTCAAAGACCTGAGTAGAGAAGCTAAAAAGGGCTGCAGTAGTAAGACGGTAAACGGGTCTCCTCACTGAGTCAGAGCTGCGCAGCTGCAGCTCTGCAGAGCTGCGGAGCTGCAGAGCTGCAGAGCTGCAGAGCTGCAGAGCTGCAGAGCTCCAGAGCTGCAGAGCTCCAGAGCTCCAGAGCTCCAGAGCTCCAGAGCTGCACGCCTGCTTCAGTAAACACACAAACACAGATTTGAGACCCCCATAGACAGAATCAGGTCACTTCGGCCTATTGCAGACCGACTCCGGCCCTGAGGCCCCTTCCTGCTGAGTTGTGCAGATTCATTGATGCTTTGGTGTAAAACTGATGTGAAACAACCAGTCACATTGTGTGTCGGTGTAAATGCTTTGTTCTCATCATCCAGTGTGTAAAACATATTTGGGGATCTAGGCTGAACAGACCGGACACAACCATGTAAACTGCACAGTCTACTGGACCAGACAGAAACATTTAGTCATTTAGGAAAACACAGACAAATGCAGTCTGGCTTTATTTTAAACCTCTCGTTACCTAAATATTGATTACTGCAGCGATTCAAGAATGACTTCAAACTTCTTTATTTATTGTTGAAACTGTCTGTATGACCTGTCAGTGTTGAATCCACAAAGTTCTGGACAGAGCTCTGTGGTCAGAGATCACATTTTCACACTGAATTTAAGAGCACACCAACTTAAAGACGTTAAAAACACACAGGGATACATCAACGCTGAAGCTATGATGTGCTGAAGCATGATTTCAGCTCGTCTAACACATCAAATCTTAATTCAGTGTTCCTCTCTGTGGTGCAAATGCAACCAGAGAAAAAGCCCTCGTTATTCACCTCCAGAGAACTCCTACAACCTCTTGGTCTGAACAAACCAAACAAAGCGGACATAACAGTCTTCCTTGTGTGTGTTTTTCATTTGCACGTCAACAACTTTGAGGGATGTCGCTGGAAAAACCAGGATTTCAGCGACTGGACCTCCCAACAACATCACACATACAAAATTCAGCAATAAACCCAGTTTTGAACCTGGTCTTGTTCACCTTCAGATAATAATAATAATAATAATAATAACTACATTTGTAACAAAATTTTACAAAAAGGGCTTAAGACAAAGAATTCAATTCAACTTTAAAGGCACCCAAAATTAGAATTAATCTCCAATCCATATAGTGTGAAGCCAATTTATAAAACAATAACTGCCTAGCTAAGGAAACCAACAGATTGCATCAAAGCTTTCCTTCGATACGATCCACCGTCCTGCACAAGCACCAGGCGACTGTTGAAAGAAAACTCCCCTTTAACAGGATGAAACCTCCGGCAGAACCAGACTCAGGAAGGACGGTGCCTTGACTGGTTGGAGGTTGAGAGGACAGGAAAGAGAATTCATAAATAAAGTTGGAGTGAAAGAACAAAGAATACCAAAGGGCTTCTGAAAAAGGACCGTTTTAAGAGGAGATTTAACAGTGTCAGTGATGTTGTGCCTGAGTGCAGCAGGTCAAGAGTTCCAGAAGGTGGAGGCTCTGATGGAAAAAGCCTGATCTCCTTTAACCGGATCAAAGGCAAGCAGATGAAAAACTGGTAAACTTTTCTACTTCTGTGAAATGATGAAGACTGACCTCAGCATCATATCGCACAGCAGCAGACAGCAAAGAGAAAGCGTTTTCCACAGTGATGCCCCTCTTGATAATGTGCTGACAAAGACGTTTCAGCCGGTTCTCACAGTACGATGTGGCCAGATCCAGCAGCCCTGGGGAGACGCAGACACAGACAAGGTATGAGCATTTATTAAAGACACAAACAAACATCGGGGTACCAAGTGTGCGTGTCTGACCGATGGCATCTTCAGGAGGCAATTCCACGTGGTCTGTGTAAAGGAACTCCAGGAAGGACCGGTACACCGGGTATGAGAACTGGTCTATTTCAATCACCTCCTTCATGTCTTCATTCCAGTGAGACTGGAACATTGACCTGAAGTGTTCACATCTGTACAAGATAGACACCAAAATAATGCAACTATTCATACATGACAGGTTCTACTTCAGAGGACCAACAAAACATCTGGAAATAATAACCTGATTTTGAGAACTGCCTTGTGGACATAGATATATTTGCCATCAATGCAGAACTTGAGGTCAGCTGTTTCTGGGTTGTCAAACTCCTTCTTCAGAGACTGAGCCACAGTCAGGAAGTCTTCGTGCTCTGAGACGAGAGAAAAACCACAGCACACTGAGACACCAACAGCTGCAGAGCTGCGCAGCTGCAGAGCTGCAGAGCTGCGCAGCTGCAGAGCTGCAGAGCTGCAGAGCTGCAGAGCTGCGCAGCTGCAGAGCTGCAGAGCTGCAGAGCTGCAGAGCTGCAGAGCTGCGGAGCTGCGCAGCTGCGGAGCTGCGCAGCTGCAGAGCTGCGCAGCTGCAGAGCTGCAGAGCTGCACGCCTGCTTCAGTAAACACACAAACACAGATTTGAGACCCCCGTAGACAGAATCAGGTCACTTCGGCCTATTGCAGACCGACTCCGGCCCTGAGGCCCCTTCCTGCTGAGTTGTGCAGATTCATTGATGCTTTGGTGTAAAACTGATGTGAAACAACCAGTCACATTGTGTGTCCGTGTAAATGCTTTGTTCTCATCTTCCAGTGTGTAAAACATATTTGGGGATCTAGGCTGAACAGACCGGACACAACCATGTAAACTGCACAGTCTACTGGACCAGACAGAAACATTTAGTCATTTAGGAAAAACACAGACAAATGCAGTCTGGCTTTATTTTAAACCTCTCGTTACCTAAATATTGATTACTACGCAGTTTCATTTTCATTTCTAGGAGTCATAACTAACAGGTGCCAGCCAGAATGCATCCACGTGAAACTGGATGAACATACATTCAGACCTGTCAAAAGACTTCCAGGCGTGTGGAAGGAAATGCATGAGACGCGAGCTCTCAACTCAACTGGTTCCTTGACTACTTCCACAAAGAGGCTGAGCACAATCATGGTTTCAAAATTGTTAACTGTCCAATTTATTACTGCATCATCCTTACGTAAAGTAAATGCTCGCTGTGAAGAAACAACCCAATTTTCAATCTTTGCACACAGATTTTTCTTATTGTATTAAACTAAAATGAAAATATTTTGATTATGATGAAAACCATTTAGAAACAAGTTTCTTCTTCTTCTCTTACCCAAGGAAAGCAGTCGCCACATAACTGAGGGGGTGGCGAAGCACGCAAAGACATCGTCCGTGCAGGTGAAGTGCGTGAGGTGTGGCAGCACTATGGACTGGCCCCTACACTGGCCCCACATATACACCTGACCACTCTGGGTTTTGGCGGCTGATGTGTGCGTGGAGTGACAGGCGGCGATCTCTACGATTCTGTTGAAGAAGCACAAGAGAAGTCAGTCTGCAGCGGTGCAACGCCAGGGCAGTTCAGCATGCGCGTCGAACCACGGTGCCACCTCTCTTTCTCAGTCATGATCTGAACCGGGCTCAGCTGGTTGCTCTTGTTGCCGGTGCCCAGCTGTCCGTACGTGTTGGCACCCCAAGCATAAAGCACGCCTTCGTCTGTGAGGGCCAGAGAGTGGGCATAGCCGGAGACGATCTAGAGAGCAACACGAAACCAAAGAAACACAAAAGACAGAGCACTTTAAGAAAATGGAAGCAAAGGTGCATCTTCCTGATGAGTGTGTACGTGGTGGAAGTTTCACCTTCTGAGGAATATATAAATAATTGAATCATTGTGTATTACATATTTTAAATCTTCATATCAGTCGGCCTGCCTGCTTCTGCTGGATGAGAGTATACAACAACGATCTACGGCAGGTAATTCACTAACCGGAACTACACCAAACAAGAAGCCAACTAGCCCTTCACGGTCAAGGTAGGTAGCAACTTTTATTAAACAAATTCATAAACTGGTATACTTCATGAACAGGGAGGGTCCTGATCCCAACCAGACCGAGCTGGGGACCTTTGCTGCAGCCCCCCGGCCCCTACCCCGACCCCGTTTCCTGTCTCTCTTTACTCCTAAACTGTATTGAGGTAATCTTAACATAAGCTTCAAAGTATTTATACTTCAAATAACACTTTTTATGTAAAGCCATCAAATACTGATCATCCCACCATTTTCCTTAAGTGTGTACAGAAATGTTATCATCCTCAACACACTAGATGATTACACAAAAAAAAAAAAAAAATCACTTAACATTATTGTCATTTGCAAAATTTATAAAAGTGATCCAAACAACTAAATAAAACATTCTTTAATACTTTTCTAAAGGCCAGTAAATCAACCTGATTCTAGACAAAAGGTTGTTGATGTTTACGTCTTCCACTGGAATAAAAAACCCAGTCATAGCGTTAGATTCAGATTTGGAAGTGTGTCACCTCACCTGTTGCACGCATAAACCTTGCAGAGCTACAAGTCGACAGGGAGTGAGCTGGTTGCCGTTGTTTCCGAGCCCAAGTTGCCCGTTCCCGTTGTAACCCCAACCGTAAACCTGCAGAGACAAAGAGAACATGACCAATCTAGCCAATAGGACAGGGAGGCCGCGTGCACACAGCCATGACTTCATCTCAACAGTCACCTCTCCGTTGTCCACGACTGCCAGAGATGAGGTCTGACCACAGACGATACCGACGGCCACCTTGTTCTGCAGGCAGATGGACACTCTTCGTGGCGTGGGTTGGTTCGCTGTGGAGCCCGATCCCACCTGACCGCAGTTGTTGTAGCCCCAGGCGTACACCTGCCACGAAACAGGGCGCCGTTGAGAAGGGTTGAAATACATTTCAATAAACTAGAGGAAACTCTCTGGCAGCTGGACATTTTTCATGGTCTGAAGACTTAAATATTAACTGTGTCTTTAATTTATTATAAAGCAGAATTTTTTTTAAAGTCAGGTCAGAGACAGCGTTACTCATTCTCCCTCAAACTCTGAAACTTACATGGCATTGTTGAACCTTACAGATTTGTAGAGTAATCCCAGCGTCTTATTTACACACAAGTCATCTCACAACAAGCTTGACTGCAGAATATATTATCTGCTAACTTTATATCATGCTGCAACAATAATTGTTGCTTTCTGTAATCACAGCATTCAAACTGCATGTTTGTGTCCTACTATAATAACACTAAAAATGGAAAGTGTTCATAGCAACAAAGCAGCAAATTATAGAAATAAAACTGTTCAAGCTTCAGTAAGGTAAGAAACCTCAGTTCATGCCCTGAGTAACACATCTGTTTAAATCTATTTAAAGACCAGAATAAAAATAAAAGAGGTGCATAAGTGCAAAGTAGGTGGGAGTGTTAGAGACATCAGCTATTCCAACATCTCTAACACCCTAAGATGAGGCTTCAGGAGATTCTTGGAGACAGAGAGACACTCTGGCTCCGACAGCATTCAATAGCTTCTTCCGCCATCATAAAACTACAAATGAAAACGGTTCATACTGAAACGGCTTTGTGCAAAAGATGGCAGCACCAGAGGGAGCAAAAGCCCACATGACTGACTTTAGATACCTGTTTTTTGTCTGTTTTCACTTCAGGTTGGATCAAGTAGGATGTGGATTCACAGCCAAAGTTAAATTACTTTCACAAGAGTTTAAAACGGCTTCTGCTCTGCGATGGTACTGGTGTAAATCAACTTATTTTTGAATCAATGGACACTTACTTCCCCTGAGTCAGTCAGAGCCATAGAATGATGAGAGCCACAAGCCACCTGCATGACCTTCTTATTGAGCAGGTTGGCAGACACGAGCACTGGAGATACTCCTTGATTTGTCGTCCCGTTTCCAAGTTGGCTGTAGCCGTTATGCCCCCAAGCAAATAGCTCTCCATCTGAAACGCAAAGAGATCCGTCATTATCCTGAACGTTTTACTCAAACTGGGAAGGAGAACTACATGTTTATTGAAGCTACCTTCTGTGGCCAGTAGGATATGGGGCCCACTACCATAACTTAGACTCGTCACCTTCCTACCACTCAGGAAGTCCAGCTTTTTGGGTAAAATCGTGCTCTGGCTGTCCCCCGTCCCTAGACAGTTACTGCAGTTCAACCCAAACACAAACACCTGAGTGTGGAGGGAGCAGGGACAAAAGAGATGACATGTAAGGCGGATCAGTGATTCAGGAGGCTGAACAGACACAGCAGCAGTACGTTGAGCAGGTAACGGGTCACTTTCCAGACACAAAGATCAACGCTGGCAGGCGGCCCTGCTGACAGTGCAGATGTGGAGCCCACCCCGCTGAAGTCACGGCAGCAGCACCGACTCAACGAGGCGACAGAGCTTCATTTACAGAGCCACCGTATAAATAACTGGTTTCAAATATCTTATTTATTTTGTTGAGCAACTGAATTGTGTAAAATTGCTGCAATTATATTTCATTGGTAGTTGCCTGATGGACATTTGTTAAAAATAATAAATAGCTGGATTTTTAAACTCCACTTTCCACACACAATTTTCCTAGTTATGTCCAACTTCACATTTTAGTAAAGTGGTTTTCACCGAGGTCTCGCCTGTCAAGGGCCTCATCACCAAACTCACTGCTGCGACCAGATTCGCGCTGCGCCTTTTTTCCTTGGTTTAAGATGTTTCAACCCCAATCCAGAAAGTTTTATTTCTAACTATCTGGTGAGAAGATTCAGGCTTTTAAGATGTCCATTGACACTCCCACCAGTGAGAAATGAAGAAGCCTTTTTGGTGAGAGGTGAAATATTTTCAAGAACCAGGTTATTTAGGCTTTTAAGGATTACCGTGACCTGAATAACTGAGATTATAAACCAGGAAAATGCTTCTCAGCATCCAACTCTAAAACAGTACTTTGGAGCTCTCATACGGTTGCAGCAATAGTGTTTATTGGACGATCGATACAGCTACAAAAAAACAAACTGTGCCATTTTCTTTTCAAATGTCTTATATTTAGAAACTAGTATTTGCAATCAATTACTGTGAGTACACATTAGGCAGGTGCATAATAATGTCAGCTTTTATTTGCATTCACATAATTTGGTAAACAAGTCCAGTAATATTTTAGATTATGTGAAATATTTAAATCTAGCAATCTGGCAATGCCTTTGCAAGCTGAAGCTTGCAAAGGCATTGATCTTCTGATCAACTGATCTTCTGATCAACTGATCTTCTGATCAACTGATCTTCTGATCAACTGATCTTCTGATCAACTGATCTTCTGAGCCTGAAACACTCAACTTATCCAAACAACACTGAAAAGTTGACATCAGCCCCCGTGTGACAACACAATCACAACGTGATCCTGATGCTCACCTCGTCGTCATACGTGATGTAGATGGCCTCATTAGCAGACGAGCCAAACACACAGGCCTTCCGGATGGAGGAGAGCGGCTCGGGCCCCATCAGGCTGAAAATGGGCCATTTGGTAACGTCCACCATGATGTCAGCGGTGAGGCTGGCGGGTTGGAGGGGCAAACCTCTAACCAAAGACAGGACAGGGACAGGACCCATGAGCAGGTCTGGACGGTCAGTGGTGCCAGTTCTGCTGACATTGTTGTAGAGGGTGTGAGCATAAACAAACAAGATATTTGTGGTCTTATTATAGCATTAATTTAGTCGACGCTCTTACAAAAGCAAAAATCTATCCCCAGCCTCCACAATCCTTTCAGCGCTGATGCCTCCTGTCCAGATGTACAAGCTCCCCGTTTCATTAATATGCCAATGCTTCTGAATTATAAGGGCAGTTTTGCATTTTGCGTCGGTCACTTTTAAACGAACTTCGGCTCAGAGACGTTTCCACATCACGTTCATATGCGGCTCCTGCGCATGGCAGACTTCACATGCCTCTGTGGGTGGCTTGGCCGACGCTGTTCAGGGATTTCCAGAAAGATCCCCGCGCGCGTCCGGCGACTATCTGATTCACAAAACCAGAACCGACTGTCAGATGCCTCCAGATACCCAGAACCTCTGATGGAGATGGCGGCAGCTTCAAAGTGTAGCGGCGAAGTATTTGATGTTCTTTTAATATGCAGAATCATTTTTTCATAGTATTTAAAATTTACTTGGATCAAACGGAAATTGTGAATCTTAAATAAAATGAAGACGGTACATAAATCAATTCTGTAACTCTTAATAAGTTCACCGGGTTCCACAACTGTGCTGTTAATTGAGTTTTTATGCGATATAGTTACCGACACGTGTTTGTCAAACGTCACATCTGCTTCAATGTGAGTTTTCTGTTATGAATGCGAGAGCCGATAAACCTCACCGGATTAAGGGTTTCTGGGAAACTGGACTAAATAGGTGTTAAACGCGTAGAGAGCCGGGTCACGGAGGTATTATGTTTTATAACCGCGTTTAAAACGTTTTAAACCCGTTTCACGTTCAACCCGCGGCGGCGCGCGCGCGCCGCACGAGCGCCGTTGGCTAGGTCGTGTTTACCTTTGTCACAAACGCTTTAATCAGCAAACTTCACACCAAAACACCACTCAGCAAAACCCAGAGCCGCGACTATAGCGAACGTTTTAGGAAGTCGCTCGAACCCGTTTCATCAACAGCCTACATTTACATTTATATACACGTTCTTCCCAAATGCTAGCTACTAACCTTAAAGGAAACCAGTGGCGTTTCCCTGCAACTCACCTGTTTGACGAGTATGTCCGTAATTTCGTCAGCGGTTTACCATGACAGGTGAGGTGTCCGGCAGCGCGGCGTCGGGTCGTTTTCTCTGCTGAAGCCGCCGGCAGCCTCCGCTCTCAGCTCCGACTTCCGAGCGCCGGGCTCCGATCTCCGAGGTCCGACCTCCGAGCCTGTTGTGTTTATTTCGAGTCACGTGATGTCAAGACCCAAATAACCGATTGCAGAAGTTACACGAAAACGATGGAGCTGCAAAACGGAGACAACCTGCCACCCCAGGCCAAGCAAGCAGGGAAGCAGGCAATTAAAAGTCATATATAGACGGTCATTAAGTTTTGATAGGGAACAAATGACATCATGAGTTAACTATGAACTAAAAAAATATAAAAAACTTATCTTGACCACTACATGGTTCTCTTGTAGGTTTTGAGAACGTTTAAATTGTCTGGGGCTTAAAGAAAAACATGCTTTCAAACCGCTTTCATAAAGCAAAATCTTTGTTATGGACGTTTATTTTATTTATTCATTTCCCAAAGTTCCACTTTAGATATACAACTGGACTGAGATACACTGACATTAACCATTGGGGTGACATGTTTCCTGATGATATATTTTTAATGTTCTTTGTTTTGTGGAAAGATGCATCATTCGTCACATCTTTATTAGGTTGATTATATTCATTATATACAAATAAAACATCCTCAATTACCAGAAATGCATTTATAGTTATGAATAATCTTATCTATATGAATTCCATTTATTTAGTTTTTTCTTTTTAGGTTTTCTCTCTCTCTCACACTCTCTCACACACACACACACACACACACACACACACACACACACACACACACACACACACACACACACACACACACACACACACACACACACACACACAGCTCATTTGCTCTCATTTCCTTTTTTTTTCCCGTTTTCATTTTCTGCCCAGATGACTTGATGCTTTTCTTCGTCTCCTTGTACGTTTCCTTCTCCAGGTTTCTCATTTTCGTACCTGCTCCAGATTTTAGACACCTGACTGGGAACAAATATTTAGACTTGCTGTTAGAAGTGCAATTAGGTGGTCCCAACATTTTGTTTCTTAGTTTAGCTAAAAGAAAAAGGAAAAAAAAAAAGATTTTTTTTTAAAATTCAGTAAGTTCAGATCTTAAATAGCTGAAAAAAATCTAATAGCTCTAGTAGTAGCGAGTCCTCACCGTTTACTCAGATTTAGTAAAAGGGTTATTTCCACAGATTTACCCAGAAAGGCACTTTCCATGTCGACATTTCAGCAGTTTTGTCTCATAACATTTTTGTGTGGATTTTGCTGGATTCTGAAAAACAAATACAGCACTCCATCACCAAGGTACTGAAGATACTTCAGGTTCAACTTCCAGTCACACTTCCACAATACTGACTAGGATGTTCTAACTTCATAATGAAACTGCCCCGTTTTTCTTTTATCTGATGGAGAAGTTGTTCCTTTGTACAAGGCGTATTTTAATGAAACCACCAGCGTTACCCCGTAGTAACGGAAGATGCAACACTGATAAATGTTTAGAAACTTAAACCACCAAAGAGCAAACACCAGCAACATTTCAGCGACGCTGGAGACACTTTATGGCTTATAATGAACAATACTGGAATAAATAGTTTTGTGCTGCGTTTTTCAAATTCAAAAAACAAATCAGACCTAATTTGGCTTTACTGATACATTTTTAACTTTACTGTTAAATAGATAAGCGGGTCATCCTATGTGTGATGTGACCAGACGTTTCCAGACATCCACCAACTCAACGTTTGGATGTGGTGGTTTTGTAAAAAGCAGTTATATCAGACGCCTCTTCAAAATTAAAAATCCGCTTAGACTGGCCGTGTCCCCCTTAAGACTGACATAACCGTGTAGTAATCTAAACTGGTGTAAAAGTCTCAGGGAAAATAAAAACAGGAAACGACACAGCTACAAACGTAGCTGCCCTTCACATCTTACTTTCAGTTTGCATGTTGCTAAAAATGTACTCTGTAAATGCAGCCAAATGTCTACCAAAAACAAACGTCCGAGACCGTAAACATGGGTATGTGGATCTGGGTCAAGCACGTGGCACTTGGAAGCGCGTTCTCATACTGAACTCGTCATTTGGACATATTCCACAGCAAACCTCCATTTGGTCTGCAGGTTCAGTTAATCATTGCTTATGGTCCAGCTTGGAGGAGGACGAGGGCTTTAGTGCAGAAACGATTCCCAGCAAAAAGCTGCACAAATTAACTTCAAACAGCTACTGTATGAAATAAAAACAACACTTGCAAGCACGAAGGATCTGACGGCTAAACAGCAAGTTTATTTTTGATTAGAGTCAGAAACACAGATGTCCTGAGGGCGAGATGAGATACCAAAATCCTTCCACTGAAGTTATGGTGATGATGGTTTGTGGTGTTGAGGAGGGAGTCATGAGTGGGAGAAACGGTGTCTTACATTAAGTAGAGGAGACGGAGGAGAGCAGTAACTCTGGACAGCAGAGAGCAGCACTGACCATTTTCATGGCAACGACAGGGAGACGACAAATTACTGCAGCCACATCCCCCGTTAGAGTCTTCTGTTGCTCAGAAAAAAAGTTCTATTCAATAAAACTTAGTTTCAGTTCAAATGAAAAACAAAAAGGCACAATGATTTTCAACTCAATCTCGTCTTTAATATGCACAAGAGTTGAAAGCATCAATGAGCCACCTTAAAGAGAAGAATTCAATCTAAAATTTATAAAAAGATATAAACAATCAGAGGCCAAAACGCTGTCTGTTGCTTTTCTCCTATTTTTATTTAAAACAACTTTTCATTAGCAAGTAAAAATCTTGCAGCAAACATAAGCTTGTATCCAGATCAGATACAAGGCAACAAAATTGTAAGTCTTTAAAGTGGCTCTGTCTAGTCTGCTAGTTCATGACTGTACACCCTCTCTATGGTTTTGTTCAGTAATAAACAGCTAGTCCCGAAAACAAGCCTGGGCTGATCAAAATATCTCCACCAACATTTAAAGCCCCAGTGTGACCCCCGTCCCTGCTCTGCACCCCTCTAAGAAGCAATAAGCCCACTGGAGGATCATAAAGACTGCCAGACCAAGGCTGCGGGGTTTGGATTAAAGTTTGACGCCTTAAACCCGAAAACCAGCGGAAATGTGTTGGACGGTACATTTTGAACAGTCCATCACCACAAAGGAGAGTGGGAGGGAGGGGGCACAAAAAAAAAAAAAAAAAAAAATTCAATTTATCTGCATGTACACACTAATATATATAGAGATAGATATATAGATATAGAGATAGATATATATATATATATATATATATATATATATATATATATATATATATATATATATATATATATATATATATATATATATATATATATATATGCATGCAAGTCAGAAATAAAAATCAAACTAATACTAAATAATAGTAACCCCCCCCCTCCCCCAGCCATCTTTGACAGCTTTAGTCCATCCAATGACTGTCAGCTGTAGCAGCTTTGTACAGGCTTTATGTAAATATATTCATATATTCACTGGACAGCAAGAAGATACATTTTTTTTTTTTCAATTATTCAAATTGCGTGATGACATCTGAACTCCTCAAATGGTAATTAAGTATCGTAAAGATTAGGACCTGTACACTCGTATACAAGTCTTGTCCTCTATGAGCATAGGTCCCTTTCTGCAGGCAGACATAATTACGCCTCTCAGATGTGTGCATAAGACTGAAGAAAAAAGAAAAACAATATACATAAGGAAGCTCCACAGACTCAACCAGAAGAAGTTGAAACAAAGTTAATAACTGAAGTTGGGAAAAAAACAAAAAACAAAAAAAAAAAAACCTTGGGGTCAGAAGAGCAATTCAGGACGATTTTAGCTTGAAGGTTTTCTTGTTAAACGCTCCTTTCCAAGTTTCACATTACAGGGGAGTCCCGAGTGAACGGTTTGCAGAATCACAGGACGCTACCGAGCGCATGCTGCAGAAATAGATATCCTGCGGGGTAAATGAACGCTACAGCTGATGTGTTCCTCTTCTGAAAAGCCTCTATGACTTCATCCAAAAGGTGCCTTCTCCCGTGATAGTTATTTACATCCATTAAAAGAAAAATTTTACCACTCTTCTGGGTCAGAAGCGAGTAGTTAGCAGGTCTTATAGTTATGTGTTTAAAAAAAAAAAATATGGCATTTTCTTCACATTTTTGATGATCTTTTTAAAACAAACAGTTTGATAATTCAACGTAGGTCACATTAAAAACAGTGACGTAATCGAGTCTGAAGTCCAGTCAGTCAGTTTGCCACAGAGTCTTCTTTTTTACCTTAGAGCCCTTTCACCCCTCCACCTGCCCAATGACTCTCCTGGGAGGGCAGCGAGGGTCCGTAGTTAATCATGGCTTAGCTCTGGGATTAACTCTTTAAACTGGGAGAGAGAGGGGTGCGCCTGGCCATAAGGAATCAGTGTGACCAAGTGTGTCCATGTGCATACTTTTGTGTCAGTGTAAGAGTGGGTGTGTGTTTGTGTGTGTGTGTGTGCAGGTGAAGTTACATCAGAGGACTATCCAGGGGAGGGAAAGCACAAAAATAAACCACAAACAAACAGCAGTATTTCCTCCCAATAAGTGAATGACAGCTTTTAACAGAAGTAAGCACACAGCTTCTATGTGTCAAAAAGTGTGTCCATATAATGTGTGTATGTGTGTGTGTGTGTGCGCGTGTGTGGCAGGGGTGCACGTGATTGTGTTTTGAAAATGTGCTTGTGTTTTTGTCTTTGTGAAGACTTGACATTTTGGCAATTAAATCTTGCCAAGAAGGCTTTTTCTTCCTTCTGGTTTTACCTTTTTGAGTTCAGAAACACTGGCCGAGGAGACTGCACCCTCGTGACGTAGGCTGCCACATGAATAACCAGGCCTCCGACGAAGTGTCGCAGTGTTCTGTAAGTGACAAATTTAAAAGCGAAACAAAAAGGAAACCGCCCCACAGTGCAGAGGCATGAGAAAATCCTTCAGTGATGGGTTTTCTACGTTGACGTGATGCTTTGAAAATTGTTCTGTCCCAGGTTGCCAGATTGTTGGAGAGATGGATGATAAGCGAGTACCGGTGCAACTGGTGGAACCAAACATCCAGGCGTTTAGAAATTGAACTCCTTTGTTTGCATGTTGGATGCTGGATCAAAGTTGTAGGTTCCTCCTTGAGTGGTTTCGGGGATCAAGCTGGGATCTTCATCAATCTGAAGAGAACAGATGTGAAGTCACAGAGTGAACAGCTGACCGAGTGGCAAGAGTTTGAAAAATGTTTGGTGGCGAACTTACATCATCTCCCGAAAAGTACTGATCAATAATCTCAAAGGCCAGCTTGTAAATATCTTCATTCTCATGTTGCTGCAAATTTTCAATCTTCTCCAAACCTTATAAAAATAATAAAATAAAAATTCAAAACAAGAAAAGAATTTTCTGTCATTAAACAAAAACAAAACAAAAAAAGAAGCATAAAACCGAATTTGGAGGAGACTCCAACCTCCACACTCCTCTATGATCTCAGCAATAGCGCTGGCTTCATCTCCTGCCATGAGGAGGATGTTCTTCAGGCCGTCCAGGACAACCTGCACCACCTGGGAGTCCTTCACTGACAGCAGGTAACAGAACGGAGGGATGACATTCTGCGTCACTAAGAACTCCACCTACACAAACCCACACATACACACCACATTCATACTTATTACAACATAGGCACATGGTTATAAATGTGGAAAACATCCTTGCAAATCACTCAATGACCTTCCCGACTCATCACCTAGTTTCATCGTTCAGTTAGGATGAATTTTTGAATGAAAAAAATAAATAAATAAAACTGTTAGGGGTAAACATTTACAAAAATAATGAGAATATTAGTAAATGTCTGAATTACAAAATAAAGGTTTTGTAATACAAAAAAATAAAAATGCCACCTTCCTCAACAACAAATTCATTTCAAAACAAGCAACGAGTCCAAAAAGCCAGCTCACCTGGTCCTTTCTTCCACTGATGGTGAGGTTGCTGATGGCCCAAGCTGCCTCCTTCTGAGTGCCAAAGTCACCCTGTAGAGAGTCAGGCTGTCAGCAAGATGTTCTACCACACCACACCGTCAGGACTCACAGGAAACCTAGACTGCACTGAATTCTGTGACCATTTCATTTGTTGGTTATGTTGCCACAAACCGAAAAGAGTCCGTCTGTCAAACTGGTAATGACATGTTTCTCAAATTGTAGGACACAAATGAATGTAGAGCTCAGAGAGGAGTAGACTTTGGTCTTTTCTTTACAATGCACAGACCTTAGCCAGTTGGTGAATGATCATAGGAATCAGCCCGGCATCAATCACAGCTTGGACCTGCTGCTGGTTCCCAGCTGTGATGTTGGACAAGAACCAGACTGCTTCCTGCAAAACAATCCAACTGTTAAAACCATCATCATACACACATGAATATTAGTTGCTAAAACATGTGTGGATTGAGTGCCATCGGTAAAACTACCGACTTTCAGGTCTTTTAAACTCTGAACTACGAGGTAGCTACAAACCACTTCACAGGGACATGCTATTGGCGTTTCAGTGAAAATATATCATGTGCACGAAGTAAAACTTTGACTATGTTGACGGCAAAGCAACATTTGTTGAGAAATATCTTTGTTAGTAATGTATTAGTTACCGTGGAAACTCCTCTGATCTAGCTTTAGGATATTCCGTCATCACTTCTTAAATTACTTGATTTCATACAAAATCCTTACAGACTGTGAAAAAGACCTCCAACTCTGTGCCACGTTAAACTCATCAGACAAGGAAAATAAAAGCAAATGAAGACTGAGACTGCAGATACCTTGTTGATCTTTTCTTTAGGGTGTGAGAGCAGGTTGGGAAAGTGGGAAAGGACATCGCAGTTAAGAACCACCTGCGTCTGCTCGTCTGTTCCTGTCACAATGTTCCCTACTGCCCTCAGAGCTGCCGTCTGAGTTTGAGGACAAAAGACGACATCAATTTTAAATTGATCTGTGGATTAATTATGGAGGCTAAAAAAAAAAAAAGTTCAATGAACAGCCTTTTACCTGAACTTTCACCTCCTGATGGCTGAGCAGAGGCACGAGAAATGGAACGACTCCTGAATCAATGACCATCTGGATCTGCTCGTTGCCTCCGTCCGTCAGATAAGACAGAGCCCAAACTGTGTCGACTAAAATCTAAAACATAGATGCAAGTTATTACAATAGCGCTGGGAACAAAAATATGGAAAGGTGAAGAATTTTCCTTTGCAATCGAAACAAATCAGACACTCAAACGACCTTGACAATGGCCTTCAAGAGTGACACTTACATTTATATCAGTGTGGTATATGAGCACACAGAGGGCTGGCAGAATCTGTGGGGAGAAAAAAGAAAAGTAGGTCTGTGAGTATGACGTAGCCAGTGGAATAGATCAGAAGAACAAAGTAACACGGCAGGAAAAAAAAAAAAAATTACTATCTGTCAAAAGCAGACTTCAATTCAGGCATTCTCCTGGGTGATGAGAATGAAAAGGCACTTGAAAAGCCCAGTGAGTCAGCCTGCAGTGGAAAGGTCAACTGCAGGTACATCAGTCTCGCACATGAAAACATGCAATCATGACCAGACACACCCACCTCTTGCACAGTCTCCATGGGTGGTGGTGGATCCTTGTTGCGGCAGAGGTTAACAATGACCCAGGTAACATTGCGGAGGAAGGTGATGGGGATTGATGGGTTGATGAAAGATAGCAAGGGCTTGACCACACCCAGGGAAATGACATAATCCCTGCACTGTGGACCATCACCTGGCCAGGCAACAGGGGAGATGTCAGCATTGCCCTGATAGGTGTTTCCAAGCAGTAAACACACACTTCTGCCAGAAGGTGAGACTTACCAATAATGTTTCCTAAAGCCCACACAGCCTGTTCACAAACGTTTTGGTGAGAAGAATGTAGCAGTCGCAGGAACAAGGGCACTGCATCTGTATAAGCAAACATCAGCCAATCAAAAACCCGCGCAAGGTGACAGCTTGTGCAATTACAGAGATAACCCTGCGTCCCAGGGCCATTCAAAGGAAAAACAAACATGAAGCTATGACAGCGTCACATCTCCTGCACAAAACAGCTCATTTCAGACTAGACGGTGACATCAACAAACAGCTGATGAATCTTTTACTGCTCCTTCTCTTAACAGGAACATATACTGTAGAAGTGAGACGTCTCCTCACATGTCTCCTCAGGGGCAGAATTCACATTTCTTGCAAACATTTAAGGACACGCAATCTCCAAAATCACTATTTCACTTATCACTATTGTTTATTAAGATTATAACATACTTCTGATCTAATAATTCAAATCCGTTTGCTGTGATTTAGAGTACAATATACAGTACAAGTATTTCAGCAGTCAGAGGTGTTTCCTGCAACCACAGTTTGTGTATTAATGTATTTGACCATATCAGCTTTTAAAGAAGTGGTTGTACTTTTTTTCTATAAAATACACAAGGGCAGTAGCAATTTCCCACTTAAAAAAAGGAAGATCCAATTAAAAATAATGTATGGCTAGAAAGGATCTTACTCTAATGAAAATCAGGATTCACCCTGCTGCGCTGTTATGGTGTGGTCAGGTGTTTTAACTTCACGTCCCCATTGCTGTGGTTTACGAGTTGACCGAGAACTTATTGAGACAAGTTTTGTAAAGTCTCAACCTGATGAGAACTTCCTAAATGAGAGGGCCAGCATTATACTTTATCTGGACTGGTTTTAAACAAATTGTTCTTTGAAACAGCTCACAAATTGTCATTTTCTAAGATCTATGGAGTAAAACTGAATAAAGTAATTCAACACATGTGACTTTTGTACAAAACATTGGACACCTTCCATGGGATCTGATACTTATGTGGATGAATTTTTTATTTAAAAAAAAAAAAAAAAAAAAAAAAAAAAAAACATGTGCTTAAGCTTAAAAATAAAGTTTGTTGCTCTTAACTAGATAACACTACAATCTTATTTCAAAACAAATCCATCTGAAAAAGGAAAAAAAAAATCTGTGTGCAGACAGTTTATAAACAAAAACTGACGGGGTACATTGGAGAAGACAGAATGTGGGGTCAACTTACTAGATTTAACCACAGCCTGAGTCTGTGCTGACGTCCCAGAGGCGATGTTGGTCAGAGCCCAAGCTGCCTCGAACTGAAGAGACGGGCTGTAAACGGAGACAGGGAAGAAATAAAGAATAAATCAGCTGAGGATACGGCATCACAGCAGGTTTGATTTCCACCTTCGGTCAAAAAAATGATGTGAGTCTTTTAATTATCCAGCAGCCGTATGGTTTTCAAAAAGATTTCTGTGCTTTCCCCAAATCATATGCAGAATGGGTTAGAATAAACCTGGAAGGCGACTAACCAATTTTCCTTACAAAAATTTACTGGAAAAAAAAAAAAAAAAAAAAAAAAAAGACACATGGATCACGTTGTCTTTACTAAAACAGTGACTGAAGTCCACAGTAAGAATCTGCTCCATTCAAGCACAACAATATCTGTTAGGATGCCACAGCAAAAGCTCAACAATTTTTGTCTTAGAAGTTGGTCCAGCACAACTATTCATTTTTAGTCCTCAGTGGAAACAGGGTCCTGGGAATTGTGGAACTCTAAGAGGCAGGAATGCTGACATATTTGGCTTGGCTTGAGCAGCGAGGAGCAGCCAACATCCCTGCATGCCTCCACACACTCTTATGTGTGGACACAGTGGGAAACAACAGTCAAGTGAACATGATTTTTTTTTTTTTTTGTAATTCAAACCTACTATAACAGCATGAGCTCTATAGAAAAATAAAAAATGAAATAACTGCACAGATCATTTGATTATAAATTAAATGAGGCAGACTTTTGGGAAGCAGACTTACTTATCATCCCTTTCCAGGCATTTGACTAAAATGGGCAGGATGCCAGACTTTATCAAGTCATCGATGGGAGGATTTCTGTCACTGGAGAGAAGTTTTCTGACAAAAACAAACAAACCAAAAAAGAATTCAAGATCTCCATATACCACAACAGGCAGTGTCAGTATAAATGTGTTTTCACAGCCACTCACCTGGCTGCCTGCACAGCGCTGAGCTGTATAACTGCATTGTCACTGGTCGCATTCTGTCGGTGACAATAATCCACGGTTGATACGAATACAAACGCTGGCCAACGCTGAAGATGCAACTTTTGGTATATTTGTCAAATGTCAACATCTAACAAAGCTTGGATGATACTCTTACCTGTAGGATGGCATCAAGTGTAATGTTTTGCTGAAAATAAATAAATAAATCAATTTAAAAAAAACATCAACACAGATCTTTATCAGCAACATCTCAGTATTCTGGTATTTGACAGGAATATCTGCCGTCAAAAATAAACTAAATGCTTGGTGGCCTTTGAGCTTCATACTGAAATGATTGAATCAGAACATGCTGCACCCTTTACTTCAATGACCTTCACTGCCAGTAAAGTTGAACATTTAACGGAGCTGGAGGACTTTAGTTCAACCCAGCTACTGACTTTGTTTGGCATCAAGTAATAGTTTGGTTTCATTTCTGCGCGCACTCCCACGTTTAAAACATTATTGTGCCAAACAGTGAGAAATGGCATTAAACTGCAGCTTTCATTTCAGTGGCATTTCTGCACTCAGTGTGCATGTGCACATGTGTTAAAAAGGTATTTAGCAAGTTTTTCAAATCATAATGGCGTTTTGGTGAAAAGACCGTTTCAATTTCTTCAGTCTCTGCATTCAAGCAAAACCCAATAAAAAAAATAACTAATACAACCTTTATATGGAAATTCAGTTAAAAAAAAAAAAAGTAGTAATATTTGTGATACAAAAAAGAAAAAAGTGGAAAGACCAATATATGTGTTGACATCTTAACAATTGTACTTTAGGTTCCATGTAAAAAGTCACCCAGGGTTTAAAGTGGTATTTTCTTTTTTTAACTTCAATAATTAAATTTAATTGAACTTTTAAAAAGAGACAAAAAGACCTATGGTTTTCTTGTGAAACAACCAGACAATGTAAAAATACAGTGCATATGAAAACCCCTCTGTTTTTGAGATGTTCTCTCTCCGACTCAAGTGCAACCCCATCACACCCCCCCACACTTACTCCTTTGAAGTCTGAGTCGACATCAGAGTCCTCCAGACTCTCCTCCTGTGGGACATTTCTCTTCTTCAGTAAATGCTCATCTCGTTTGTTCTGAAGGAGGGAAAAAAAAAAACACACACACACACACACACACACACACACAGAAGAGTTATGAGGGGAGGAAAGGGACAGATAAATAATGTATTTATAAAGTCTTGAATAGTGAAAATAAGTTTTTCTTAAAAACATTCCAGTGTCCCAGACTTTTATTGTCTTCATTAGAGCCCTATGTTAGAAATTCCAGTCTCAAGTGTATAATCAGGAAAAGATTACACACACACACACACACACACACACACACGCACGCACGCACGCACACGCACACACACACACACGCACACACGCACACGAGGGATACTGAACTCTAAGTCCCTAACCCCCGACACACACTGCAGCCCTGACAGGCACATATTCATTCAGCATCAGTCTGCAGGGCATGTGAGTCAGTGGTAGGAGGAGATTTCCCTTGCCCTACATTCCTGTGCAACACGCCGATATGCGTCACTGATGACTAATCAGCTAGTGCAGTGCTTCTTGTTGCTCTGGTCCAGCTAAAAGGAATGTGCTGGACTTGAGGACACCTCAACACCCGCGCGAGTGACGTTTTATGCTTCAGCATTCCTACCTGTGCCAGTACTCAAACCTGCTGATAACTGTGATGTTCTACATGCTTCCCAGTTCTTCTGATACTTTCTCTGATAATAAAAGAAGACAGTACACCTTGAAACAACCAGGCATGTATACCAGGTCTTTCAGCCTGTTTCCAAGAGTAATGTCCAAATGAAGTGACTATTTTGTTAATTTTGTACTAATGAATGCAGGAAAAGAGTTAACCTTGAAAGATGTGACTCATTTACTCAAACTTTAGACTAAAATAATCTTCCAACTCTTTCAGCAAACTAAAAGGTGCACAACCTTCAGTAAACAAAGACATTCATTCATCTTCTATACCCGATTAATCCTATATGGGGTCACTGGGTCTACTGGAGCCTGTTCTAGTTCAAGGTAACCCAACAACTCCAATTATATAATTTTAAGACTAATTCTGACATCTACTTCTATCAAAAAGACATATCCCATCAAGCACTGTTCCTATTCACAAAAGGCTTTCTCACAGCAAGCTACTGAAGCAGCTCTGAATAATCAAATCCAAATAAGCTTCTTCAATTCAGCAGTCATACAGAGCTTTTGTGTGTGTGTGTGTGTGTGTGTTATGAATTGGAAGAAACAGGCTAATTCACCTGTGATACATGGAGGGGGTGTACATGTCTGGGCATGTATTGATGAAATCACAGCTAACGACAACAAAAAAAAAAAAAACACGCTGTACACAAGAAGTCATGTCTGTTCAAACTGAATTTTGACACAAGTTAAAACAACTCATCTTCATGTAGTGACTCACACTGACCATCCTAGAGTGTACCCTGAAGCCTAAACTGTATTCCTGGTTGCTTGAAATTTTGCATATGGTTTGTTGTGGATACCCAAAGTAAACAGGTGCGACTGTGTCGACATGAGCTTTAGGCAGGAGAGCGGTTATCAATATGCTTTAAGCGAATATTTACAACAGAACAAAGTTTGACATCAAAAACACTGCATTCCCTTATCACTTTATTAGGCACCGCGGCCCAACTGTTGCTGCAGCACAGCACAATGTGACAGCAACTGCTCAGCCCATAAAACCATAAGATAATCTCCCAGGACAAAACCACAAGAGAAAAGGGTAAGTCACAGAAAACAGCCAAAGCTATTTAAGATGAATTCCCAAGGTCAAGATACAGTATATGGCCAAAAGTATCATCTCACCTGCCTTGACTCACATATGAACTTAAGTGACCTCCCATTCATAATCCAGAGGGTTCAATATGACGTCCACCTGTTGCACCCTTTTGCTACAACATCTTCAACTCTTCTGGGAAGTCTGTCCACATAGTTTAGGAGTGTGTTTGTGGGAATTTTTGACCATTCTTCCAGAAGCACATTTGTGAGGTCACACTGATGTTGGACCAGAAGGTCTGGTTCTCAGTCTCCACTCTAATTCATCCCAAAGGTGTTCTATCGGGTTGAGGTCTGGACTCTGTGCAGGCCAGTCAAGTTCATCCACACCAGACTCTGTCATCCAGGTCTTCATGGACCTGCTTTGTGCACAGTCATGTTGGAAGAGGAAGCTAGCTCCAAACTGTTCCCACAAACCTGGGAGCTGGAATTGTGCAAAAGTTCTTAGTATGCTGAAGCATTCAGAGTTCCTTTCACTGGAACTAAGGGGCCAAGCCCAGCTCCTGAAGAACAACCCCACACCACAATCCCCCTCCACCAAACACAATGACTCAGACAAGTACAGTGGTCCTGGCAACCACCAAACCCGGACTCAACCATCAGATCACCAGATGGAGAAGCGCCATTCCTCACTCCAGAAAAGGCGTCTCCACTGCATCCTGTCACAGTCCCACGGTGGAATTCATTGAACTCCTGAGAGTGACCCATTCTTTCACAAATAGTTGTAAAAACATGCCAATGTGTTTGATGTTATACGCCTGTGGCCACGGAAGTGCTTCCGATTATTTGGATGGGTGTGCGAATACGTTTGGCAATATGTCACAGTGCGTCTGCATCATCCACGGCCTTATAAACAACAGGATTCATGGAAGAAGACCCCGGAAGACTCTATTATTACTCTACTATTAAAATTAAAAAATATTAAAAAATACTTTGCTGAAATGCATTTTGAAAAAATTTCCTTTGTACTAATGTGACAAAACTGGAGATTTTTAACAAGTCACAACAGCTTTATGTTCAAATGGAAAAATTATGTTTTTCCAAAGGAAAAGTGTGCAACATGGAGGAGGTCTCACTTATGATTTGGGACCATTTTGCAGCATTTGAATCTGTGCAGGACACAACAAAGCATCAAGAATAGTAAAGTATCCTCAAGAGAAAGATACTATCCAGTGTCAGGAAACTCTAAAAAGGATAAATTAAAACACGAAACTAAACACTTGAATGGCTGATTCAAGCACCAACAATAATAATTTTAATAAACAGTTGTTTATAATCCTGCCACTAAGCCTAATTAACATACATGGATATGAAAAATGCAGACAGTGATGGAGACAGCCGGAGGAGTTTGCACCATAATACTTGTGGCAGACACAGAAATCTCACCGAGGGTGCAGAGATGGATTATTGTCAGTCACTACAGCTAATCCTTGTGCAAGTATTAAATTAAAACCATCATTTCTGCTCTTGGCTTTATTCTGTAAAACATTCAGTTAAATCAAAAACTAAGTCTGATTTCTGTAAAGATGAAAAAAAACTATGGATGCTATTAACTTTAGTTTGTTTTAGATATTTGTTAAGTTTTTTTGTTTTGTTTATAAAGATAGTTGTGGGCTGTTTTCTTTTGTGAAAGATTAACAATAAACCTTTCCCATATTATGAAAGGTTATTAATACAAATAATAATGCCAATACTAATAATTCCCTTTATAGAAAAGGGTACTACATTTTTCTCCAATAACCCAGGATATAATATCTGAATATAAAAGATTATATCATTATAAATAGCCCTTCTCCACATTGCAGCATGTCACACCGTTTTTTTGAACTGCATTACATCTCCATTATACGGAGTTCAACAGATGTCATAGCAATTTTGCTTTTTGCCTCCCTCCTTTTCTTTTCTCTCGAGATCGGAAGCTCCACTGGTCCAGGCACAGGGGCATATTTCCAGTAGTCTGACAAAGGCTTGGTGTGTTGTATGTGTATTATGACAAAATATGCATCTTTTTCTCACCTTCCTCAGCTCTACTGTCACCTCATTTCGATGTCTTCTCATGGTCTGCAACAAAGAAAAACATAATGAATTACATTATTTATTTTAAATATAAACTATCTATTTCTCTTGGCGGTATAATACACATTACATAGGCAGAACTGCAAATCAGCAAGAGATGAGATGGTTTTAAAAATGCAGTAAACAAGATAAAATAATCACAGACTGAATGTGAAGCAGGCGGCAGAGCCATGGTATCTCAGGGTTACAAAAATCTGTGTTGGATATCCACCTTCATCAGCTCTGCACTTATCTGCTTCAATAATTTCTAATTATAGTAAATGTGCTTCACCCTTCACCCTGACACCACTAGATCGGAAATACTCACCAATTCTGCCCAAAACAGGGGTATGGGGACCTTCTAATATTTACATCCATGCACGAATACCACTTAATTTTTATAAAACAGACTCCAAATACATCTTTACCGCTCTAAAACACCACACAGAGTAATGCAATAATGCCTTGTGACTTCCTGTTTTGAACTGACAGAGGGGAGTGAGGAGGTTTGCAGTCCAAAACTTTCAGTTGGAGAAATGTCGCATGTTTTCCACTAGGAAGCATAACCACTTCTCCAAGTCTTCGACTTATCTGATGAATATTTTTTCGACTGGCTGAGAAGTCAATGATTGTTTCAGTCATGCCCTCCATGTGCATCACCGTAGTGCTGCAGTGAAATGGCAGCTGTGGATCACTTCCCATCACTGCGGCTCGGACTGCAGAAGATAAGGGAGGCCGTTGATGCTGGCAGAGCTGAAATGAGGACTCGCAGGGCTCCACTGGAGCCTGCGGATACCCAGGTCAGGCACGCTGTAGTCGGCAGGTCTGCTAGCATCACGTGGACTTGACTTATCCACTGTGGTGCCTGGTTCCTTCAGCTGATCCACGCTGGAAAAGCTGTGAAGCTGCAGGTGTAAATTTGCAGTGGGGCCTCCCATTTTATTTCTGGTGAAATCTGAAATAACCACTGTGTTTAGGTGATAATCAGTTAGCACAAGCAGTCTCTCTCAGCCAAGCTTCCTCCTCGGATCCTGCCAGACCAACCCACACCCCGCCATGGTGGTCTGTCAGTAGAAGTAACAGCACAATAAAATTATTTTAAAAATATACTCCGTTAGGTCTTTATTCAAAGCTCAAATGTCAACTGCTGTCCCAGACACCAGTCAAAAGTCAACACCCTGAATTTTAAATAAATGTGTTGCTTTATAATTTATAATTTAACCTGATGTGGTTGCGCAAAAAATAAATAAATAAAAAAAATCACCTCCATACAGTTGTCATGAATGTGAAATCCAGCTTTGGAGACAAGAGTCGTCTTTTGACCAGGCTCTTATTTCCTGTAGTGTACTGCAATAACAACATTTCATCTGTCATCAAGTAAGACTTAACTGCCTGACATTTATGTGGATTTCCATGAGGAATCCATGCGTTAAACTCTGCCTCGATGACTTTTCACAATAAACTTAATTGGGTAGACTGTTCTTTGCTTTCCTACTGTTCATAGAAACTTTGCTGCAAAAAACAATATGCCTGAATACTGCACTATAGAGGTGAGGATAAGAGGCAATCCTCCTCCGGAGTTTCTCTTCAAAACAAGTATACATCCTGCGGCTCTTTGTCATCTTTGCACAGTGTGTTTTTATCTGAATGGGAGATTGATTCGGGCACACGTATACTCGGCATGCAGTTACAAATTGTTGGGCTACACGTGGTTGGCTGCAGAGGAAGCGTGGACCCATGCCAAATGGTTCAGCTGATAAAAACCAAGTTACACAGGGCTCGTGCACAGGTGGATGTAGAAAACAGATTTTTCACATTTCCACTGTATTTAGCTCATTTGTTTTGTTAAATAGTGTGTAATGCATCATGTGGCGTGGTCTTAATATGTTAAGATCTCCATTTTGTATGTTCACATGACTTTAGCTGCTTTCAATAAAACATACAGACAAAGCAAAACCACATTCTGATAATGTGAGAGTCTGAGAAGAAGGTATAGGCAACACTGACCTATACCCAAAAGGGAAGCCAAGTGTCTTTGCAGAAATAATTGGTCAAAAATACACTGCTTGGCATCTTAAATACTAAACCACCTCTGAAGTCTGGTAAAAAGGAATGGCAACATTACAAAGCTGCCAAAGCTATACTGTCCTAAACGTTTCAGAGCTGTGTAACTCACTTGCATGTTGAAGACAGTGACAGATGTACATTAATAAATGAAACAAAACTGACAAGATAAAAATGTGAGCAATGTTGCTGCAACCATCTGCAATAAAACTAAAGTCAGCGCAAATCTAAGAAATACCCGTGTTTTAATCTCTTTTCCAATACCACCCCAACCTTTTCTGATTTGGGAGTGTAATTGTAAACATAAAATTAAATAAATACAACAGACAATTAGATTAAAATCATTAACTAAAACTAACAACATGGGGTACAACTTTCTTTTAAAAGTGCAACTATATTGTTGTAGTTAAAGCAACTCAAACAAAGCCCAAGTGATTTAAGAACGTTTAAGTGATTCTCGCATTTGTGTATCTGTTGGGTTTTCAGCTCATCCAGAACAGTTTGAGATGGTCTCAGATCTTGTGACTGTTTGAAGAGGTTCATGTTGCCTTCCTAAATAGCCTCTTACGTAATGTGGAACAGTCATAACCAAGACGGTTGTGGAGCAGAGCGGCATCTCCCAACGACTGCATAACAACAACAATGACACTACACTGACCCAAAACAAAAATTAATTTATACAGTAACTAAAGAGATCAAACAGTCAAGCCTGACATCATGAGTTATTAATAAAGTTCAGCACACTTAATTGGTTAAATCTGTTAATACGCAAAATATGAATTAGTTTAATAGTTCATATTATTTTAGAAATCATTCATGGATGATTTCTAAAATAAATGTCAACTTATTTTCACCAAACCAATGTTACTAAGGTCCACACATAGAACAATGTTCATTTTTGGATTAAAAATTGTGTTTTTAATTACTATTTTCTACAAGATATTAGGGAATACACAAGAGCTTAGTGCAGATGGGGTGCATTACTTGAACTCATTTGCAATTCAATAATGTTCCTATTGGTGTCAGGAATGAAGAGAATCTGTTCTAGCCGGCATAAATAAACGAACCCAAAGTGACACCCCCCACCCACCTTCCTCCTCGCCGTTGTCTTGAGTCATCCATTTGTTAAAACTCAAATTTATGCCGGAGCTCTCAGAGGGTGCCGGTCAGACATCCGAGATGCCTGAAATAGCACCAGGAATGCACTTGGCAAAACTCGTCTGTCATGGTAGCCATGTGCTTTTCAGACGGACTCCAAGTTTCAAAACAACAACCGACGGAGCACCGATCTGTGTTCGAGGAAGGCAACGGGTGAACTCCCATTCCCACTGTTGTGGATCTGGAATGGCCGTTTTCCTACATACCTTTGTCTAGGGATTATCTCAGGATTACAAACAGTTCAGAATAACCCAGAACAAGTATATCTTTGTTATGAAACCCCATCGAGGAGAGAGAAGTGCTTTCTGCCCTTAAATGGTATAAACAGTTTAAACAAGTCTAACTATTTCTCATTTCATTAGACACATTTAGCCCAATGACTAAATCTAATACCTAAATGCTGTCTTCACCAGGTTGTTGAGCTATGCAGTAATAAACAGAAGATGTTAATGTAGGTCTGCCAGTGGGACACTCGGACAACTTAACACATTTACCTCTTACGTCTGTAATGTTACTTGGAATGCAGACTGCTTCTATGTTAGGTTAAACTGTCTCCCCTTGATTTTGAAATCAGACCTAGTTTATTAGCCACCTCACCTGGGAGCTCGGTTTAAACCCGGGTTCGTAGCCTCCTCACCTAGAAGCTCAGTTTAAACCCGGGTTTGTTAGCCTCCTCACCTGGAAGCTCGGTTTAAACCCGGGTTTGTTAGCCTCCTCACCTGGAAGCTCGGTTTAAACCCGGGTTCGTAGCTTCCTCACCTGGAAGCTCGGTTTAAACCCGGGTTCGTAGCCTCCTCACCTGGAAGCTCGGTTTAAACCCGGGTTTGTTAGCCTCCTCACCTGGAAGCTCAGTTTAAACCCGGGTTTATTAGCCTCCTCACCTGGAAGCTCGGTTTAAACCCGGGTTCGTAGCTTCCTCACCTGGAAGCTCGGTTTAAACCCGGGTTTGTTAGCCTCCTCACCTGGAAGCTCAGTTTAAACCCGGGTTTGTTAGCCTCCTCACCTGGAAGCTCGGTTTAAACCCGGGTTTGTTAGCCTCCTCACCTGGAAGCTCGGTTTAAACCCGGGTTCGTAGCTTCCTCACCTGGAAGCTCGGTTTAAACCCGGGTTCGTAGCTTCATCACCTGGAAGCGTATGCTAACGACTTGCTTAACGTTAGCCGGCTAAGACGGAGGGGTAGGGAGGATGTGGCCCAGTCATTTCATTCATCAAAACCGCCATTTCACATGAATTGTCAGACGTTTCTGCCGGTCGCCGGTCAGCCTTGAGGCGAAGTGGGGTCGGCCGGCGGCTAAGCGCCGCAGGCAGCGGATTAAGCCGCCGACAGGCCCCACCTCGCCTGCCCCACCGGCGTCCCACAGCGGCTAGTTGCCGTTAGCCGGCGGTGACAGCTACCTCCGCTGTCGACAAGTGGCTCAACTGTGCGGCGCCCTGCGCTCACGATCACCGGCTGTTGAAGCCAGTAAACGACTAGTGACGACCGGACGACCGCCAGCGCCGAGACTTCGTAAGCGGATAAAAGGACCCACCACAATACAGAGCAGCACGTTTAATTGGGGTAGCTCCCTTTAGCCGGCTAGCTGGCTGGTTGCAGGCGCCTTCAGTCGGGGCCAGGACACCAAACGAGGCCCGAAGACCGGTCATTTTTACTTAAAATAACCACACATATGAAATGAATTTGTGTTCTATTGAGTCGGCTCACCTCGACATCGCGACCCTTGTTTTTAAAACTCTTGATGCGGTGATTTTCCAAGCCGGCGTTTTCTGCCATGGCCGTGCGGGGTTTAGCGATCACTCCGACTCTGGGTGCTCCGGCGAAGACGAGCTCCGGCAGCTACTGTACTGCCGCTGCTCCGCGGAGGCGAGGACGTACCCGATTCAGGGGAGGGGAGGGGCGGAGTCAGCGCGAGCCTCCGGCCTGCGGCGGGGTCGTGGGCCGCCGCCGTCCTGCAGGCAGCGAGAACAAATCAGCCAGCTGCGGTTGCACTCTAGACACTTGCTGAATACAAATTGCATATCAAGATAATGCATGAAGGGTTGCCAAGCAATATACAAACATTATATTTGAATAGATACAAATACTTCTTTACCACTGCAGCCGTCACTATGACAGACGCAGACCTGCAGAGGAGTTAGCTCTCACCTGGTGGATTGTCATTGTGGCCACAGGTTGCAATTCAGAAAGTTACAAACTAGTTGATATATACCTATTCGTTATTGCTTTTCACTGTTATATAAAGTTGATATTTTATTGTTAAGCACTTGTGTCTTCCTGCCAGGCTGACCAATATTGTTGATTTTAGACTCACTGTATCTGGACTACTTCAACGTGTCTGTGTGTTTATGAACTTCAATTCAATTCAGTTCAATTCAATTCAAAAAGTCTTTATTTCAAAAGTGATAGCGAGTACCAGACATGCTTGAACATACTTAACCAGGAATGCAAGAGACACATTTTTTTGTGGCAGCAGCAGTCTTGACATGTTCAAAAACTTGAGTTTTTTCTTTTTTTTAATGTCTATACGTTACGCTATTTAATGCATTCTCCTATTTGCTGCAAAACCAAAATCCCTTTTGGAGACACAATAAAATGAAGGTTATTTCGAAACTTTGGATTACTTAAGTGAGTGCAGCCTGAACATGTTGAGCCCATATTTATATTGTGCTCTTCTAGACAAAGATCTCAGATGTCATTCTTGGAATCTGTAGGAGCCAGTGTTACAGTCTAGGGGTCACAGCCTCCCAATTGCTCATTTTATTTATTTATTTATTTCAAACTTCTTTATTATGCTACTGTCACTTGGGACTGCTGCGTCTATTCTCACTGCCACTTCCTTTCTTCTGGAATTTGTTGACCAGCACAATGTCCAACTGGCAGAGCCCATGGACTGTATGATTACTGCACAAACCCTCCTTGATGTCACACATAGGTTTTCTAAAGTGTGGTTTTGTTTGGAAGACTCTCCTGCTGCTCAGATCCAAGTTGAAAATGGGCGGAACCCAGAGGGGCGGGTAGCCGTCTGGGGACGCCCACTTCATGTCAATCAAAAAGCCAGCTCCCGACAGATGACTCGGCCGAGGAGCTCCTGAGCTGCCAGCGAACGTTTACAGCAGAAAATCCTGTTTCAAATGTTGTTTCACTGGCAAAAGCAGAAATGACCACCGCGTTTATCCGATTCTTGGTAGAAACATAAGCTGCTGACTACTTAGCTAAGCTTTGCAGCAAAGACGATGACAGCTATCCATTGGCTGAGCTAGCCGCCAATCAAAAGTCCCCACCCCAATTACATCATCGCCCTCTTATTTCTCTCAAGCAGAATAAAAAATCGTTTATTTGCTTTTTTTTTTGGAAATTTAGTAAAATATGACCCAGACCAATATTTTAATAAGGTTATTATGATTTTATGAATTTGGACCCCCCCCCCCCCCCATTCATTTTTCATGGATGTGAAATCTAGCTATGGAGAACAACATGTTTTTTTATTTATTTGTTAAACAGGTTCTAATTAATTCATTTCTGCTGCAAAGTTAAACGTTTTACCATCAGGGCTCACCTGGAGATTGACTCCCTCTTGGAGCCAGCTCCCAGTGGTCAGTAGGGGAACTACAACCTTTCTTAGTTCATCTTTGGCTTCAACTCAGAAGTTAGATAGTTGGTGCTTGGAAGACGTCTACCGTACCTTTGCGCTGTCCTTCACGGCAGCCTTTTGTAACCACAGACAGGACAGAAGTAGGGCAGGACTTAAAGGATGGGTTAATCCTGGGCATTGGACTGGGAAGGAGCACCTTTGCAGCCCAGATGTTCAGTTGTTGGCTTTGGATTTCCATCCATGTTATCTATTGAAATAGTTCACCTGTGTTGCCTGCTGATGCATGGGACATCACCAGCACAGTTGTTGCCAGGCAACAAACACAACACTCCAGTGGATTCAAATGAGTTCTGCAGAGTTCGGTCATGCCTACTCACTTTATGTTGATGTAATTTCCACAGCAATCATATGATGAGGTTCTTCCTCATTCTTTTAGTCTTTGGGTTTCAGATGCCTGAGACATTAATTTTACCATTGCAACGGATATTCAGAATCTGTTGTTTTATCTTGGATGGTGGCATTTTGTCTCTCTTGCTTTGCTTAGTGTACAGTCTCAGACATATATCAGATATATATTCTCTTCTCGACATTTGTGGCTTGAGATACCAGCAGGGTATCTGCTGAGTTGCAGAGCATTTGTCTTCATGAGTTCTTCCACTGCAGCTGGCTGTGCAGCCTCTCCTTTCCCTTTGTAGGTGTTTGACTGTGGTTCACTTCCTTGCAGCATCATAGCTGCCATTCGCTTGTGCAATCCAACATGCAAACAGTATTAGTAACTGATATGAACATCTACTTTAGTTCAATACCTTCATTTATGACCACGTTGCCTCTCTTTGATACCATGCACAGACATTTATCTTGTCCAAATGACCTTATATTATTGCCATATATCCTGGCGAGGTGGATCAGCGGGTTGGCATCTTGCACATGATGTCATCCATGTGGAGGAGGTGGCAGATGATTGCTCCGTTTCAGAAGCAGCTGTTTGGATGATCCGGCTGAGGGGGTTCAGGCCTATGCCGAACATCTCCTCGGTGTATACTACATTTGTTATTGTATAAATAATGAGATTAAAGTCTACCGTCCATAAACTAACTTAACAAAACATATTAATCTAACCTTATTTTAGTAAATTATTTTGTTACAGTCAAAACATGTCTTTAGTTTACAAAGTCCAATGTAGATTCTCAAATGTAAAAACTTTGAAATGCCCTCTTTTTTTGTAGAAAACAATAAAAATCATACTCCACTTCTACAACAGAAGGTGTAACAGGTGTTAATGATGCCTCCAAACACAAAAGTTTAATGAATCAACAATAATAGGATTTGTACAAGTGCAAACAAAGACAAGCGTTTGAAATATTTGACTGATACTTTAGCAGTTGATATGCAATTTCAATACAACACAACAGATTTACTTTGTAGATATATATTAATCAGAGACAAGCAGCGCCTGCTCTGCTAATATTCTCCCATAAAAATACATCGTAAGATTCTGGGACGAGGATAAAAAAAAAAAAGCAAAAATAATAATCAGACAGGTTATATGAAAAGCAATCTTTATGGATGTTGGTGTCAACAATTTAAGAAATATTTCCCCCTTTTTAAAACATTTTCAGTACCGTCAGACCCCTCGGACCCCGGATGTCACCGGAATAGTTTCCTGTTTCCTGGCATGAGTAAATTTAATCTGTGTCAGTATAAAGTGAAATTAAAGTTATTTAAAAAAAAGAACAAAAAAGACAAGTCACGTGAATCTGGAAATGAAATAAATACAAAATAAATATAGAATGTAAGGTGAGATGGAAGTGTTGCATTAAGGATGTTAGAGATATTGAAAACAATAAGAATAAAGCAACAGAAACATTTTACCGTCACTTCCACTCTCAGGTATCTGAACACACGCTGTGGATTTAAGCAACAAATGAAAGTTGTTCATTTAGCAGTTTGATCACCACTGACACAAGGCAATTATTTTACACTTTTCTATCCTCGCAGACATTGACAGCCCACTATGATGATCAGAAATTCCCGCTTCTTCGAGGATTGTCCGACAATGATCCAGAGCAGCAGTAAAGACACGGGCTAAATCGGGGAAACGAAGCAAGATGCACTCAAGCCACATATAATATCCGATCAAGGTCAAACCGTAGTGTCACAGAGGTTGCTATGAGACTTGGAGGACAGCAACACAAAGAGGGGCTGAAGTGCTCATTTAGAAGATTTGCTGCTCAAAGAGGATCTTCTCAAATCCTTGTGGAGGTGTGTGATAGAAGTCACTGAACTGGCAGTCTAAGATGGCACTGTCATCCACTGCAACGACAGAGGATGGAGACACATGAAGACACAAGGTTAGACTCTCTAGTCCTGGAAACATGACACACACACACACACACACACACACACACACACACACACACACACACACACACACACACACACACACACACACACACACACACACACACAGGACTGATCATAGAAACAATATTGTAGAAGAAGACAACGTCATGAAGTGCAGCATGAATTCCTGCCAGAACAACCAACACAGTCAAACGTTAAAACACACTTTTTTAAAAAGAAAGTGACAGAGTGATCAACAAAGACACCAAAATGTTGTCACTTTTACTTGTTGGTCTAATAGCAGGATTACACACAAAGTCATGGATGGATTTGTACAAAAATCTTTTCCAAGATGGGTCGCGGCAGAACAGTGATTAACCAAGCAAAAACATTGTGATTATAAAGTACTGGTATTAATTTCAAAGATGTGATTCAGGCGCTTCATCCGTCAGGGTTTCTCTTTGAAATGAACGTTTCAAATCTGCATGCATTGATTCTTTAGGGAAGGATCGGCTCCTCGTGCCACGGTTGTAATAGTTCACATGGCCCAGTGTTGCATACATGGAATTTTGCTTGTGGTAATATGAATGTTCATCTAAATGCCAGAACCTGACGTAAGACTAGTTAGGAAAAACAAAGTTATACATAACGCCCTCTAGTGGAGCATCAACGGAACTGCCACCACACAGACTGAGCAAGGGCAGCCAGGACTGTCCACCCACACTCACAGATATAGAGCCAAATACAAATTTATATTAAAAAAAATAAAATAAAATAAGCTAATTATTATCAAACTAGGCCAGGTCTAGTAAAACCACCATCCTTTCAGGACATTAAATAATACTGCTAACACAAAGAAAACCAACCACCTAAAATCCTGATGAAGGTATATTGGGGATGGGGATGGAGGTGGGGCGGCAGCATTTCATTGCTTTACTTAAAATGAAACTTGTACAAAAGGACATAAACATACTTACCATACACAACAGGGAATACAGTGCCCCGGATCCCTGAGGCAGGACAATGCATATTCTTCCCATTCAGATATAAATTCAGCTCCACGTGGTCATACGTGATGCCCTGGGAAAGACAAATACACCCGTAAACACTCCGCCGAGCACCTGTTCTTCTGGTCTAATTACTACAGGAGCGGCTTTTCCTCTTTGCTCATTAGAGATTCTAACAGAATTTAAAAAACAAAACAAAGACTTAAAAGTTTTGATTAGATTCCAGATTCATCTCTGTTTCACATAATCCCACGAATGTGCTGAAGGGAGACAAGGAGCAGACAAGTTGCTGGAATGTTGTCCCTCCATCAATCGCTCTCTTCTCCTGTCCAATAATGAAAATGTGCTTGGTCAAAATAAGACAAAAGTATAGCTTCTAAAAACGATATAATAACTATATAATGTAGCTGTGCTGCACGAGTGATCTTGTACGTTTATGACCTGGTATTTATCAACTGATGACTGATTGCTGCACTCGTTTAAAGCATCTTTTACCCGGTCAAAATTTTTGCCATAAATGTTTGTTTAAAGGTAAAACATGTGAGTGAGCAGCCTGAATTAGTTTTTAAACATCAACAGCCCACTACGCTGAAGTTATGTTTGCTGCCCCCCAGATCCAGAATCCATTCCTAATCAGCTCCTTTTTGATGACATGAACATGGCTGAAGAACGGTGGGAGGGGGTTCGTTGCTCCTAAAGTTACCCAGAGAACATTTAGACACCGTTGGTTTGTAAGAGTGATGGGGTAAAGATAAAACTTTCAGAGTCCGTCACCAAAATGAAGCAGCAAGAAACTGAGCTGGGAACCCGGCCAGTCCCGTTTTCAGTGAAGGAAACCACACAGGAGAAGGTTCGGATCCGGTTTTCAGGGCAGAGTCGGAGCCAGCCCGGACTCGTTAAGGTGCAGTATGTCAAGAACACTGGAAGCTCTTGGTTCTCTTAATCAGTCAGAGTCGGGCGGGTTAAGTGTCCAGCTGCTGGCCTACAGACTTCCTGCTCCTGGACCCGCGGCCCGACAGTGGAGCTGACAACGAAGAATTACACTGCTACGTTTGTCACACCATTAGAATAAATCTAATTCAAATCAACTGGATTATAAATGTTTGAGTGATTTAGATTCAATAGGACTGCATCGGGATTATAACCAGACCGTCTTTTATAGGACTTGTTTGGTTTCCTTGTAAAGCACCCAGTGAAAACTTCTGCTTTACAAACACGGTGAAGTGAACTTATCGCGTCATAACAGAGAAACTTCTGCGTGTAAGACACAAACATTTAACTACTGAGCCTTGGTCTAAAGTATTAACACTGACAGTTATAGAAAAATAAAAGATCTATGTTGTTGTTACGGCGCCTGAGATAAATGCATCAAATATTTTTAAAAAGCAGACAGTACGTTTGTATCATCTTTGGCCTTTAGTTCAGATAAGTTATTGTTTATAAAATGTCCTTTCAGTATAAGAGTGTGTGCATTTATAACATATTTAGGGAGGGAGCATTTTTCATTGAAACATTCCGTTTTTGGGCAGAAAAAAACATTTGATTGTACTTATAGTTAAATGTTTATTTAAGAATAATTTTCATTTAATTTCAAATTAGATTTTACATATAATTTTTTTATTACATTGAATAACATTGAGTATAAAACTCTAAAGTATACATAGAAATACTATCTAAAGCTCTAATAAGATAAATTTAGAGACAAGGTTCTTCATGGTTCTTCATTCCGGGCCTCAGAGATGAAAAGGCAACGCTCAACGTTAACAGGCAAGTATGAGGGAACGTGCGGGACTTACTACGATGTCGCCCTCCTGGGGAAGGCTGTTGGCCGGTAGCCGATTCTTCTCTTCGTTATTGTGGTACACAGACCCATCGTGCCTCAGGACGAGGCTGTTTGTGTCTCTGCCCAAAGGCACTTGGTTAAGATTCACTTTCTGAGTGGCCACACCAACTCCCCACACACCTACACACAAGGCACAAAGCAGGAATATTATATCATTTGAGTCAATAAAACACCACCACTAAAAACAATCTTTATGCCAATCACATCAGTTGTGGAGGAGTTTAAGCAGCCAAAGTCCGGTGAGCCACGATGCTGCGAGACAGCGACCACCAAACATCACGGTACGGGACAGGGAAATGAGAGCTGACGTCGGAGGTTCAGAGCTGAATGAGGGAAGGCCGAGGGGGCAGTCCCAGGACGCTGGTTCAGCTGTGAAGCCCCATCGTTGGGTCACGAAACACCAGTAAAGCAAGGGGTAAACACTTGAAAGCCTGCTGAAGTCCCAACGTCGGAATCGTACAGCTCTGCCTCCAGATGGACGACAACCGAAGGGAGCAACTTCCATACCAGCCACCCTCAAGATGCAAGAGGCAACTCCTGCCGAGTGAGTGGCTGCGTCGCTCATCCAGCTACTGGTCAGCTGGTATGGAAGACTAACATGTGAAAACAGGAGACCACTAGAAAAGCAGCGTGAAACTGCAGATATGCAAGAAAATAAAAACACGGCGTGCTGCCACATTTTAAGTGAACAGAATGTGTGAGGATGAATCATGTGAGCGTACAGTCATGAGACAGTGTTGCTATTAAAAACTGGAGCGCGTCACAATCAACGCCCACCGAGAATGCACCGGAACACCGTTATCTGACCGGGACAGAAAGCAGAAAAAAGCATCGGAACCCGAGCCCTTACCAGTGGACTGGATCTTAAACTCAAAATAACTTTTATTCTGGTGCAAAGGAGCGTTGGCCAGGCAGCCTCCAGTGCCACATATCCTCCGGCCGCTCTTTACAATGACAACATCAGTGCCTGGAAGACAAAAACAAGCCCACAACTTTGGTTAGAAAACTTGGTTTTTTAATTTATATCAATTCAATGTTCGGGATAGTTGACAGTTTTTGAACAAAATTGCCTTGCCGATGCCTGAACGCTACAGTAGTGTTCATTTTTTTTCTCTTTTGTTTTAGGATTTCTATTTTTACAAGTCAGAGCTACTGCACAAAAAACAATATCGCCCAGGGTTAATAAAGTATTCTGATATTTATTGCTTTAAAAACAGCAGATGACTCACTCATGAGTACAACAGCCTGTAAAGGACTTTCCGGATTTCTGAAAATCAGGTGGAAAGATTCTGGTAATTTCCCTGATGAAAAATCTAAATTGAGCCAAATCAAACTTCAAAGTCCAGTTTAAATTGGAAATTTCGCTTGACCGCACAGCCAGGTGAGGTTTTCCACCATTTAACAGTACTAATCAAACACTTTTAAATTTGTCTGCTTAAGGGGGGTCATTCTTAGTCCAAGTCAGTAATTTCATGATTTCTGACATAAAAGTGAGTTTCATACAATCTGTGGTTCAGCTGGCAGCATTTATTTGTGGACATTTCAATGCTCCTGCAGACTATCGAGTAAAGCCACGTTACTTCCCACAACAAATTCAATATTTGTGTGCTAAAACATTCAGGATCTGTGGTTGTTTTCTATACGTGGCCCTGGATGTACGCCTGCCTTGGCCCAGAGAGCTGGGACAGGCTCCAGCAGATCCCCATGACATTGAATTTAGAATAAGCTGCTATAGATGATGAATGAATTTAATGCAGCAACATGTCTCACAGTTGGGCCGTGAGCAGCAAAAGTCTGCAGTAAAGTTGAGTGGCAACAGGTCGAGGACTCGACTGGGTTTAAAGAGCATCTCCGAGAGGCAGAGCTTCCCCAGGAGACAGAGCATCTCCGAGAGGCAGAGCTTCCCCAGGAGACAGAGCATCTCCGAGAGGCAGAGCTTCCCCAGGAGACAGAGCATCTCCGAGAGGCAGAGCTTCCCCAGGAGACAGAGCATCTCCGAGAGGCAGAGCTTCCCCAGGAGACAGAGCAGAGGTGGACCAGCCTCCATAAAACTACATTGCTTAATCAAAAAACTGCATCAACAGATTGTGAAACAACAATAAAATGTAGTGGACAACATCGGATGAGGAGCCCAAATACACGTTATGCAAGAATTTTGGACAAGTCCAATTTTGTCTTTGATGAAATGTTTTGATCCACTTGCTGGTGTTTGTATGTGTAAAAGTGGGGGAACTTTAAAAGAGGCCTGAGAAATCCCGCCTGAAAACCAGCACTGAGTCACTGGTTCAGTTTTAAATCACGACTAACGCACTTTGGGTTGGATGCAGAGAACTATACAAATAAACCTGCTTTGCCTATCCATTCAGTTTATAATAGTTGTACATTGATGTAAATACACGTCTGAGTATTGTAGTTATAAGTATTTTCAGCTCCATCCCGCTGCTTCTTCTGTGCATGTTTGTTACTCAGATTCACGGACTCGACGCACTTTTAAACATCTGCCGATGATCCGGTCGTTACCTGTTCACAGGTGTCTTAAACCAAATAAAACCCTGCTGTTATTAGGATTCTTCTTCATTTACGACCGGAGCTAGATCAATAACAAGTGACACGTCGGGGGGAGCTTACAGATGAAGCGATACACGCAAGTATTTGACTAAAAAACAAAAATCAAACCAGAAACCGCCGAGAAGCAGCAGCTGTTGGCTAGTGGCGACTTTAACGACGTCCGGCCGTGCACGCGCCCGCTTCAGACACACCTGCTGTGGCCTAAACCTGGCCTGCACGTACGTACCCATGTGGTGCGTGTCCAACTGGACGGTGGGCATCTCTTTGAGGGGGATATGTCCCGATCCGCTCTCACCGCAGCAACCAAAACAACACGTAAACACCGCAGCCATCCTGTTAGCCACCACCAAACCAACGAGTGCTCGACGTCACACGTGAAAAAGCTCGCGGCGCACGTGACCGCCACCTGCTGGCACAGGCCGGCGCTGCATAAGCCGCTGCTGCCTCACTGTATCCAATCACAGCGGGTACGATAGGCAGTTGCTCCTGATGGCATGGAAACAAGGGAAGAAAATCAAGGTCAAAATTTCTCCACGTGACTAAGTAACTATTGAGTATCGATGTTACATAACCCCGAGTGATCCCCAAAGAGAACTATGGAGAAAACCCCGTGTGTTTAGGTGTTGAATCGGTCACACACCCGAGTCATGATGTAGTGCATGGCGGCAATTGTGTTTTTCCAATCAAAAAGTAATAAGTTGCTGATCTTAAATATCGTTAGATTACTCAGCTGATGTCTGTTCGCGCACAGCTGTCTGGTTTTGTCACACCAATCTGTTCAATACAGAACTTTACCTCTACATAAAGGTAATCGGGAGCCCACACTTGCGCATTTGTACCGTGTTAAGTACTTGCAACTACTTATGCTGAGCATCTTAAGTAGTTCGGGGTTAAAACGTGACATGCCAGGCTGGACTAAAACCTAGATGACAGTTTTCACGCTGTAATGTTTTGCATAGCAACAGCCCCTCCCCCATCCGACTGGCAGGGATCCTCTGCAAATTACCCCGAGGCGTCAAAAACGTAAACCTACAAATATGTTCTAAACGGAGCAGTAAACAAAGGTTATATCATTGTGGTTAGAGTGCTTTTTGAACGCAACGCGCCACGATTTATTTGCGTACAAATCCAGACGAATTGGCATATCCTCATCTTCTGTACGTGACTGAAACGGTTAACTGTAAACCCGGAAAGAGCGAAGTCTGCACAGCAACAAGCGCCATGATTGCGTCGCGCCGAGCGCCTCAGCAGCTGGGTGAGTGATTCTTTTGGTCCAGTAGTTGCATGTTACTATGCGCCTGCTAAATCTGTCACTGCCCTCCTTCGGTACCTTGCCAACAGGAACAACGCTAACGCGAAACCTGTTTGTCGACAACTTGTCGCACTGGATTGGTTAGGAGACGCTAATTTAGGGCTCGAATCCGCTAACTACAATTCTGCTCTGCAACACAAACCAAGAGACCACAGTCGTCCGCGAGAGCTTACATCATCAAAGTTGTTCATATTTTAGTCGTACAATCTACCTGAAACGCGCCGTAGGCGGCCTTTTCAACTATTACTGGCAACAAAAAGACTAAAGCCCGGGATGTCGCTGGACTGTGGGAGCGCACGCGGAGCCCATGGCAACCCTTGTGCCAATTTTTTACGCGGGCACAGCGATGGGAGTCCGTCTCAGCTTCAGGATGGGGATACTTCAGACACAGCTGGAACATGACTGCACAACCCGTATCCTTTGCGATGCAACCGTGTTTTCTTGTAATTTATTGGCTTTCCCTTTGAGTAGGGTGCGTATTTTATTGAGTGCTGAATTATTGGTTGTCTGTCTAATTTAAGCATCTGTTTGACGCGTGGATGATTTGTTTACAGGGTGCAATGGAGCAACTAGAAGAAGAGCTTACGTGCCCAGTCTGCTGCAGTCTTTTCGAGGACCCACGGGTCTTGCTGTGCTCGCACAGCTTTTGCAAGAAATGTTTGGAGGGACTTTTGGAGGGGAGTCGAGGTCCGGGTTTCAGAACGCCTCTTAAATGTCCCACATGCCGCAAAGAGACCCCTCACAACGGCCCAAATAGCCTGCAGATCAACTATTCTCTACGCGGAATAGTTGAGAAGTTCAGCAAAATAAAGGTGATGCCTAAAATGTCCGTCTGTAAACAACACTGCGGCCAGCCTCTCAACATTTTTTGCGCAACTGATTTAAAACTCATTTGCGGATTTTGCGCAACGACGGACGACCATACAGGTCACACATTCTCCTCCTTGGAGGATGCTTATGGACGAGAAAAGGAAGCGTTTCACGAGCTGCTTCGCGGGGCAGAGAGCTGGAAGAGCGCAGATACCCTTTCCTGCTTGGAGACACTACAAGCCAGCAAGAAAAAGGCGCTGCAGTCGGTGAGCAAGGACGCAGAAAAGGTCGCAGATTATTTTGACAAACTCATCGGTGCGCTGGAATGCAAAAAGAGTGAGATTCTGTCCGATTTTGAAACACTGAAGCTGGTGGTGATGCAAGCATACGATCCAGAGATCACCAAGCTGAACGCAGCGCTGGAGGAGCAGAGACGTGCGCTCAGCATCGCCGAGTCTTTCAGGAGCGTCTCCGACCCGCTGTGCTTTCTGCAGCAGATGCAAGAGTTTCGGGAGAAGCTGAAGTTCCTTGAGGAGACCCCCCTGCCTTCTCGGAAAGACATGGACGTTGGCCCCCTTGTGCGCAATTTCGATGTCAGAAAGTGGGATTCGCTGAGGCTCAGTGAAGTAGACAAGATCGCAGTCCCCCACGAGGGTGGATCCTACAGGACGAGTGCCCCACGGACGGCGCTCATCCGCAGGATGCTTTATCTGCTTTTGCTGCTTCCAGCACTTATGTTCCTGCTGCCACCCGACAACTTTGATGTCGACCTGTCCTCAAAGGTTGAACCTTATCTCGCCGTCCTTTGCTCCCAGGCTGAAACATACCTGCAGGGAATGACTTCCCTGTGCAACAGTTTGATGGATGCAGGTCAGGAATGTATCATGAAGTTAACTGACGCGGCTGTCAACTTTATTTGCAGTCTTAGGTTATCTTAACTAAGCTCCGGCATCACGCAGCTGCAAAATGATTTGACTGAGAGACCCCAGAGATGAATTGGATGTATGGAAACACCTACATGTTTACTCTCCTGCTTTCTCCTTTCTGAAGCTGCAACCTCAATGAAGCCTTTATAATCAAACCCAATCAACACTAAATCCTCACGTTGCAGCCTAGATTTACATAATGTAATTGCAACTATCTTAAACTGAATGTGAAAACTAATACTTTTTTTTTTACTTATATAACGTGACCTTTTGATTTTACGTGTCAAAGATGACCTTGGCAAATAAAAATGAGAAATTTGAGTTACTTCCATGATTGTTTTCATTTAGATCAACGGGGTGAATAAGCAGCTATAAAAGGTAGTGAAAAACAGTGAAATTCCCGCCCGCGCCCCCGCCCCCACCCCCACCCCCACCGTCTTCACAGAGGGCTTCCGAACCACAGTGATGCTGCAGCCTCTTCAAGGTTACACGCGTTATGTAACAAGGCCTGCCTGAAATATTCAGCAGGCTGCAGACACACTGCAAAAGAATTAAATGCTTTGTGATGGGTTTTCATGAAACTTAAAAATACACAGAAACAACATACTATTCCGATTAAAAACTAAATGCACACAATTACCGAGCGAGCCCCTTTTCTCATGCGAAATGTATGTCACATCACGGCGTTAATTAGTCGCATGACTTATCCAGGCCATATACGAATCTTGAGTCTGTTTAATTAGAAAGGCCTGCCCCCCCTTTTTATAAGTGTAAATAACTCTTGAATCTGAAATTATATTACCATTTTGTGGATAAATTGCAAAGTAATAGAATTCTTTATGGGTTGGCTCAGTGACGGCTTGTCAGTGATGTTTATTGAAACACGGCAGTCTAAACGAGCAAAGAGTAAATGTTGAACACGCCTAATTTATCCCTTTATTCAATCTCCTGGGCGGGGTGTGTTGTGGGACAAGACCGCTCCTAAAATCAGATGATTCCCTGAATCAGTGATGGAAGCGCTGACCAGAATTCAGGATGTGCGTCATGGCACGCCTGTACATATATATAGCTTTCTGTTGCCAGGCAAATATAAGATGGAAATACAAGTCTGCATTAACACTTCACTTTTCACGGCACACAGCTGTTAATTATAACCTACAAAACGTTAAATTAATTCAAATTAAGGGCTAAACTTTAAACTTTTCTGCACAGAGCGGAAAGTTCTTCACATCAAATGTGGATGTATAGTTAGTCTTAGAAAGTGGGGAAAATTAAACACAGCAAAACGGGAAAATACAGTTATCGTCAATACACTTCGTGGTTTTTTTAAAAAAAAAAAAAGATTTTTTTAAAATTGTAATTCCCCTGGTTCCCCTGGTATCTGCATAAGATCTTACGCTCCGTTCTGCACGTCAAATCTAAAGGAGACCTTAAGCATGAACTGGTTTACCAATTTCATTTGTCCAGAAATACATTTATATCTTTTGAATTTTTTTTTGTTTTTATTATTTTAGTACTTCCTTCGCATTCTTAGTCATTTTCAGCTTTTTGGAAGAATAATGGTTGTAATTATTGTAGAAGCGCAAATGTGTGCCGTGGGGTCGTGGCGTTAAATGTATAATCCTAAGTTATTCATATAATAAACATACGCAATAGTTATACTAAAGCAGATAAATATGTGCAAAAAATCTAGAGACATTAACACTTTTTTGAAGAATTCGTGGAAATCCCACACAAATCAAATCTGCTTAGAGTGTAGATGATGTTTTAATACTCAAGATAGTTAAATGCAAAGTGCAGAATGCATAAGATTTTTATTTAAGAAACCACTGATCATCAGTTTTCTTGACCCAAAATGTCGCTTAAGAAACGCACAAAGAATTTTATTTTATATGAAGAAGCAGATCATGTGATCCGCAAATTCGCCTCGATGTCATCCTATTAAAAAAAGGTGGTGAGAAAAATTTATATTGGAACTCAGAACTTTTTTTTTTCAAAATAAACAAATGAATATAAGGAACCACGATGGGTTTTGCTCTTAAATTGCTGAAATAATAAAGTAAATATATATAAACTCCAAAATTTTCTGTTAGGCTATAATTATAATTGCACAAAACATGTACTATGATTTTTTAAATAAAAAGTACAGGCCCGAAAAGACAGAACTGAAGGAAAATTGATGCAGTGTGCAGAAAAGGCGAATACCGGAATGTAGGATAAAAATCTCTCCTGCTTATTAACATCAGATGGTGGGGGTGGGGGCAACTAAACACTAAATATCAAAAATAATTTTATTGCTCGAAATCGCAAATTTGTTATCTCGCGAACACCAGATTTGAAGAACTCGAACGGATTTAATGTTTTTGAACACGCGATTAATTTCCAACCCTTCATTTAATCCGAGTGAACGTTCAGTGAAACCTGCTTTAAGTTAAATTTATACTTTTGTAAAGTCAACTCGGACGCCTTGCCTTCCATTGATTGGAACACTGGTGAAAATGTAGGGTTTTTAGCAAATTAAAAAATGCCCAAAACTGTTGGTGCAGAGGCGAATATTACCAGATATTTTTATGAAAGATTTGTAAGTATACACAAAACCCCAAATCAGTTAGAAAAAGGCGAAATTATAAAGGCCGCCAAGATCAAACCCAGAAGAATGAATTACCACAAAAATATTTTTAAAAGGGGAAAAAAATCCAACCTAACGTTGTATTAATAATGCTTTTGTTGAGGACGTAGGGTGCCGTGAGTCTGGGACGGGGACGGGGGGACGGGGCATCCCCGCTGCGGCTGATCAGGCCTCGTGATTCCAGCTGCGCGCGGAGGCCACACAGGCCGTGACTGAATTTCTTCTTGTGGGTAGCACAACTTCAGAGTCGCCAGTAAACGACCGTTATTTACTTCAGCTTCATACACTGAATGTTAAAATTGACTGAATAATGTTCAACATGTTGAGTTTGTCATATTGAAAACACGGAAGACAAAAGCAGATTTCAAACGTTTATTTATCCAAGTGTGCATCTATTCTGTTCAATCAATATCACATGTAAACAGATTTAAATATGCTTGAACAAAGTTGTAATTAACTTAAATTTTGTGTAAAGGTGTCCACTGTTTGACTCCAGCAGGTCTGGGTGACCTGGGTGGGTAGTTATGTAGACTTGGAGTGGTCCGCTTTGCTTCAGCAGCACGATCAATACTGGAGACTTCAGCTAGTCTTAACTCCAATATTTACGTGCTGCTACAGTAAAGCCACCAGGAAACCAGTAGAGAAAAGCCAAGCAACAATCGACGTAGCATTAATTTAGACTGCAGGCAGATGGACAGGAAACGGAGGCATGTTGAGTATTCAGGTTTTATT